>JAVSCE010003554.1:0-110173 GCA_032199065.1 Smutsia gigantea
CTACAGATTCAATGCAATCCCTATCAAACTACCAACAGATTTCTTCAATGAACTGGAACAAATAATTCTAAAATTCATATGGAACCACAAAAGACCCCAAATAGCCAAAGCAATCCTGAGAAGGAGTAATAAAACGGGGGGAATTACACTCCCTGAGTTCAAGCTCTACTACAAAGCCACAGTAATCAAGACAATTTGGTATTGGCACAAAAACAGACCCACAGACCAGTGGAACAGAATAGAAAATCCAAACATTAACCCAAACATATACAGTCAATTAATATTTGATAAAAGTGCCTTGGATATGCAATGGGGAGATGACAGCCTCTTCAGCAGCTGGTGTTGGAAAAACTGGACAGCTACATGTAAGAGAATGAAACTGGACTACTGTCTAGCCCCATACACAAAGGTAAACTCAAGGTGGATCAAGACTTGAATGTAAGTCATGAAACCATAAAACTCTTAGAAAAAAACATAGGCAAAAATCTCCTGGACATAAACATGAGTGACTTCTTGTGAACATATCTCCCGGGCAAGGGAAACAAAAGCAAAAATGAACAGAGTAGGACTATCAAGCTGAAAAGCTTCTACCTGTAAAGGACACCATCAGTAGGGCAAGGGCATCCTCATGGGGGAGAATATATTCATAAAAAACGTATCTGATAAGGGGTTGACATCCAAAATATATAAAGAACTCATGCACCTTAACAAACAAAAGCAAATAATCCAATTAAGAAATGGGCAGAGGACATGAATAGACACTTCTCCAAAGAAGAAATTCAGATGGCCAACAGGCACATGAAAAGATGCTCCACATCGCTAATCATCAGAGAAATGCAGATTAAAACCACAATGAGATATCACCTCACACCAGTGAGGATGGCCAACATCAAACACAAACAACAACAAATGTTGGCGAGGATGTGGAGAAAAGGGAACCCTCCTACACTGCTGGTGGGAATGCAAATTAGTTCAACCATTGTGGAAGCAGTATGGAGGTTCCTCAAAAAACTCAAAATAGAAATACCATTTGACCCAGGAATTCCACTCCTAGGAATTTACCCTAAGAATGCAGCAGCCCAATTTGAAAAGACAGATGCACCCCTATGTTTATTGCAGCACTATTTACAACAGCCAAGAAATGGAAGCAACCTAAGTGTCCATCAGTAGATGAACGGATAAAGAAGATGTGGTACATATACACAGTGGAATATTATTCAGCCATAAGAAGAAAACAAATCCTACCATTTGCAACAACATGGATGGAGCTAGAGGGTATTATTCTCAGGGAAATAAGCCAAGCCGAAAAAGACAAGTATCAAATGATTTCACTCATATGTGTTGTAGAAGAACAAAGAAAAAATACTGAAGGAACAAAACAGCAGCAGACTCACAGAACCCAAGAACGGACTAATAGTTACCAAAGGGAAAGGGACTGGGGAAAATGGGCGGGAAGGGAGGGATAAGAGGGAAAAAGGGGCATTACGATTAGCAGATGTAATGTTGGGGGGGCACGGGGAGGGCAGTACAACTCAGAGAAGACAAGTAGTGATTCTATAGCATCTCACTACACTGATGGACAGTGACTGTAATGGGGTTGGTGGGGGGACCTGATGAAGGGGTAGTTTAATAATCGTAATATTGCACATGTAATTGTAAATTAATGATAATAAAATAAATTATATTAAAAAAAATAATAATAATAATCACTGACCATTTTCCTCGTTGCGAGTATTTTGCCAAAACTGGGCACAGGCCAAAGGCAGAGCATGGCCCAAGCATAAGATCTTTACTGGGACAAAGGAAAACAGGTAATAGAAATACCATTTGAACCAGGAATTACACTCCTAGGAATTTACCCTAAGAATGTAGCAGCAGTAGTTTGATAACCATAATATTGCACATGTAATTGTAGATTAATGATACCAAAATAAATTATTAAAAAAAAAAATGCAGCAGCCCAGTTTGAAAAAGAAATCTGCACCCCTATGTTTATCGCAGCACTATTTACAATAGCCAAGAAGTTGGTAGCAACCTAAGTGTCCATCAGTAGATGAATGCATAAAGAAGATGTGGTACATATACACAATGGAATACTATTCAGCCATAAGAAGAAAACAAATCCTACCATTTGCAACAACATGGATGGAGCTAGAGGGTATTCTGCTTAGTGAAATAAGCCAGGTGGAGAAAGACAAGAATCAAATGATTTCACTCATCTGGGGAGTATAAGAACAAAGAAAAAACTGAAGGAACGAAACAGCAGCAGACTCACAGAACCCAAGAATGGACTAACAGTTACCAAAGGGAAAGGGACTGGGAAGGGTGGGTGGGAAGGGAGGGATAAGGGGGAAAAAGGGGCATTATGATTGGCAGACATAATGTAGCAGGGGGGGATACGGGGAAGGCAGTATAACACAGAGGAGACAAGTAGTGATTCTATAGCATCTTATTATACAGTGACTGTAATGGGGTATGTGGTGGGGACTTGATAATAGAAGGAGTCTAGTAACCATAATGTTGCTCATGTAATTGTACATTAATAATACCAAAATTAAAAAAAAGGGAAACAGGTAGAGCTTTTGTTGATCACTGTGATCTAGTTGAGCATAACACTGGAATCTAGAGGAACTCTAAACCCATGGCCATTTTCCCCCAAGGGTCATTTGCTGAATTCTGGGATGGAGCATGAGAGGCTGGGCTAGAAGCGTTTACAAGCAAAGGGTAATTTCCCACAGACTTGCAGTAAGAAGGAAACAAAGTCCTGTTAGAGGGTGGAGGGCTGTTCCAAACATAAGATGGTGTCCCCCTCCAGATGTTTGCTAAAATTTGAAACTATGTAGGACAAGGGCCCAAAGCGCCTGAGATCCTAAGAACAGAGTGGAGGAAGAGTTCAGGGTCGAGAAGACAGAGACCTGCTAGGCTATCATTCAGAAGCTTGACTGGCTCCCTCCAAGGAAAAAGAAAACAAAGACTGGACCTAGTAAGACTTCAGTCCCACCCCAACACAGTTGACTCCCTGGCTCCTTAAGATGATCAGCCCCTCACCCCATCTGCTAACAGAAGAGAAAGAAAATTGCCACTGGAAGAAAATAACATCATCCATATCCTATATGGTTCTTTTATACAATTATAAGACTTGGCAAAGAATGGGCAAATATGACTGATAAGAGAAAAAGCAGACAATGAAAGCAGATCCATAAATGATTCTGATATCTGAGTTAACAGACATGGACTTTAATAAGTATTATAAACATGTTCAGGACAGTAGAGGAAAAGAACACAATATATGTAAAGATAAAGAATATCAAGAGAAAATTGAAATCGAAAAAATCTATAAAGAATCAAGTAGGAATTTACCTGAAGAAAACAAAATCTCTGATTCAAAAAGATTTATGCATCTCTATGTTTACTGCCACATTATTTACAATAGCCAAGATATGGAAGCAACTAAGTGTCCATCAGTAGATGAATGGATAAAGAAGAGGTGGTACCTATACACAATGGAATATTATTCAGCCACAAAAAAGAAAGAAATCCTGCTATTTGTGACAACATGGATGATCTAGAGGGTATTATGCCCAGTGAAATAAGCCAGGTGGAGAGACAGGTACCATATGATTTTATTTATTTGTGGAATCTAAAAGCAAAATAAAACAAAATGAATAAAAATAGCAGTAGACTCATAGACACTGAGAAGTGACTAGTGGTTACCATGGAGGAGGAGTTGGGGTGGGTAAGTGTGGAGGTTGAGGGGATAAGGGGGCACAAAAATTCTCAATCATAATATAAGTTGGTCACAGGGATGGTAGTACAGGGGTGGTTCTGTAGCATCTTTCTATGTTGACAGATGGCAAATGCATTAGTTGGGATGAGAATTTAATAATGTGGGTAACTGCAGAATACTGTGTTCTATACTTGAAACCAATATAATATTGTATCTCAACTATACTTAAATAAAGAAAAAGAATCAAGTAGACATTCTAAGACTGATAAATGCAATATATTAAATTAAGAACTGGTTAAATGAAATACTTCCATACCAGTTGGTAAATCCCTGCTGGCCCAAGCCTCCTGAGTTTGCTGTCCTCCACCTCCATGGCCATCTGGCCCTCCATGGCCATCTGGCCCTCCATGGGACGTTTTGGACATCCCCATATCCAACAACTCCAAAGAGTCAATTGCTGACCCAGTTGGGGAACTCCAGGATGTTGCTTTATTACTGCTGCCAGTGTCCCTTCTCACTGGGTGGTGTCTGTGCTTTCCCAGTTGTCAACTGT
This sequence comes from Smutsia gigantea, assembly GCA_032199065.1. NCBI lineage: Eukaryota > Metazoa > Chordata > Mammalia > Pholidota > Manidae > Smutsia > Smutsia gigantea. The sequence goes on from JAVSCE010003554.1 coordinate 4,281, forward strand.
TTTGATGTCACCCCTTGGCACTGTCATTGAAAGTTCCCTCCAGAATCAAAAGACTGAAGTTTAGGAGAAGGAATTCCCCAGAGGGGGAAACACCAGATTAAGAAGAAAAATGGAAGGCCATGGAAGGGAATATTTGTTAATTTATGATATTCAGAAAGCCAGAAATCTGGGACTGAAGGCTATTGTTGGCTGAGTTTACCTGTTCTAAGTTTCCTCTCCACTGTGGCTGAGGAGAACTGAGTGAGCCATGGGAGGACAGATTGAATGAAGTGTTGGTCTAACGAGATGAGTTTGCTGGTCTCTTGAATCTGGCTGGCTGGTAGCTAGCTCCATACCAGTTCTTCTCATGAAGCACCCAGGACAGCCTTAGTGATGAGTTCCTCAAGGACAAAGAGCTTAGTGAGGACTAACTGCCTCCCAGAGTGTAGGTTAAGAGATCAGGTTTCAGAGACAGACCATTCTGGATTCAGATCCCATATCTGCCATTAATTGATGTTTTGACCTTGCACCAGGAACTTTATGTCTCCTGTGTATCTCATGAGGTTTGTAGCAGATATGACTGTTGGTTAACTACCCAACAGTTTCCCCCCTTCTTTGCTAGAAAACGCCTCATTTTTTCCCCCAGAGTGTATCATCTCTTCTCTTCTTAACTCAGGGGTAAATCACTCTTGTTCTAGGCCTGTCACAGTAATCTGACTCCCTGGTCAATAGTTGGGTTAGGCATGTATGTATGGCCCAGTTATGGGCACTGAGGTGAGAGGGGTGATTATCTGGAGGCTTCTTGGGAGACTTTTCTCGTACTTAAAAAAGAGATACAAGGAAGAGAACATCCCTCTGCTAAGCATTGTCATGTCTGATGTGTTGCCTGGAATTCAGCAGCTATTTTGCAGTTATGAGGGGTGTTAGCCTGGAGACCCAGGTAAACTGAGCAAAGAGATAGAAAGAACTTAGGTCTCTGATGACATCTTCAAGCCTCTAATGTAACCAACTCTGAAACTGCCTTTGCCAGGGACTTCTTGATCCATATAAAATAACTAATTTTCTGATGTTAATGCTATTTTGAGTTTGGGATGTCTCTTATATGAAGTCAAAAGCATCCTAACAAACCCAGGATTATTCTTAGGAATTAGACTAAAAAATATATGTAAAGCACATAACAGTTTTTGGTATTTAAAAAGTGCCCCAAAAATGATAGATATTATTATTATCATTTTTTATTATTATTATTTTCATTTCACTTTACTGCTTCAGCTCTGGTTCTAGGCAGAGAATAATGCATTACTATGGGATTTAATGATATGATGATAAGGATGGTGGTGTCAGAGGGAAAGGGATGAATCTGGTGCTTTGGCTCTTCATCCAGAGCTCCTTTTAACAATGGTGTTAATTAAGGGGTGTGTGTGTGTGTGTGTGTGTGTGTGTGTGTGTGTGTGTGTGTGTGTGTGTGTGCCAGCCATAGAAACTGACTTAGGTTAGCTCAAACTAATAAACAAAAAACAGTTTTTTGAAAGCTATCGAGTGTGTCACTGAACTGAGGGAAGAAATTAAGAAGATTTAGGCAAGGAAGGAATAGGGCAACTTCAGATGCCTCAGCAGCCAGCAGCCAGGCATCTCATGCCACTGATATTACTGTTTCAGAAATGCTTACCCTCTTGGTTTGGAGTTCTCAGCTGGGAGAGTGTGGGTGAAGTGTCTGCACCATGGTTAATCAGCCATGGCCAAGGGTCAGGGTTGTACAGATGTGGCAACTTAAGAAGAGTCACCCTTGGTTATCAGGACCCTCTGAGGAAAGGGAGAACTATGGTGAACCCAAAATGTGCCTCATGCTTCTACCATGCTCTTCCAAAGCTACAGGTTTCCACCGACTTTAAATGAAAAGCAGCTGCTCCAAACCAAATTTTAAGCATGCTGAGGATTCAATAATGCCAAAGACAGTGTGTTTTCCATGATGACTAGGAAAGGAAGAAGAACGACTGGGGCAAGGGTCTAGACTGAGCTATGAAGTTTAGATCTTATATAGGACATCCAAATACTGACTTGGAACATTCCAGCCAGAAGGATCAAAGTTGCCCTGACATTTACAAAAGTGCAAATATTGCTCCATGTACTGTATGTCTAAATATTTAAAAGCTGTAAATCAAGCTACACCCACTTCTGTCCCATGCTCCCAAGCAAGCCCTTCTCTCCACCCACAGCCCACTTTGAGGCTTGGAAGCTAAAGGGCCCAGGTTCTCCCCGGGTTGTTCCTTCCATCTGGACACCTGAGCTGTAGGTGCCACAGATGTGCTAGGGCAGGGTGGAGGCTGGACCCAGGCCCAGGGCTCCTAGTGGTGGCTAGATGCACCCAATCCCAGGATAGGAACTGACCCAGTCAAGAGTTAGAGTGGGCAGGTTACCTTTCTGGGCCTTACTTTTCCAACTCAAGAGGCCAGGCAGTCCTAGGTGCCTCCTGAAACTGCGCCACCCAGCCGAGGAGCAGGGAGTGGGGCAGAGCGACTGGGCAGGAAGGTAGTAATGCAGAAATCAGTCCTGTCTAGGCCCCCATGCGGGTTGATCTGAGAGGCCGACTTTAAATGGAGTAGGCACTCTTTCCCTCATAGCCTGAGGCGGAAGCTGTGATTTTGTTTCCTATTCACCCTCCCCCTCCTCCCCCGACTAACCAGCAGCCTCAACCTTCCTCCTCTGGTCAGAGGGGCCAGTGGAGCCCCCACACATCCCCTCTCCCTTTGATTCAACTGGTCACCTACCTTTCAGAAAACTTTCTATCTGAAAAGAAGAAAAACACTTTGTTTTTTAATGTATATGATATGTGAGGCCAAGGGCAGACACTTTTCTTTCCTTGGTCTGAGGGTGATGCTAAGAAAGGCCTTAGAGATTATCTCAGAAGTTGAGTCCACAGAAAGTAAAACTATCAAACAACACTGGAGTTAGTCCAAATGGACTCAAGACCAGATCAGAAGCTCCTTCAAATCCCATTGGCCAGTGATGGGATAATCAATAAGAATTATAATTGCATTGAATTCAAACTCCTGAAATATATTTAAACCCGTGAATTCACGGTAGTTCTTTTACAGAAACTGTCACTTGTTGTCCTTTGAAAGATGCTAGGGGACTCAACCTATCACTTTGAAACTAGTAAATAAAGGGAAAGAAATGGCGTTTATTCTGCTGCTCCTTTTCCAACTGTGTGTCAGAATAACAAAATAGTTGATTAAGGGAAATTTTTCTTTATAGAAATATGCTAGATGTAAATATAATTTTTTCTTGATAAAAAGAAGTGAAGAAGAAATAAAGCTAAGAAATGAAGTTAGCATATCAACATTTTGCAACTCTTAATGAAATAATGGATCTAGACAATGATTACCAATGGCTACTAATATCAAAAAAGATAACGGGGCATTATATGCATTATGTATTTCCTGATGAAAACACAAAAAACTACCTATGAACCTGATCAAGTCTTTTGGTCTACCTACCGGTTTGTAGGAAATACAAGGTACATGTTAAATGATACCATGGAGACAAACCAGCAAGATGCGCACTGTGGGAAACTCTAGGACAAGAGACCTGGTCCCTTCAACAAATAGATCACGTGGAGTGTGTGTGGGAAGGGGGGAGACTCTAGATTAAAGAAAACAATTTATATTTCACCCAGTTGCAATTTTTAGATCTTAATTTAAACAAACTCTACAAAAATATTTTTAAGACACAATTAGGGAAATTTGGACAACAAATTGACATTATATGATATTTAAAGAAGTATTGTTCATTTTTTAGGTGTGATGATACTGTATTTACAAATACTTACCTTTCAGAGCAAAGCTTTGAAATGTTTGTGAGTGAAATTACATGACCTCTGGGACTTGCTTCAAAGGCATCTGTAAGAAGGTTTAGAAGTCAGTCAGGTGGGAGCACAGAAAAGCTGGATTACATAGGAGGGATGACTCTTGGAGCTGGGTGGTGGCCATGGCAGTTTATTGTGTGTTCTCCCTGCATTTGCATATGTTTGAAACTTTAATGTGTGCCTAAAGAGGTGCCCTGCTGAATGCAGCAGGCACCATCCCTCCTGTAGAGTGTCTTACAGCCTGGCTTACATACTATCACTGAGCACCTCTTTTATTATTCTTTTTCCTAGGAAGCTCCATGTTTGAATGATTTTAGTTACTAAATAAATACATTTACCATGTAATAATTGAAAAGTACCATCTTTGGAGTGCTTTGAAATATCCTAACATTTCTTCTTTTTTGGTACCTTAAAGGGAGTCTTGGCTGGGAACCCCAAAGTGGTGTAACTTTTTAATTTTACAGAGGTGGAAACAGGTAGACAGGGATTCTGCCAAGGTCATGCACTGGCAGTAGTGGGCCTGGAGCTTGCTTCTTCTAAGCTCACACCACTGCCTTTTTTAATGCACCACCCTCAGCTGAGCATAGGAGGTGTTTTTGGAGTACGTAGATAATCTAGTTTACTGTTCTAGAAACAGTCACTCTATAAGCCTGTGACCTCTATTTAAGGCTATGCTATGCTAGTACCTCCAATTTTTCCTCATAGATCTTACTTACTTGCCAACTTCTGAGGCTCTTCCAGAGCTGCCTGACACACATTACCAGTTTGTTGAAATTTTCCCATTATGACAGGTTGCTTAGCACTTATTTTCTTTACCCCCCTTCAATCAAGAGTGGAACTAATTAAAGAAGTCAAGCACAGTCAACTCTTGGATATCTGGAGGCAGGTTAGCCAATTTTCCATCAATTGTGGTAGAAATAAACAAAAAACCTCAAAGACAGCATATAGTAATGGTAGAATAGCAATCAATAGATGCCACACTGATTTTGATGTTAGAATGTCTCTTCCTTTTATCAGTTCCACAGTATGTACAACTTGGCTTATTGAGAAATATCCATAAATGAGTGTTTAGTACTTTATTTTAGATGCTTGTCACAAACACTTCTACTGAAATTTCCCAGTGTTAAAGCACACATCAGCAATGCTTCAACTGCAACAGAAAACCATCAAAAAAGGTTTTCCTGTCAAAATGGCAGAACCACATCTCCCGAGCCTTCTGTCAAGCTGGCAATGTAGAGCAAGCAACCAACCTCGATGCCAATGTTCTCACATGCAAGATCGAAAACCTTAAAAGCCCTTCTGGATAGCACTGTGGTCAACTCTTGTCTCTGTTGGGAATTATTTAGTTTCCTTCCTGAATTTCCATCAGAGAGAAAACAGGGCTTGATCTGCCCACAATAAGAACAAGAAGTGGCTTTCATAGCAGCTGACTGGAATGAAAAACCAGGATCAGATCCGCTTCCAAGAGCTTTTACGTGAAAAAGGATGGAGTTTCAGTTATCTGCTCCAATTCAAGAAGCTCCAAAAGCTTCTTGAAAATCCAGAATTGCTTATTTAAATTAATAAAAGAAGAAACAAGAACTATAACTAGACCCAAGTTTTGGTATTGCTACCCTCAAGGGTCCAAGAGAGTCTTTGAATCCCAATACAACAGTTAGCTTAAGAGCAGAGTATGGGGAGTAACTTACCAGTGCTACAGTGACAGTCCCTCTGGACAGGATGCTCCATCATCCCTCAGCCTGCTTCCCTCAATTCTTTCTTCTGATATTCCCAGGATACCTCCCAAATCAACCTACTCAGCACCTGCTTACCTAGAAGTTCTGCTTCCAACCTAGAAACTCAAGCCTAATGACCACAGCTCCATATTACAAAAGCTTAGCAAACTAGACATAGAAGAACCGCCCCCCCATTGGATAAAGAATATTTAGCATGAAACCTAAGGGGAAAAAAATCATAATTAATAGCAAAATATTAGAGGCATTTCCATTAAAGTCAGGAACAAGACAGACAACTATCATGGTGTTGTACTGATGCAATTGGCAAGAAAACGAATGAGAAACATACACACGAATGATAGCGAAAGAGGGCTTCCTGTTTCTCCTCTGTCCTCACTGCTGTCGGCTTCCCTTCTCACCTTGATTTTTTACCACTCAGTCTGTGGCAAGGAGCAGATGGAAAATGGCCTGTAACTTAATGTGGTGAGATTTACTAATTATGAGTGTTTACTGATTTTATGGTTAACCTGGTTGACTATTCCTCTTGGCTCTTTGGAGGCAAAAATAGAAAACAAAAATTAAAAAACAGAGAGAGAATTTCTCTTAATACTCAACTGGTTAGAGTTGCCATGATATAAAGAAAGATAGGAAGAGAAAAAGAAAAAGCAAGAAAGAATTAGGTGAACAAGAAGGACAAGTAAAAGAGAAGCGGGAATGGATGGGTGGTGGACACAGGAGGAGTAGCAAGGTGCAGGACGCAAGCACGATCCTAAGGTAGAGCGAAGATGAGAAAATGGGAAGAAAGAATAGCCAGGAAAACATTTGGATGCATGACCTGGAAGATTTATGCTGACTGAAGGAATGTGGAGGTGTCTGAGATGGAGCTGGGTCAGCAGGAGGATCTGACGGGGGAACAGTAGCTTGCGGGGCATGGAGAGCCCTTAGGTCAGAGGTGAAGTCTGGGGGAGCTCCAAATCCTTAAAGATGTGCCAGGCACTCTGCTAAGTGGCTTATATCCATTGCCTTATTTAATTCCACCCTTATACCAACTCTATTATGTAGGTGCTCTTATTTTTTCTCATTATACAGATGAAGAACCTGGGACTTAACAGAAATTACGTATTTGCCCAAGATCAGTCATTTAACAATAATTGAATCTGGGATTCAAGCTGGGTCAACTAACTCTAAGCCCTGGCTGGGGAATCTTCAGCTTCTCTCCTACAAATTCTTATCTGGCTTGGCCCAGTTTACCTTCCAAGATTGGGTGTATTCAGCATGGCATGGGAGGGATTACTATGCTTTGTGTAGGCAGGTAAAAAGAATGTTCTCAGGCTGGTGAAATTATATGGAAAAAATATGGATGCCAGGGCTCTAAAATCCATGCCAAATGAGGAAGCTCTGGAGGAGTGGGGCTTGATTAGTCTGGAAGAGAGAAAGGTGGGACATTGGGTATCTGAGGGACCGACATGGAAGGAGCCATCGTCTCTTGAGTGAGGGGAGGAGACCAGGTGATGTGCCACATTACAGTTCCTCTTGGGCCAGGCATTCTGTTCAAGCTTCCTGAAGGTGGGATAAGCTGCTTTATGCTGTAGAAGCTCCCCATTCCTGAATGAGTCCAAACCAAGTCTCCATTGTTCATCTGTCCATTCATACACATTTTGTGGAGAACCACAGTGTGCCATCTCTATTCTAGGGACTGGGGTACAAAACGCAGCAAGACAAATGTGCTTACCACACTCTTGCAGACTTCATTTTAGTGGGGAAAACATACAATAAACAAGCACAGAGACAAATAAATATATAAGCTATTTGTAAATCATGATGTGTGTCATGAAATGAGCGAGGGCCTGAGATAAGAACTAACAGAAGAAACCGGAGTGGACCCTGTCGGTGCTCCATCCAGGCCCACTGTTGTGGTTTCTGGGCACTGTCCTCCAGTGGCTCGCATTTTCCCTCCAAGAACAGCCCTTGGGCCGCTGGTGTTTGTTGCCTGCGTGCACAGAACGTCCTCCTGGCCCTCCTCAGCCCAGGGCTTAGCTAGTACGGCAGGAACCCTCATCACTAGAAGTAAGGAACCAAGTTCTGGGTGCGGTCCAGGCCTCCAGCCTTCTTCCTTGCTTAGTTCGTTCTGCTTCCCTGTCCAGCTTCCCTCGTGTCTGTACTGGTTTCTCTCGGGGCATTTTTTAATGAAAACACTTGCTCGTGAATCTTTGTCCTGGGGTTGGCTTCTGGGGAACTTGACCTAAGATAGAGAGAGTCGTGATCTAACTTACTTTTCAAAAGGCACCCTGGTTCCTGGGGGAGAACAGACTGTAGGCTTGGAAGTGCTGAAGTAAGGACCCAGTTAGGGGCCAGTAGTCTAGGAGGGGGATGAAGGAAGCTTGCTCTAGGAGGTGGCATTAGTAATAGCAGGAAGAGAAGAGACTTAAGATCAGTTTTGAAGATGGAATTGACAGGGTTTGCTTGGAAATGACAGAGAGAAAGGGAGGAATCCAGAATGTCCTCTAGATCAGATGAGGATGTGTAGGGAAATTGTGGATAGATATCCCCTCACTGAGTGGGAAGTAGAACTATGTGACTTCAAAGGCCATGTATCCTCTTGAAAATATATCTGCAAGGGTTTGATTTAGCATCAAAAGATAGGAACTAGAGATGGCTGCATATGAGAATGAACATGAAAACACAGGGAACGTACACGGACTGGCAGATAGCTTGCAAAAATCATTTAAGTAGTCTAAATTCCTTGTGAGTTACCTGACGGGGTGTTTCCATTTTCTGCTCCTATAGGTCCCCACCCACTTGATGGGATTGCAAAATGTGCTGGCTTTTCTCTAGGAATAAAGGGTCTGCTGACCTTGGCTTTGCTATCTCATGCTCTTGCTGAGTTGATCACATTGCTTTTTAAAAGAACAGATGATAAGCTGTTATTGTTGTTATTGCTAATATTTACTGAGCACTTACTAAGTGCCAGGCACTTTGCACAGCTCTTTGTTTATATAATCTCATTTAACAGCTCTTTGAAGTGGTGCTCTTGTATTCTCCTTTTGGAGTTGAAGCCATCATGACTTAGCTACTTGGCTCAAATCAAATAGTCTGAGAATGGCTGAGTTGGGATTTGAACCAGAAGTCCCACAGCAGACCCCAAGTTCTCAACCAGTATGATCAAACTGACTGAAGAAAAGGAAATGCTCTCAGGAAAGCCTGAGCACTTCCTCTCCCTACACAGAACTGCAGTCACCCCAGTCCTGGCTGTTGAGCCCCAGGACAGTGGGACAGGTTCTCATTGTCCCACCTGCCAGAGCCCCTTGGCATACAAACCCACTGTGCTCTGTTGCCACCCAGTCCCAGTGTCCCAGTCCTTCGTGGCACCCATCTAGCTCTGCTCTACAAAACAGGGCTCCCTGACTCTTCCCTGGGTTCCTAGTGAACAAGCTCAGGAAGTCAGCCCCCTCTGTGGTTTGGGAATGTCCTTAGAGATGATCCCAAAGTAACTTGATTAGGGGCATTTCAGATCCATCCAGTCCATGGTCACCAAGCGCTTGCTTTGTATTATACACTGTGTTTACAATGAGAGGAGGAAAAGAGGTAAACAGTGTCTTTGTACGCAACTCAGCTGATATCAAGCATGTTGTCCAGGGACACATATCTAGAAGGCTGACTGTTCCCAATTCTCTGGGGACTTCGAGGGCCTTCTCTAGTTTGAAGGGCTCTCCAAGGCCAGCCGAGTCCTACCACAGGTGAAAATGGTCTGAATGTCCCTTAGTAGAGGATTGGTTACCTCACTGTAGAATATTCCATACCACAAAACATTCGTGAAGGCCTTAAAAACAACTCTGAATCCTATGGGTTTCATAATATATTGTTTGTGAAGTTAAAAAAAAAAGTAGCACAGCACTTTGCATAGTACAATTCCATTTACATAAAAAAAGATACGTCGTGTTCATGGTTAACAGTAATTATCTCAAAATAGTGTAATTTTTGGTGGTTTTTGTTTTCTTCATTGTGGTTGGCTCTAAGTGTTTGATTTAAAAATAATTTATTGAAAAGCCCATCTGCAAAGACTGTATACTGTATGATTCCAACAATATAGCACTCTGGAAAAGGCAAAACTATGGAGACAGTAAAAAAATCAGTGGTTGCCAGGGGTTTGTGTAGAGGGAGGAGTAAGGAATGAATAGGTAGAAACAGGATTTCTAGGGCAGTGAAGCTATTCTCTATGATATTGTAATGATGGATACATGTTATTACACATTTGTCAAAACCTGTAGAATATACAACGCAAAGAATGCACCCTTATATAAACTATGGACTTTAGTTAATAATAATGTATCAATATTTGTTCATTTGTACAAATGTACTACAGTAAGGTAAGATGTTAATAATAGGGGACACTGTGTGTGTGTATGTTGGGGGCAGGGTGAGAAGGTATATGGGAACTCCCTGCATTTTCTGCTCAACTTTTCTTTAAATGTAAAACTGCTCTAAGAAATAGTCTGTTAATTTAAAAAATAATAATCTATTCTATAATATTTCAAACATGTAAATAAATAGAATACAATAAACACACATTTATTCACTGCATAGATTTAATAAGCTTAAGATTTTACCATATTTGTTTTAGGTCATTTTTAAACAAATAACAAATTATAGAAACAAAACCTCTCTCTATCCTTCCCAAATTTCAACCTCTTTTCTTCCTCCCCAGAGAAAATTCCTTCCACCCATTTGTATATACTTTTTACGTATCTGACATTAACAATATATGACATTATTTTTTATCTTTCACTGCACAAAATTGAATTATGTATCTGACTCTGAAAATTATCTTTTCATTAAGTTTAAGAATTATTTATGTTGTTGATATCTGAAGCTCTTAATTTATTCATCTTAACTGCTATGTAGTATTCCATCATGTGACTAGAGCACAATAAAGTTTTTTTTTAATTAAAGTATCATTGATATACAATCTTATGATGGTTTCAGATACACAACACAGTGGTTCAGCATCCATCCATATTATCAAGTCCCCATCCCTCCAATGCAGTCACTGTCCATCAACATGGTAAGATGTTTTAGAGTCATTAACTGTATTCTCCCTGCTGTACTACTATCCCTGTGACCAACCTATATTGTGATTCCAAATTCTTGTGCCCCTGAATCCCCTTCTCCCCCCCCTCCCCCTTCACCCTCCCCAACCCCTCCCCTTTGGCTACCACTAGTCCCTTCTTGGTGTCTTTGAGTCTACTGCTATTTTATGTCTTCTGTTTTGCTTTGTTTTTATACTCCACAAATAAGTGAAATCATTTGGTATTTGTCTTTTTCTGCCTGGCTTATTTCACTGAGCATAATACCCTCTAGCTCCATCCATGTTGTTGAAAATGGGATGATTTCTTTTTATGGCTGAATAATATTCCATTGTGTATATGTACCATATCTTCTTTATCCATTCATCTACTGATGGCAACTTAGGTTGCTTCCATATCTTGGCTATTGTAAATAGTGCTGCAATAAACATAGGGATCCGTATGTCTTTTCGAATCAAGGACCTTGTTTTCTTCAGGTAAATTCCTAAGAGTGGAATTACCGAGTCAAGTGGTATTTCTATTTTTAGTTTTTTGAGGAACCTCCATGCTGCTTTCCACAGTGGCTGCATCAATTTACATTTGCACCAACACTGTAGGAGGGTTTGTCTATCTCCGCATCCTCCCCAGCATTTGTTGTTTCCTGTCTTTTGGATAGTGGCCATCTTAACTGGTGTGAAGTGAAATATCATTGTGGTTTTCATTTGCATTTGCATGATTATTAGCAATGTGGAGCATTTTTCATGTGCCTGTTGGCCATTTGTATTTCTCCTTTGGAGAAGTGTCTGCTTAGGTCCTCCGCCCATTTTTTAATCAGGTTATTTGTTTTTTGGGTGTTGAGGCATATGAGTTCTTTTTATATTTTGGCTGTTAATCCCTTATCAGATAAATTGTTTATGAATATATTCTTCCATACTGTAGAATGCCTTTTTGTTCTGCTGATGGCGTCTTTGCTTTTTAGGGTGATGTAGTCCCCCTTGTTCATTTTTTATTTTGTTTCCCTTGCCTGAGGAGATGTGTTCAGGAAAAAGTTGCTCATGTTTATATTCAAGAGATTTTTGCCTATGTTTTCTTCTAAGAGTTTTATGGTTTCATGACCTACATTCAGGTCTTTGATCCATTTTGAGCTTACTTTTGTGCATGGAGTTAGACAGTAATCCAGTTTCATTCTCTTACATGTAGCTGTCCAGTTTTGCCAACACCAGTTGTTGAAGAGGCTGTCATTTCCCCATTGTATGTCCATGGCTCCTTTATCATATATTAATTGCCCATATATGCATGGGTTTATATCTGAACTCTCTATTCTGTTCCATTGATCTATGGGTCTGTTCTTGTGCCAGTACCAAATTGTTTTGATTACTGTGACTTTGTAATAGAGCTTGAAGTTGGGGAGCATAATTCCCCCAGCTTTGTTTTTCTTTCTTAGGATTGCTTTGGCTATTCGGGATCTTTTGTCATTCCATATGAATTTTAGAACTATTTGTTCTAGTTCATTGAAGAATACTGTTGATATTTTGATAGGGATTGCACTGAATCTGTAAACTGCTTTGGGCAGGATGGCCATTTTGACAATAGTAATTCTTCCTAACAATGAGCATGGGATGTATTTCCATTTAGTGGTGTCTTCTTTAATTTCTCTTCTGAGTGTCTTGTAGTTTCCAGAGTAAAGGTCTTTCATCTCCTTGGTTGGGTTTATTTCTAGGTATTTTATTCTTTTTGATGCATTGTAAATGGAGTTGTTTTCCTGATTTCTCTTTCTGCTAATTTGTTGTTAGTATTAGGAATGCAATACATCTCTGTGTATTAATTTTGTATCCTGCAACTTTACCAAACTCAGTTATTAGGTCTAATAGTTTTTGGTGGAGTCTTTAGGGTTTTCTATGCATAACATTACATCATCTGCACATACTTACAGTTTAACTTCTTCCTTACCAATTTGGATGCCTTTTATCTCTTCATGTTGTCTGATTGCCATGCCTAGGACCTCCAGTACTATGTTGAATAAAAGTGGTGAGAATGGGCATGCTTATTTTGTTCCCTATCTTAGAGGAAAAGCTTTCAGCTTTTCACTGGTATGATGTTGGCTGTGGGTTTGTCATGTATGGCCTTTACTATGTTGAGGTACATACCCTCTATACCCATTTTGTTAAGAGTTTTTATCATGAATGGATGTTGAATTTTTTCAAATGATTTCAACATCTATTGAGATGATCATGTGATTTTTGTCCTTTTTATTGATGTGATGTATGATATTGATTGATTTACGAATATTGTACCATTCTTGCTTCCGTGGGATTTATTCCATGGGAATTTGGTTTGCTAATATTTTGTTGAGGATTTTTTCATCTATGTTCATCAGGGACATTATACTTTTCTTTTTTTGTGGTGTCTATGTCTGGTTTGGGTATTAGAGTGGTGCTGGCCTCATAGAATGAGTTTGGAAGTATTCCCTCCTCTTTTACTTTTTTAAATACTTTACAAAGGATGGACATTAACTCTTCTTTAAATGTTTGATAAAATTCAGCCATGAAGCCATCTGGACCAGGATTTTGTTTTTAAAAGTTCTTAAATAATGCTTTTGGAAACATCTTAATGATAGAGAAGTACTTGTGATATTAAATAAGAAAAAGAAGATATAAAATGTTATTTACAGTATGCCACAAAACATACATATAAAATAAAAAGGTACAATGACAAATATAGAAAAACTAACAATGCTGTTTTTGGATTGTGAGATTATGGATAATTTTCCATATTTCCTAAACCTCCTGCAATAAATAAACATTGATATTATAATTTTTTAAAAGGTAAGTATGCAGTCCTACTGAGACAGCAGTTTGAGCTGTGCATGGCATGCCACAGAATGCTTACCTCCCTCCACCTCTGTTGGCAGAGGCCTTGAATAATCTGTAACCAGCCCTGCTCTATTTCACCCACTCATCTCACAGGGGCAGCAGCTGGCGCTGCAGCTCCCTGTCCCAACAGCCATATTTTCCTGGTCTCTATGGCACATGTGTTTGGTTTTTGATGCCTGATACCCACCCGCAATGCAATTACAGGATTGGCTATAATTATTCTTGCAGTGATATTATAGGATTGGATATAAATATACTTGCTACATGTGAAGAGAGTTTATTTCTGTTCACAGTTTACCATCTGGCTGCAGTATACCCTTTTTTAGCTGAAAAGGGAAAGAGTACTATTCAAGGTAGAGGTGAAACAGGAGTCAGATTGGAGGGATAATCAACTTCTGAGAACTCATCTCAGCGTGTGTAATGGGACCACAGTGTCAGAAGTCAGAGGAAAGAGGCAGCAGGTTTGTACCAAGTCTATGTCATCATTTCCCTGCTCTGAGCTTGGAAGGAAGCTCAGTGAGGTTGGCTCAGGCCTCCCTAAATTGTAGCACTCCTGTGGATTTGAAGCTCCTCTCCTCAAATCTATCTTCTGCCTCGTCTGACTTGCCTCTTCAGCTCAAGTCCTGTATTTCCACCTTCCTGCCAGATAATTTCATCTTCCAATCCTCCTGTATCATCAAACTAAATTCACAGTTTTTCTTAGATGCCCAAACTAGGTCTTTCTCCTGACTTCTTTATTTCCCTTAATGGCAACATCATGATCCTAGTCATCCAGGGGGTCATCTTTGGTCACCTTCTGCTGAGCACCTCATATTCCAGAAAGCACATCTTGCCATGTCTTCTTTTATGAGTTTTGTGCTGGGAACTATCACAGTTCTTGGTTCTCAATGACTAATAAATGTTGAATGAATGAATGAGTGGATGAATGAAATGTCCCTTCCTTTCCATTCCCTGTGGTTACCTTCCTAGTTCCAGCCCTATTACTTCATACTGAGACTATTGTAGCAACCTTTCAACTGGTTGTCCTGCCTCTGGCCTTTCAGGTCTAATTCATCCTGCTGCTGCCAGTAGACACCTTGTCCTTGCATGAAACCTCTGTGACACCACTCCCATGGTTAAGAACTTTTAGTCACTCCTCCCTGGCTACCAGACATCATTCAAAATCATGACCTTAGCTTTTAAGGCCATGCACTCTAGCCCCATACATCTCCAGCCTTGTGCCTAAAACTACTCACATTCCTAAACGCCCTGTTATCTTCTCACACCTTGCGCTTGACCAGCTCCAGGACTATCCTCAGGCCATTCCCTTAGTCTGGACTGACACGTTCATTTCTGTCTGTTCTCCAGAGGCAATAATATCTAAGCTAAGACTAGAAGCATGGTTAGGAAGTAGAGCCATCATTACTTCATTTAATAAATACTCACTGAATTTCCATTCTGCTGGGCACACGTTGATCCACTCCTTGCTCTCAAGGAGAGTCAGCTACTTCACGTTACCCACAAGTTCTCCAGGACCCTTGAATAGCCTCCGCCTGAGCACCCTTGGTCAGATTGGACCTGGAGTCTTAGTCTGTGGACTTGGTTTTCTGGCCTTGGGTATAATCCCTGCTGACCCCACAGGGGAAATTAAGCTGTTGTTTATCCGTAATGATGCCTCAGAGCTAGCCAAATGGCCAACTCTATAGGACTCAGCTCCTTGCTAGGAACCCAGTTCCTGCAGGACACCCTGTATCTGGGATCAAGCCCTGTGTTACCTAGTCCCTTCCCCATCTCCCTGAGCCAAACCATTCCAGCCAGGCCTCCCAGGAACCAAGTGGGCTTCCAGAAAGACATGGCATCAGTGGAGACCTGACCTTCCCAGGCAACATCATGACACTGTGGAAAAGGCCAGTTTAGAAACAACTCTAGCATATCACAATTTTTTTTAAAGTAGGTTATAAAACAGCATGGGTTATATGGTCTTTTTTTAAAAAAAGAATTCTGCACAGAGAGAAATTTCACACATAAATACAATTTAATAGAGATGACTTAAATTTTCTTTTTTGATGATCCATAGTTTCTCAGTTTTTCACAATGATATATTTCAAAGAAAATAAACTTAGTGACACAAAAACTGATAGGATATTAAAAATGCTCTATTAATGTGAATTAATAACAGAATACTTTTGTAATTTGCTCCTTCGGAAGGCTCACAATTGTGTTCCTTGCTAGTTACATCACCTGTTACAGAGTGTGGTTTAGAACCATGGAGGTCAGTATTGCTTACAAAACTAGAAGTCCTCACTTTTCATGCATGTTGGCGGCCCAAGCCTCTCTGTTGCAACCATCAAATCTTGCTATTTACCAGCCTCTGGGCACATGAATCCCTGGGTTGGGGAGTTCTCCTGGCCCGGACTACAGAAGCTTAGACAGAATTGGCACAGAAGCATCAAAACAATAGAATTTGATGTCGTGGGCATCCCAGGGGGAAATAACGCTTGGCTGAAATGCATTTTTGCATCACCGATTTTCCCTGCTGATTGAGCCCAGTTTATTTCATTTGGCAGATCAGCCTCAAAGTGCATGAACCATTTGTGCCTCATTAGTTCCCAATAGATTGATTCTGCTAAGATGGCGAATTGGCCATCTTGAATCACAGCCTGGAAGCTGGCTCTGGCTCAGCCTCGGGGTCAAAGGCACAGGAAACAGCAGCCTCCAGTCACTGGCACCAGAAAAAGAGATAGGGGAGCTGTTCTAAGGCCACAAAGACAACACGCCTTACATTTTTTCTGTGACCAGATGGAACAAAATAGGGACCTAGAAGAAGGCAAACACAATCATCTCCACTCCCTTTCTTTTTTTTCTCATGTATTCTCCTTGGTATCTCCCTCCTCTTTCTCCAGACCTGTCCACCCTCAGCTCCCATCCCCTGTCACCTTAGTCCCCTCTTCAAAAGTAAGAAAAATAAAGGTGACATTTAAAAAATATAAAATAAATTTCAACACTAGTTTATAAAACACACTGAATGTTGAGCTACCTACAACATAATGACCAGAGAGAAAAGCAAGAAATAAAACCGAACATATTCACTATGACATTGCCTCGTAAAAGGTGTACAGAGAAAACCAGCGGTTAAGAGGAAAAGAGCCACATGGGGTTGGTGGTAGCTTTGGGTAGTCAGGGATATGGGTGATTCTGTTTCCTCTTAAACCTTTCTGTATTTTCAGAATTGTCTAAAATGATTAGTAGTATATTCATCCTTAAGAAATTCTTATTAGAATACAGAAAACAATAAACACATGAAAACTAAAGTGGCCCATGTTTTTCATTCAGCAAGGTGTATTGGCCCCTGCCAGTTAAACTAACACTGAACTCCAGCTGGTCCTCAAAAAGTTAACCATAGAGTTGTCATATGGTCCAGAAACTCCATCACTAGCTGTATGCCCAAGAGAAATGAAAACATGTCCACACAGAAACTTGTACACAAGTGTTCACAGCAGCATTACTCATAATAGCAAAAGAGTGGCCGCAAGGCAAAATGTCTTTTAACCGATCAATGGATAAACAAATTGTGGTAATATGTAAAATGGAATGTTAGTCATAAAAAGGAACAAAGTACTGATACATGCTACAGCAAGGATGAACCTTGAAGACATGTTAAGTGAAAGATTCAAGACACAAAAGGCCATATGTTATATGATTCCATTTACAGGAGTTGTCCAGAAGAGACAAATCTGTAGAGACAGAAAGTGGATTAGTGATTGCCAGGGGCTGGGGCAAGAGGGAAGTGCGGGGTGATAATAGGCACAGGGTTTCTTTTTGCCGTGATAAGAATGTTCTGAAATTAGATTGTGATGATGTTGCACAACCTTATGAATCTACTAAAAACCACTGGACTGTGCACTTTAATAGGGTAAATGTTTTATTATGTGAATTATATCTCAATTTTAAAAAAGTGTGTCTATCCTACTGCGTTATAATTGCCTACGCATTTGTTGGGTTCTCTCACAAGATCGTGAGCATCTTGAGGGTAAGGTCCTGTCTTGTTCTCTGGTTCGCCAGCACTGAGTAGAGGACCTGGAACAGAGCAGGCCCATGATGCTGGGTAATTAAGTGATCTGAGTGTGCTCTTCCCACTACCCCAGGGCTGCCTGGCTGGCTGCGCTCCCCACCCCAGTGAACTCTCTGAGTGTTAGAAGCCTCAGTCCGGATGTGGTTTAAGAGTGGAACAGCCTATGGTTTGAATCACATTGCGTAACCCCATTGAGCCTTGTGCAGGGGTCACACTGAGTGCTGCCACTGGCCCCTCAGGGGTCCCTAGTTTCTTCCTGTTAGAGGGCTCACCGTGAATGACCCTCCTTCTTGGGGGGTGGCAGCCTGGGGTGTAACACATTTTGGGAACCTGGTTCTAGCATGCTTCCTGGTTCTCTACTGCTAATCAGAGTCAAATGAAGAAGTCCTTGGTTCTTTGGGCCCAAGGGAGGGGATAAGTGTCTCTGTCCTCTTCTCCCTCGTACAAAGTCTAGTTGCCCTCACTTCTTTGGCTGTAGGACATGATTCTTTCTGATTATCTCCTTTTAACAAACAGAGCCAGAAAAACTGGTAGGCCATGTAAGCACTGCTTTGATTGCCAATTTGAAGAGGGCTCCAAATATCCCTGGAAATAGGTAGCTTTCCCAGGCTTCTTCTTCATCATGTCTGGATGAATCACTTGGTTCAGCCAGTTGGGGAAGGAGGCACAGCACAGTGACTAGAGATGGTCACTGAACTGCTGTTCACAGAAGTGGGTCGAGGTAATTAGAGGTTTAGGAGAGGTTTCGGAGGCAGGGCAAGCAAGTCTGGGGACAGGACAGACTTGCTGAGGTAATGGAGATGGGGCTGATGCCTGAGAGGCACTCCTGCCACCTTCCCTTCTGCCCTTCCCCACACTGTGCTTGGCATCTTCTCTTGATGAATGCTGACAAAGTGTTATTAACCTTCCCCGGGCACCCATGGGACTCAATTTGGCCCCAAGTAATGAACTCTCCCAATCACCTCTGACAAGCTTCCAACAGCTTCCAGAATGTCACTTAGTCCCTTAACACCATTGTTGTTGATTTTTTAACCTTGTTAAGATTACATTAGTTTAGTGAGGCTAGCTGTTCCATTTCTAAAGTTGTATTTTTTCCCTCAGGCCATTTAATGGTCTCTCTTCCTCTGTGGTGATCTCTCTGTTTCTTTTGCTCTCCCTGCGTTCCCTGTGCCACCCTCTTTTCCCTCCTCTCTCCCTTCTTATTCCTCCCTTCATCTGTCTGACCTCAATCAGAATGTCTCTCAGAATTGTCAGCTGTGTGCACCAACCCTAGAAATGGATTTCTCAAGTAAATACTTACATTAGCTAAATTACTTCACAGCAGTAAGTCTTCTAAAATGAACTTGGTATATTCTAATCAATGAATCCCCTGCTCAGCCCAAGAAAATGGATCTCCCAGCAGCTGCCTTCAGACAGCTCACTTCTCCTGTCCCCCTCCAAAACCCCTGGCCTAGGGCAGGCCTTTCCATTAATACAGTGGAACTAGACAGAAGTGTGTTCTCAGAGGTCGAGCTAGGTTACCATTTTAAATGTCTTATTTTGACTAATAGTGTAAAACAATCTCAAAGCCAAACCTTTTGCACTTGGTCAAATACAATACAATTGCATAGAACTGAGATTCTATTACATACGTAGGTTTTCATGCAAGTGCCAACACAAGACACACTGGATCAAGTGTGTTTAGACTGGCAAACGGAGGCCCGTGACCAGACTCCTGGGATTACTGATCCATGCTCATCTCTGCACAGCAGTCTCCCTGCCTCCTCTCCTTCCTGCCTGGCCCGAGGGACTTCTCCCCATCAACCTGCACTCATCTCACCGCGCTTCCCTAGAATGGCACCTGCCTGCACTGACCTCCAAAGTATGTGGAATTCTTGGATCTGATATTCTAAGGTCTTCAAATCAATTCTGTGCCCTCAGGCACAAAAGTACAGATTTGCTTTTTCTCAATAATTAGTAAGAAACAAGAGAACTAGTTCTTTTTAAGGAAGTTTTGCTCTTTCCACTACTTGCTTCACTTTCTTCAGGACGTTACATCCTATTTTGTTCTTCGCTCCTGGCATTCCCTACCTGATATGGTTGAAAATGACTGACTCATCAATCTTCTGGGTAACTGGGGAACAAGTTACCAAAATCTCCTCATCTTAAGAAAGCATCTTTCACAACTTGGCCTCCTACTGCTATTAGTAATAATATCCACTTAACTGAGTGCTTATGTGGTTGGCAGAGTATATGCACTTTACATGGGTGCTGTCCTCTACAGCTCACGAGGAAACTGAAGGACAGTTCTTTTTCTTCACGTTGCAGATGAGGGGCCCAAGAGCTTACACAAGAGGTGCATGTTAGGTGCTGGAACTAGGATTCTACCCACAGGCTTAACCACTACACTCACCGCCATCTCTAGATCATCTTATTTATTCCCTTCCCTTGTGGTCTGCGTGACCTTGTAGATGGAGAGAAGGCTAACAAACCAAATGATCAAAGTTAGTATCACCAGGGATCAGTCATGTTGATATCATGTAACCCTGACATTGTGTTGAAAAGAGCACTTCATCTCCATGATATTCTTCCTCCAATCAATAACCCCAAACTAATTGTGAGAAAAATTCAGACAGACCCAAATTGAGGAATATCCCACAAAAATACTCCACTTTTCAAAGCGTCCAAGTCGTGAAAAACAAGGAAAGACCAAGAAACTGTCAGAGTACACTGAAGAGACATGTTCACTAAATGTAACACTGTATCCCAGATTGAATCCTAGAACAGAAAGACATTGGTAGGAAATCTGGAGAAATCTGAGTAAGTTCTGTAATTTAGTTAATAGCATTGCATAAATGTTAATTTCTTTGCTTTATAAATGTACCATAGTTATTAGGCAAAGCTGGTTAGAGGGTATACACAAAGTCTTTGTATTATCTTTAAAACATTTTAGAACTGACATTATTTCAAAAGAAGTTTAGAAAATAAACCAGATTGAGTTTCAAGAACCTGAAATAAAACTCTAAATGAATGAAAGTGACTGAATAGTTGAGGAAACAAATCACAATATCATTAAATGAATTTGTTATTCAAGGAGAAAGGGAAGACCTGACAGACCATAGTTGACAGCAATTACTGGAAAAGATAAAACCATTCCACATTTAGACTGTAACTGAACTACTTAATAAACTAGTTGCATTCAAAAAAAAGAAAAGGCTAACCACTCTGGGCTGCCCCCTGCAAAATCCTGCTGCTTCTTCTCCTAATTCCTCACATTTAGCGCCTGCTTGGAGGATGCTTCCTATAGCATGTTCATGATCCTGGTTTGTGTGTTCAGCTCTCTGCCTGATATTTTTATTTCTCTCCAATAGCTGAAGGACTGCTGGGAATAATCTGATGCACGTGAAGAGAAAACAAGGAGTTACTAACAAGATTAAATTAAATTTAAGCACATTTTTAAGAGTGTATAAAGCACAGTAATAAGTACCATTTGAGATGAGCAGACACAAGCCAGGACCTCATGGAATTTACAATCTGCTGGGGAGAGAGGGTGAGGAATAAGACTACACACATGTATACATGAATTCATGCCAAATATGGTAAATTCCATGAGAAAGGAATAAATGAAATGGGGCTGGAAAGCTGGAATGCTCAGATTTCCCTGGGGAACCAGGAATGAGACCATGTGATATAAGAAGATGGTTGGGAGGGAGAGTAGAAAGCCCTGAGCTTTTCTCCAGCCTTGGTCACTGATATACTGATAAGGTCTCAGTGTTTCGCCTCCCCAGCAGAGGCCACATAATTTACAGGGCCTAGTAAAAGATGAAACTGTGGGGTCCCTTGTTAAAAATGAAAAATTTCAAGATGGTGAACATGGAGCGATAAGCCAAGCGTGAAACCCTTCTCAGCACAGGTTGAGCGCCCATGGAACTGGCCTTCCCTGGGCCTCTGCTTCCTCAGGGGTTACATGAGGGAGGTAGAGAGCCAGGCCCACCAGCACCGAGCACAGCGCCTGCTACTCAAATAAACCAGTAAATGACTGGAGACAAGAAAGACTGGACATGGTTTCACCAGATGATTTCGTGGGCTTCTTTCAGCATTAAATATTAGACCAGCATGATGCTGAACACTTCCTGGAGGAGACATTTGTGCTGAATCTTGAAAGATAGTAGGATTTTCTTTCTGTTTTCTCTTTTCTCCTCTTCCGTTATCTCCTATCCTTTCGGTATTTTTCCATTTATCTCATAAACCTAATGACACACAGACTGGAACCAGCAGAGGAGTTCCACATTTGAGGAATGACTTGGATAATTAGGCATCACTTATGATTCTTCAAAGCAGTTTCCCACTCATAGGGAAGGACTTGCCTCCATGGATAGAGTCCAGTTTTCCATTTTAAAATTATTTTATTTTCACTGAACAATTTGATAGATGCTTATGAGGAAAAAAAGTCAGAAAAATATAGACAAACAAAAATAATCTCATAATCTGATAAGAAATAGTCTTAATGCAATTGCGGTGTAAAACTAGTTTCCAACCTACTTTTCTATTCAATAATATAGGAGCAGCTTTATGTGGTAGTCTGTCACCATACTTTTTCATTTTTCATGACTGTATATGGTATTTTGTCACATGGTTGTACTATAATTTTCTTATCCAATCCACTCAAACTGGACATTGGAATTGTGAAAGTTTTTTGCTATTCTAAACAGTGTTGTCCTGAATTTATCAGGTAGGCAACTTAGTTTCTCTACCTGTTATTTTCCTCTGCTGTGGATAACCTCAAGATAATGACAATACTCCCTCCTGGGTTTGTTGTGTGGTGTCAGTGAGTTAATGCATGTAAAGCTTTTAGCACAAGTACAGAATACTGCGTAGCAGGCTAGATATGCTTGATAAAGGCCATTTTATTACATTACAAGCCTAGAAGGAACTGCCTTGGCTAAATCATGGAGTAAGTTAATAGCAGAGCCTGGAAGTCTGATTCCTAGTCCAGTGTTCTTTGCAAAGCAGGATGAGCTGCAAGTAGAAGGCATGGGCTGGGGGCTTCCTAGGTTGAGTAGTTTTCTAGCTGTGTCTTGTCTTCTCAGTAGTGGACAGAGTAAGCTTCCAGGCAGCTAGGAGCATTCTGTTTTTTTTTACATAGCAGAGGACAGCAGATGCTCAGCAAAGACTTGTCACTGTTCCCTTATGTCTAAGAACCTTAGTGGTTGTGTTTCCCAACGGCCTGTGCAGTCATCAAAGCCTGTCTTTACTTCACCACACACAGCCTGTTAACTGGGAATGTGCTCTGTCTGAAGATTCTTTCCAAGGCAGTTGTGTTCAGCCAAATGAATGACTGCCCTACCTTTAGGGATGTCCCAGAGATGTGAGAAGCTAGGTGTGGAGGGTACATTTTCCAGGCTGGTTACTTGCTGGCCTTGTAATCTTGGGCAAGCAGCTTCCCCTCTGATTCCTTTTCTGTAATGCTGAGAGGGACTGGAGGAAGTCAGGAGGGTATAGCGCTGAACCCAATTTAACAAAGTATAATACTCTTCTCTCCACTTGCCCATTACTGTTTTCATTCACTCTGTTTTTCACACTGCAGATGATATTTATTTATTCCCTTGTTTGCCTGTCTCCCTCACTAAAATGGAAAGCTTCATAAGGGGAGGGACCTTGCCTCTGTTTTTCTGCAATAAAGGGCCCGGCAGGTTCCTTCTCTGGAGCTCCTGAATAAATGTGTGTTGCATGAATGAAATCTCAGAGCCTGGGTACAAATCCTGGTCTCACTGCTGTGTGACCTTGAGCAAGCCATTTAAAACACACCTCAGTTTTCCCAGTTGAAAAGTAGGAATTTGAAACACTGAAAAGTAGGAATTAGAAACACTGCCTCTCTTTTAAGGCTATGAGGATGAAACGAAAAAATATCCAGGAAGCAGCATACTGGGCTGGTATAAAGTATAATAATAACAGTAGCAAACATTTTATGTGCACAATGGCCAGGCACTGATCTAAATGCTTTACATATGTTAATTCTATTAATCTCATAACATCCTACTTTATGCCATTTTACAGATGAGCAAACTGGGGCACAGGTTTTAGGACATGTTCGCTGTTATTTTTATCCATGGTTTCTTCCCAGCTCCCCGTGGACGACCCTATAGAGAGCAGCGGGAGAGCAGGCCAAGCCTCCCACCCAACCCGCAGCCTTACCACCCGCCTGGACACGAAGGGTTATAGGAACTGCGCGCGCGCGTTATCCGCCTGATAGACGCGGGCTCGCGCTCCCGGCTCACAATGCCACGGGGCGGGGCGGCCGGGCGCCTATCGGCTTCCCATTGGCGCACACCCTCCTTCCTGTCACGGCCGGGCCTGGCCCCGCCTCCAGACACCGCCCACCGCCCGGGCGCAGCCGGAGTGGACGGTTCCAGACGCATGCTAATGAGGGGGTGGCCGTTGAAGCCCATTGGCCAGCCGTGGAGTGTCGGTGAAGTCAGTGCCGAGTCCCAGAAAAACAGAGCGGGGCCAACTGCAGCGTGTAGTGCGAGTCGGGTAGGACTCGCGCAGTCTGCCCGCTATCCGCTCGGAGACCCGCAAGGTAAGCCCGCGCCAGCCGCCCGCCCGCCCGCCGGTGCTCGCCGAGGTGGCGGCGGCGGCTCCGGGGGCGTGCGCCTGCCCGGTCCCCGCGGGCGGCGCCTTTGTTCCGCGCTCGGAGGAGGCGCGTTTAAAGGGCCAGCTGTTGGAAGGACTTGGGGGCCCCCTCCCCCAGAGCATCCCCCTTGGTCACCGGGCAAACCGTGTGCCCATTCAGTCGAACCCTCCTTCCTGTCTGCTTGGTGTACCCCCGGTCTTTGTGCGGGGGTTCCGGGGGTTCGGGCTTTTT
The DNA here is from genome assembly GCA_032199065.1 of Smutsia gigantea. Lineage (NCBI taxonomy): Eukaryota > Metazoa > Chordata > Mammalia > Pholidota > Manidae > Smutsia > Smutsia gigantea. The sequence goes on from JAVSCE010003554.1 coordinate 28,671, forward strand.
ATTTTTCGTGGGTCTGGGTACGTGCGATCATGGCCTGTGCTAGGAGAGAACGTCCGCCGGCTTCAGGCTGGCTGCAATATGGGTGGGTGGGAGGAGACATCAAAGCCCTGGTGGGTTTGCGCTGTAAAGGGAAACTACCAAGGAGGGGCCCCTCTGCAGCAGCCAGAGGAGGAAGGAGGGAACGAGCGTCAGGATGGAGACATCTCAGGTGTGTTCATTCATCAGCATCCCCTGGAGGAAAGGGCGGCGGGAGGAGCGCTAGGACAAGTCTGGCCTAGGACCGCCTGAATGAGCCGGTACGTGTGTGTCCGGGGACACCGTGCATGCCCGCCCATGCTCCTTCTTGCCCCATAGTGACGGGCAGCATCTTAGGCAGCTCATCACCGAGATGGACAAAAAGCTACTCTTTTCTACGAATTTCCCGGACATCCCTGCTTTCCCACCTGGCTTCCTTGATAAGCGGTAGCGCCATTCAAAATAGAAGAGGAAAGAGGCTTGAAGTCACTATGTTCCTTTCATGGGGAAGTATACGGTCGAATTCTGCATCCCTGTGCATCCTCTGTCGTACGATGGCTTTGAAATTCACCAGTGCATGCTTTCTTCAGGAAGATAAAATTTATTACGCTATTACATTGCTACATAAAAGCAGAAGGGATCCCAATGAGCGTGGCTCATTTTATGCAGACCCTGGGTTTTCCCAGAATGTTCTGGCTGAACCTTTGGTTTTTTGTTTTAAGCCGAGCGCTGGGATGCTCCTGTTGTCACAGGGCCGACCTGCGGAAATTGCCTGAATTGATTTCACCGTCAATAGCAGGGAGGTTCATGTAGAGACCTAATGGAACCTATCAGGCAGTCAGGCCTCTGACATCACCCCCCCCCACGCCCTTTTTCCTCTCATAAGTGGAGGCTTATCTGTCTGCATTTCCCTCCTTGATTTTTGGGCACCTCTATTTAGTTTCAATTTGGTGTTTTGGGGTGTGGAAAGGTGGCTTGGTGGTGATTGAAGAGAAGGGGGTGGATTAAAAGTGGGGTGGGTGGCAGATGGGGGCAGCAGCCTCAGTGGCAGAAAGCACATGTGGACATTTGGGGACTCCAGATCTTTAGCCCTTAGAGACATAGGTGACATAGATGGCTGTCTGTGGAGTGAGGGTGTGTGCATGTGTGACTTGGCTGTAAGGATGGGGTGGAGGAGGAGGATGCTGCCAGCAATTTTCTGCCCCACCCTCTTGATGCTTAAATAGCTCCTTGCCAGTCAAGCTCTGGTGGCTCAGACTTTTGTTTGGCCTGAGGGGTCAGCAGGAAAGGGTTGGTCTGTGGCACCTTTGCCCTGGGCACTGTTAGAGTGGATGAGTGGATGGTTAGGAAAGGGTTAGTTCCCCAGGGGTTGCTGGAAACTCATTTCTCAGCAAGAAGGTCCTCAGTGGAACTAGCTCTGGTGACTTCCCTGCAGAGTATTAGCAACTGAAAAGAAATGCTTGCTACCCCAGTGGGGAAGAGATGGGAAGGTACTGTCATCCTCCATGTGACACCCACCCCCTGCTGACCCTTTACCAGCTTTCTTTTATTCTAGTTGGAGAGTTTCTGTGAACTTTTCTCTGAAGGGATTGGGAATAATGGGGGTGAGGTAGGAGTTAGGGGAAAGGATGAACAGTTACCTCTTACTGGCAGAATAAAGAGCTGTTCAGCTCTCCTCCTTTTCCTCTCTCTCTCCAAAATAGAGATCAGTGTATATAGCAGAGTCTGGGTTTTCTTTGCCGAGAATGAATGGGTGAGGGTAAGGAAAGAAAGCTCTTGTTAGGCAACATTGGTAATCATCTGGTCATCCAAACTTAGCTCTAGATCCTTCCCTGGACATGGAAATAGATTTGCTGCAGAGGGCACTCATTGGTAGTTTGGGATTTAATCTCTCTCTATGAAAAAGGAAATGGATTGTCTCAAAAAGCTTTGGAGGAGTTCTGGGCCAGAGGCTGGACAACTAGCTTTGATCCTGGACACCAGCCTGCTTTGGACTAGTGGCTTCTGCTCTCTGGGCCTGTGTCCTTGTTGGTTAAGTGGACGGGTTTGGAGCAGACCATTTTCCAGGGTTCCTGACAGCATTACTCTTCTTAAATTCACAAGTACAACTTGTGGTGGCATTTTTAGATTGTTTCCTATTTGCTAAATGGATGTTAAGTGTGTCACAGTATTACTTAATGGCATGAAAGAAGCATTCCAGTACTTAGGCTTCTGAAGGATTCAGACTCACCTTTTCCTTGATTAATGCAATTCATGAGGTTTTCACTGTATGTAAATAATCCAGAGCTAGACTGGCCCAGGGTGAGAGACACAGACCCTCAGCGTGGATGGTTGGCTGGGGAAACATCGGATGCCTGAATGTGGAGGAAAGGGCATTTCTGTAATTCAGTCTCTCTTCCTGTGTATAGTTAACTCACTGCTCTATTTATGGGTTGTACAGGTGAATGTTTAGATATTTAGAACATGAGAGTTGAAAAGTACCTCTGTGACTGCCAGGTTCAATACCCCTCACTGGAGAATTTGTGGGGCCGGGAGGTTTGGCGATTGTCCAAGGTCACACAGCTAGCAAGATGCAGAGCTGGGGTAGGAGCCCCAGTGGATAGAGTCTAGGTCCTGTGTTCTAGATGTATCTTTTAAGCCCCCTCCTCCTCTTAAGAGAAATGATTCTAAGACGGGGTAGAGAAAAGTGAGGACGAAATAGGGGCTGAAGAAAGGAATGGTTGGAGAGACAGCCTAGGTAGGTTGAGTGCAGTTCAGGTGGGGAGGGGAAAAACACAGATGCTGAGCTTGGAGGAGAAAGGGATGGAGCTGAAAGGGGGAGCTTCTTTCAGCTGTGAAATGGCAGATTTCGCCAGCACTGAGTGAGGAAAGTAAGAAGGGCCTTGCCTTGGACAGGGAGGGGTACTGAGAGGCCAGTGTGGGGCTGGGACTAACTTGGAGTCTCCTTGAGCCCTCTCCTGTCGGCCCTCAGAGTGCAGAGTGTGGCGGCCCCCTAAGGCCTTTGAAGCCACTGGGGCGAGCAGAACCCAGACAAGTGGGAAGTCAGGTGTGCTGATGGTGGTGCTGGGGAATGCTGAGGTGGGGCCCGGTTCTGCTCCAGTCCCACGGTTTGTTTTTTAGTGCAAACCAAAAAAGTTTTCTGTGGAATTTCTTTTCATCTCAAGCAGCATTCCCTCCTTTTTCACTGATGTTTTGGACGTTTTATCAGACAGTGTTTCATGTACTCCCTTTTCAGAGGAGATACTTGGAGATGACTGATTTACTGAGCTATAATTTGGGGGGAGCTTCTGGCTGGAGACCTGAGCTAAGCCTCAGAATGTTTGAACCAGCCATTCAAGAGCTGTGAACAGTGGTTAACCAGCTCAGTAACCAATCAAATTTGAGGATAAAAGCTGATACTGCTTTGAAGTCCAATGCCCACACCAACAGCTGGCTATGAACAATGTGCTCTGCCTTGGCCAACCCTTCAGGCCTGGGAAGTGTTTCTGTACATCCTTCGGTGGCTCCTTTTTGTGTGTGGTTGGGCATGTGTCTTGCTCCCACATCCCCCTGCACCATCTGTTTTTCTCTCCTGTTGTATCTATCTCCCCATCCACTTTTTACTGTCATTAATATAGCTTTTTAGTGTATTTAATGTATTTATTATTAAAATTTCATCTCTGTTAATTTAAAAACAGTTGAGTTCACTCTTTTTGAATGTGTTACACACACAAACCAAACCCAATTAAATTGCTTTTTATTTGAATGTCCTTGCAGTGATTGCCCCCAGCTCCCCGCCCCCTTCTTCTGTGGTCAGTAGTGGCTCTTACAGAAAAAAAAAATTCCCAGCTCACTGTAATGTGGATATAATTGTTTTTGTAACAGCTGCAAAGAGCTACAACAATAGAAAAAGATTCTACCCCTGTATTGTGGACACAAGGGACACCCTTTCCCAAGAGATGTGCCCTATTTCTTGACTTCCTTCCATAGAGAATGTCTGCAATAAAATCTCTTACAGAAGCCTGTGTTGTGAAGGGTTGGGGGCGCTGATGGTGGAGCTGGGGCTGTTGTTGGCGATTCTAGTAATGCTTAGAGTCAGGGAGGTAGGCAAGCTTGTGACCAAGAGAGTACCTCTAAGAAAAATTCAGTATGATGGTTTTTCTCTATTTTCCCCAGGCTGACCTAACTCAAGACAGTGGCAGGACCCAGACCCCTTTGGTAAAGAGTGAGATGCCTCTTAGCTTTCTGATTCACATTGGTTGGGACCCAAAGGGTGTCTTGTGACACAGGGAGGCAGTCACTGACAGGTCACTGGTGTTACTGGTGTGAAGTCCCAGAAGCTCTGATGGATGTACGCTGTAGAGCTTCTGAGTGACCCTCTGACTTGGATCAATTATAGAGAAAATGGAGTCTTAGTGCTCAGTGATCAGTGGATAGTTTTGTAAAGCGGGCCTCAAAAGCAAGAAGTCGCCTTGAAATCTCCAGTTTTTATGTTAGAAATTCCTGAGTTTTGTGTTCTGCTCTATACACGTCTGTGCTGATTTTAGTATAAAAGTATTTAAAGTGCTTTCTTGTTGAGAACAAGTGATGTTCCTGGACAGTATTGTGTTTATCTTGGGCCTTCTCCTGCCCATGCCCGCCCGCCTTGCATAGGCGCAGGGATGGAGAAGCCCTCAGTGGGGCCGGCATCAGACCTGGTGAAGTGGAGAGCTGCCCCTCCACCTTTCCTGCTGGCTCTGCCAGACCCAGGGTGTCCCAGACATTTGGAACTCTTCTCTGACCCCACAGACCAGGCTGTCCCTCAGCAGAAGCCTCTTCTGCTTGGCCTGGCTGATGCCTGCTTCTCTTTTTATACCCCTCACATCTGAAAGACCCTCTTTTCTTCTTGCATTCGGCCTTCAGCAATAGTGAGGCCGAACTGTCTGTCTTCTCCAACAGATTGTGGAGATATGGCTGGGAAGAATCGGTTTCATCTCTTTTTAAATTAAATTTTAACTTGTATCCAAGTCATATATGTATATGTAGTTTTAAAAGTGAAATAGCACTACAAGGCTTACAGAGAAAGGCTCTGTCACCCCTCCTGGTCCTGGTGATCCCCTCAAAGTCAGTCACTGAGCATGACCATCGTATTGCTGCAGTAACAAATGACCACCAGTGGAGTGGCTTCAAGCAGCATAAATTTATATTACCGTTCTGTAGGTTCGAAGTGTGAGAAGGTTCTCACTGGGCTAACATCAGGGTGGTAGCAGGGCTTCATTCCTTTCTGAGGAAGGATCTGTTTCTTGTATCTTCCAGCTTCCAGAGGCCCCCTGCATTCCTTGGCTCATGGCCCCCTTCCTCCAGCTTCAAAGCCAGCACTGGCTGGTTGAGTCCTTTTCCCATTGCACTGCTCAGACCGTCTAACATAGTCTATCTTCCTCTGACTCCCTTCCCTTCACTACTTCACAGACCCTTGTGAATACTCTGGGTTCACCTGGGTAATCTAGGATAGTCTCCCTATTTTATATTCAGTTGATTAACCACATTAATTCCATTTGCAACCTTAACCCACCTTTGCCATGTAACATGTCTATAGGTTCAGGGGTTAGGATATGGACATCATCATCTCTGAGGGGCCATTGTTTTGCCCACCATAGTCACTTCCAACCCTTTTACCTGTGTCTCCTGTTATTACTGTCACAGTTGCTGGTTACCTGCTTACAATGCCATCTCCTGACTGTTCATTTTAGATGTTATTTCTTGATGTCCTAATATGGATTAGAGAAGCTCTTATTCCCCTCTTCCCACATCTCCTCCCTACATACTTCCCTTCCTCCCTGTTTTCCCAAGATCACAGCTCTGGGTTACATCAGTATTCAATGTGCACATTATTTTAACTGTGTAAATAGTGTTCATGGCTGAACCATATAGTTGTACTATAATGATATTTCTTTTCATATGCATCTTTTTTTTAGTTAATAATTGCCTTCTTTTTTCTATTTATTTAATTTTCTGTGTACTCAATACTAATTCCTAAAGTCTCTGACAGTATTTGAAAACATTTCTGTTTATAGCGTGGGTTCCTTTTTATTTTATTACAACTTCTTTTCCCTTGGAGACCTTGCTCCCAGAGGCTCCACCCCTCTTCTCTGTTCTGGGCTGACTGACCCCCTGGGCTGTGGTGTGATTCCTTCTGGGGATTCCTTCACCTTCTCCTGGGTTGGGTCCTCTGTTTATTCTTTCTAGGTTTATTCCTTCAGGAGTCTGTAAGAGAAGGTCTGTGGAAGTCGATCACCTCAAACTTGCATGTGTGAAATGTTCTTATTCTACATTCATACTTGACTGGTTGGTTTGATTTGCTTAGAATTTTAGGTTGAAAGCTATTGTCCCTTAGGATTTTTTTTTCAAACTTTCTGTAGTCATTTATTACAGTTTTTTAATTAAAAAATAATGTCTCTTAGGATTCTGAAATCATTGCTCTCTGTCTTCTTGGTTCCAGTGTTGATAAAAAATTCAGATAAAATCCTGATTCTTGATCATTTACGGGTAACCTGCTTTTTCTCCCTGAAAGTTTTAGGATCTACTCTCCTCCTCTGTATCTGACATTTTCTTGCTGGGCCCTTGGTGTGCTCTTTTGATCTGAAGACTGACATTATTCAGTTTGGGGAAATCTTCATTTCCTTTTCTCCATTTTCTTTATTTTGTCTTTGGACCTCCTGTTAGTTGGATATTGGACTTTCTGGGCCAAGTTTGTAATTTTAAAATCTTTTATTTCTTGTTTACCATGTTAGTTTTGTTTTACTTTTTGAGAGACATCCTTAGCTTTATCTTTAACCCTTTTGAATTTTTAAATTTATGCTTTTATGGTTTTGCATGAAACATGCTTACATGTTTTACTTTCTAGAACTCCCTAGTTCTCTGAATGCTCACTTTTCTTTTTTAAAAAAATAGTATCTTGTTTTTGTTTCATGGCTTCAATAAATTCACTTATAATAGGGTGCGTTTTTTGGGGGGGTGGGGGCTCATTTTTCTGCCATTCCCTGCACTGTCTTTCTTTCCTTCAAGTCCCTTTCTCTGCTTATTCTGGTCATTGTATTTACCATTGGAGCCATCCTTCCACCTGTGCTTCTCCTTGATCGTCCGTATATATTTTCAGAGTGGACACCAAAATGCCTATTGGGCATCAATGTGACAAGGGGCTTGTTGACTTGGGTGAAGGGTGATCCATCAAAGAGCCTCCCTTTTTTTCCACTAGGAAAGTTACACAGGTAGTTGTCAGTGCCTTTAGATCTTTTCTCCAGGGATGCTGGTTTTTCTGGGAAGGATTTTGCCTGGGGCTATAACAGCCTAGTTGTCCTGTGGTCTGGGAGCCTCCAAGGGAAAAGAAAGTTGGGTACCCTGTTTGGTTTGCCGACTTTCACCCAGCTTTCTGGAAGATGCCCCCTTCTGTCCCTTCCTCCCTCATCTGTGTTCCTTTCTCAACAGTGTTTGAATCCAGAGATTCTTGGTGGAATTTGTCTAAACAGTGCACCTCTACCTCCTGCAGGCTGAGGAGGGGAAGTAACTAGACTGAGCAGAGTGAAGGAGGGACAGACTTTTAGCAGACTCTCCTCTTTTTAGCCCCCTTCTGCTTCTGCCCTCACAGTCATCGGTGCCTTCTTCCCATTTCTGAGGCTTCAGTTGCCACTTGCTCAGTGGTTTTGTCCCCTGTGTGCACTTAGCAGAGCAGATGAAGCAGAAACCTGAATCAGCGATTGCATGTGGCCAGCTCTCCCTCTCCCGGAGTTGTGTTCTGTTAACATGTCCTGTCTGCTGTTGTCTACTTTCCATTAAAAATCCAATTCCTTGACTGTCCTTTTAGTGGGGTTCTGGGAGAGAGCAGAGATAAATATGGGTGTTCAGCTCTCTGATTTGACTAGAAGTTTCTTTCATCTCTTTCTCCAAGCCCTTAAACTGCTGCCTGATACACAGTATATCCCCAAGGAATGTTTGTTAAATGATTGAATGCAAGTTTCTAAGATGGTATGCATACAGTTAGTCATCAAATTAAGAGAGTCCCAGACATAAAATGGTAACAAAAATCCACTGTTTATTCTGAGATAGACATACTAACAGGCAGTAGATCCTGCCATTCTCTGCATGCAGGGTAGGAGGATAAGAGCATTGAGGGTTGGTGGGTAATGAGGCCCAGGTGCCATCTTCAGCCCCATCACTAACTACCTGGGTCACCTTGGAAAGTTACTTAACCTCTCTGGGTCTTGGTTTCCTCAGTCTTAAAATGAGCTGTAAATCAAGATTTGATTCAGTCCACTGTGTCACTGAGTACCCGCTGTGCTCACGGCATGGTGTTAGGGTCCTTCCTGGCATCTTCTCTCAGGCAGCTGGTTCAGTATTTTGTACATACATCTGTTATGACATGTATCACCCTGAATTGCCTGGTTTATGATGTTTTTCTCCTGATTGTACTTCAGTGCTATGTAGTTCATAGTCAGTACTATGCAAATTTAACCTCTTGTTCTTTCTAGACTGTGGGCTCTGCACTCCCTGTGAGGGCCACATCATAGTCATCTTTGTATCTCCTGTGTCTGCCATAATCCTTCATGCATAGAAGGCTAATGGTAAATGTTTTTCCACTTAGAAAAAGTACATTGAGGAAAAACGAAAACATGAGTGGCTCCACTAGATCCTCAGGCCCTGTTTGGAGAACAAGGCTTCGCTTTTTGGGAGCCCAGCTGCATGCTCCCTGGATCCCCTATGGAGCTGGGGGACTCAAATGCATTAATACTAAAGTCAGCAGAGATAGCAGCCTGGACCACTGCCCTGACACCTGAGGATTGTTTCCCTTCAAACAGATTGATTGTGTGTTTGTTTCATGGGCCTCACACTGTTAAGAGTTAAGATAAGATTAATTTTAACCAAGAAAGTGAATTACAGATATAATCCTGTGTTTATAGTATATACAAGTGTTTAAGTGCTTCTTAATAACTTATTTTTGTTTTTGCAAACCTGTGAGCTGATGTTCCAGGGCTAGTTAGTAGAAATTTCAGGGAGTTAGGTTTAAGAGCTTTTCATCTTGAGAGCTATTCCTGCTGTACTGCCTTGGGAGGCCCTGAGCTCTTTGTCAAGCCAAGGTTAGATGCCCCCTGGGAACCTAGAAGATCAATGCCCATGTGGAGGATGAAGTCATATCAGAGCACCTGAAAAGTCCTTTGATTTTGATTTGTTCAAGAAATAGCACCAACTGTACACTGGGGTCTGGGCTGGGCCCTGGCAATATAGTGGTAATGAAAGAGAAATGGCACCTGTCATCCTAGAATTTAAAGACTAAGTTGAACTTTCAAAAATGGTTGTCACTTGTTGTAGGCTATATATAAGTTTAATTAAAATGACATACAATTTAAAATTCAGAATTTAAGTGTTCATTTACACTAGCCACATTTCAAGTGCTCAGGAAATACCTGAGTAGTGGCTGCCAAATGGACCGCACAGATAGGGAATGTGTCTGTAATCCCAGGAGGTTCTCTTAGGCAGACTGCGCTGGACAACAGAGCTAAGATTCTGTATTTCTAGACCAGGCGTCTATGATTAGGTTTGTTTCCCAGTTGTGGCAACTGAGGCAAAGAAAAGCTGTTGGTTTAAGGTCATGTGGCTGGATGGGCCTGCGCTGGGAACAGATCTCTTAGCTTGAGCATGGCTCTTCTCACCTGGAAGTCAGAGAGGGGAGTAGAGTGACTAACAGTATGGCCTCCGTGCTCAGCTGCCTGAGCTCTGCTGCTTACCTAGGCCTCCATTGCATCACCTGTAAAATGGAGACTATCATAGCGCCTACCTCACAGGACCGTGGATGATCCAGTAATGCAGATCTTTAGAACTGCGTCTAACTTGTAGTAATGCTTGCTACGTTGAGAAAGCGAAGCGAACAGAAGTTACTCGTAGAGTCAAAGAGGCGTTTTCAAACAGGAGGCTCTGGAGTGGGAAGAGAATGTTGGCGGCAAGACTGTGTTTTAGAGCTGACCGGCCACCTAGAGAGGGACACATAACTGAGTGTTTCTAAACCAGGGGCTGTTGCAGGCATGTGAGCTGATGTAAAATGCCAGCATGTTCATGAAGTGCTCTGCATCGCAGTACTGGTCACCGGTCCTCTGAGCAAGGATCCCTTTTGATGCCTTCTTCCTTCTGGTCTGCCTATACCCTTCCTCCTGTCCGCAAACATTCTTTCTCCCCTCACTACATCTCCACCATGGAGTCATAGACATTTACCATCATCCCATTGGAGCTGACGGATGTGCTGAGGGAGTGCAGGAGAGAGCAGGGACAGAAGCCCAGGAGGTTTAGTAGTTGGATCCTGGGCCTGTCTTCGAGGTTCCTATTGCTTGGTGATTTGCATTCCCACCATTGCTCAGCCTTGCACACAGGTTCACCTGACGCAACATGGTGTTCTAGAAATGCCCGTTTTGCTGGATGAGGAGAAAGAGAGCTGTGATGTTAGCCCCAGGGATGGGAGGAGCCCCTTCGATAGGTGGATCACTGCTTTCATAGCCACAGTCTCCTTCCTTAAACAGATGTTGGTGAATGTGTAGACATAGGCCCTGCCCTCCTGGGGTTTATTTTCTTATTAACACAGAGAAGGCTGGGTTCTTGTCTTCCCCAGCAGGCAGTCAATATTAAGTTTCAGGTTTTGAGGTAAGAAGGTTTTAGAATGACGAAGCATGTGTGTGTGTCAGGGGGGAGGTGGGGGGTGAGGGCACACTGGCATGCATAACCAGTGTGGCATCTTGCTTCACCCAAGTGAGGCACACAGAACAGGTATAGAGGTCATTGATGACCTGAAGACAGGTGTCTAGTAATGTGGACCCAGGACTGACCTGTGAGGAGACTATTCCTTGCAATCTGGATTCTCAAGGTGGCATAAAAATACTACCTGCCTACCAGTGATCAGGAGTGTGGAGTGCTTGTACCTTGACCTATAACTGGCTCTGCCAGTCTTATTCGCCTTTGGGCCGTGGCTTTCCATCATCGCGGGTGGTGTTCTAGCTCATCTGTAACAGGAATGGGTGCTTAGAAGATCCTGGAATTGCCTGTCGGTGTACGTGTCAACTAGAAAATTCATTATTCATTTATATAATGCTGTGTGCATCGATTATTAACATCAGCCTGCAGGCCGACCTTTGAGCTTGGTTTCCCAGTATGAAGGGTCACTAGGACATACCTTTTGAAATACAGTTTCTATTTCTGCCTGGAATCTGTGTGAAACCTGGTAGCTGTGCATATGAACAGTTTGCTAGTCTGACGTGTAAATAGAAAATTTACTTGCAGATTGTTTTTCTCTGTGTAAAGTTTGTTTTTAGTTGTGGCAGATCAGGTGTTGGGTGACCGTTTCCTGTGAGCTCACATGATGGTCAGAATGTAATTGCTTATGACCAACTGGCTGGGGAAAATGGTGACATATTTGTGGTATGTCAATGTTAGGGAGTCCCAAGGCTGCCGTAGTGAACTCTGCTGACTCTTCATGCTTGGGCCTCTCTGTATAGAGAGTGCACACAGGAGGCTGGTGAGAGGAGACTGGGCAAGAGCCAGGAAAGAGGTAAGAAAGGCAGGAACTGGAGTGGGAGACACGAGGCACTGCCCCTGGGGCAGTGGGCGTGAGAGTGGGCCAGGGGCCTGGAGGGGGAGGCCAAGGCCAAAGTAGGAACCAGGCTGCCTGAAGCAAAACTGAATGGATAGAGGCTTCGGAGAAAGCAGAATCCCAGCAGGGACCGGAAAGAGCAGCAGGAGAGAGCTGGGACTTGGGAGAGCGGAGGGCCGAAGCAAGGGCCGATGGTGGCTGCTGAGAATCAGATTGCCTGGCCCACCCGCCTGGGCGAAGGCAGTCTCAGGCCTTTCAGGGCTATTTTGTGCTTGCTTTGTGGGGCCTTATATTGGACGTGGTACATTAGTGAGACAGCCCTGGCAGGTGTGAGGGGGCAAGGCCCCCCAGGACCCGGAAATGGTAGTGATGCCTGAGCCCTGATAGATGCTGAGGCTTCTCTTCCCAACGGCTGCTTTAGGAGTGGCCCGCAGCCTGCCACTCTGCTGTTTGGGTTTGTCTTAAAGTCATGGGCTATTTAAATAGTTACTGAAGCATCTTTGTGCATAATTTTGCCTCCCGGGGTCACAGGTGCTCCAGTAGAGGCGGGATCGTGGCTGTGCTTCCAGATTCCCCAGGCTCCCTCAGGGGACGTGCGCCTGGGCGGCCAGGAAGTCCGGCGGGCACCCTGACGGCAGGGTGGGCCCTCCAGGGGCTGTCCGGCAGACTTGCGTTTGTTTTGCAATAAGTCCTTAATTCCAGGGGTACAGGGCACTCCTTCCCATTGTGGGCAAGGAAGAAACAGTGCTGTTAGAAGATATAAAATATTTAACACTCTCCTCAAAAAAAAAAAAAAAAAACTGCCTCAGAGCCTCTGACTGGTGGTGCTTCATGGCAACACACGTGCTTTCCAGAAGTGTCTTTCTGGGGCTTTTGGGCTCCTCCGAAGGGATGGAGGCCTCCCCTGGGAGGACTGCTGGGAGGCGGAGAGCCTACCCACCATGGTTGGCCCAGAGGCTGGGCAGTAGCAGGACCGCGCAACACCTTCAGAGATTGGAAGTTACGGTCTGTTTTGCTAAGTTGAGAAGAGAAAAGGAGAGGAGGAGAAGTGCCACCTTTTTGGGATTGTTCGTACATGTTGCTGTAGTGGCCTTCTGGTCCCTGGCACTCGCGCCCCTCCGTCCAGCCTCAGGACTTTGCCTGTGCCAGTTTCTGTAGCCTGGAGTGCTGTCCCCCCTTTACCTTGGTAGCTCTGTCCATCCCTCTAATGCCACCTGAAGTAGCTTCTTGGTGAAGCCTTTTCTAATCCTCTGGAGCAGGTCAAACCCTGCTGTTTGAGGTGCTCTTGATTCTGTGGTCTGGACAGAACATTCTTCACACCGTATCTCAGCTGCTTTGTTAACCCTTGTTTGGAAAATCACTGTCTCTCTGCCCATCCCACCAGCCTGCCGACGCCATGCTGACAGTGGCCAGGTCTGTTTCTCATCACCATTCCACCCCAGAAGGCTCAGATGTACCTAGCCCACAGGCGGTGCTAGCTGTCTGTGGAGTAAATCAATTTATTAAGTTTTTGATTTTGTATAGGAGTCTGGGAATACTAAGAGAATGAAACACCCCTGCTATCCTCATGTTCCTAGCCTAGAGCAGTGGGCAAGCTCTCAAGATATCTATTAAGGAGTGGGAAAAAAACGTTATCAGTTAAAGTTCTGTTTATTCTTTAACTCAAATATAAGAAAGATGGAGCTTTTCTATTTATAGTAGTACAGATTTTATAATTAACTTATAAGTAAATATGCTCAAAGCTATTTTACTAATAGAAAGGCATGATCATCAAGTTTGGCCTTTGAAGGGGGAGGGAGGCACATGAAAGAGTTTTTGTGCCAAAGTATGATAAGCACTTATTTAGAGCAAGTACAGGGTGTGGTGGGGGCCACCCAGAAGTGGGGCTGGAGGAGTGCGTTTCTGATAAAGGTGGACGGACCGGCACGTGCAAAGGCAGGGTGCACTGGGAGAGGGGCACATACTTGAATAAGGCTGGAGGAGGGCCTGCTAGATGCTTCTACTGGTATCGGGAGAGACTGAGATTCGGGAATACCAAAATGGATAAGACTGGGTCCCTGCCTGCAGGAAGGACATGGTCTGGTGGGGGAGAGAATTGTGCAAATGTGCTTAGGAGGGAAACAGCTCAGGGAGTACCTGGAATTCATAAGAGGGTGGATATTTTGGTTAGGAGGGATCAGGCCTGGTCATGCTTTCAAAATCTCCACACTCAAGGTCACAGGGCCCCGTCTCTTTATTGCAGAAGGGGAAAGGGGGAGGGCTGGAGACGGACTTTAAGCCTCTTTCAGAGCCCATCTCAGGATTAGGCTTCTCTGTGCAGTTGTCCTTCATCTGCTCCTACCTGCTGAGGTTTTTATTTCAATGATTTAGATGGGCTATATTCCCTGGGTCACAAAATTGTATATGGACAAGGAAACAGCCTATGGTATATATAAATATGCATAGTTGCTGTGTTTACTGACCAGGGTGATCATACTCCTTCCTTTTCTTTTTTTGTTTTCAAGTCTCAGGGCTTGAGGTAATTATGTAATTGGAATCCACATAGAGTACTCTAGATAAGGTGTAATTAAAGAGGAAAGCCTAATTTTGGAAGAATGATAAGAGGTCATTTGACTCAGTCTGGGCCCACATCCAGTCTTGGAAGAACAGTGAGAGGTCGCCTGGGTGTACAAAGCCTGAGGCCACCTAGGAGCCCAGACTGGCCTGAGAACTGGACAGATTCTGTTTCACTCAGTTCGCTGTGAAGCCGTTCATTGAGCATCTCCTTGGCAAAGGCTGTTGTAGAAGGCCAAGCCATGAGTAAGGAAAAGAAGGTTGGGATTTCAGGGGCAACACTGGGGGCACATAGGCTTGAGGTCCTAAGGTGGAGAGATGAAGACTCCTGGGGGTGGGGGAGGTTTCACAGAGCACTTGGCATTTATGATGTGCCTTGAAGGGTAAGGATGGTTTCAAGAATAAGGACAAGAACTTTCTGGCACATTAGAGGCATGCAGATAAAATTTGTGGAATGAATGCCGGGCCAAGGCTGGAAGCAGAAAGAACATGGCCAAACTGTTGGGTGGGGTTTGGTGAGGAGGTGAAACTCATACAATTCAGGCAGTGAAGTGGCAACAGTGGCTTAGGCCCTCAGCTCTGTAGTGGTGAGTGTGTGCAGAGGGGTCAGATGGCTGTGGGCTGCGGTGGTCACAGGGAGGTGTCTTGTGGAGGGGCCTTGGGCAGAGTCTGGGAGGACCAATAGGATGAGGAAAGACTTGCCAAAGGAGGGGAATGATATGGGAAAGGTCTAGAGAGGGAGCTGGGAGGGGGTCATCCAGGAGAGATGGGAGTGAGCACCTGGGGGAGCAGGGCAAAACCAGGTGGGGTGGAGTGAAATTGGTTCTCAGGGGTTGGGCACACCTGGGCAGGAGAGCTCTGATCCAGTGGGCAGAGAAGCCATAGCAGGTTGTGGAACAGGAGATTGGCATGAAAAAGGCATATTGACGGGAGAGGAATCTGGTGCTGGTGGGTAGAATGGGCTTCTGGGGAGTTCATCCTGGGCTCCTTGTCTTGAGGTGATGGGGACCTGGTTTGGGAGTAGGCTTGGGAGAGTGGGGCCATCTGTAGTCCTTATCACTGAAAGGGTACTGGCCTTGGTGGTAGGATGAGGGAAATGAGGCCAGGGAAGAGGCAGGCGTGACTGCAAGCTTCCCAGTCTGGAGAATGGTGACACCTGGCACAGGATGGGGGCAGCTGGCAAAGAGGGTGTGGGCCGAGGCTTGGTGTGTCTAGAGCCCAGAGATCTGGGTTCTAATGCAGCCCTGCCTCCAAACCAGCTGAGGACCTATGGCTAGTTCATCTCCTGAACCCTAATTTATGGTCAGTAGGCATCTCCGCCTAGTAGTTCAAGTTCATCTGAGACAATAGAGTCCTTATAGTCCTAGGTCTCTGGCAAGGGGAAAGGTCTGGGCTGGAGATTTGGAGGCTATCCCATGGCAGGGAGAAAAAAAATCACATAATTTGATTCCTTGTCTTTTTGGAGTGGACGGGGAACATGGAGAAGGGCTCTGGGTGCTCTGGTTGCATGAGGAGCTGCAGCACAGAGGGTGCTGATCTGACTCAGGCTGCTCATCTCAGGATGCTGTGACACTCTGATGGAGTGAGTGTAGGAACTCTAAGCCTATACAGATGTTGAAGCCACTGCACCATTTTGGGGTAGGGCAGGGGAAGACTCAATCTTCCTGAATTCACAGAAAGGAAGTTCTACAGGCAGGGAACTGGTTGTCAGTGAACTCCTTGCCCTCCCCTGCTTCCTTCCCTAAGCCAGTCTTTGGGAAACTTAAGGCTTTGGACCTTTAGAAACAGAGTCCATGCAGAGAAGGCTTCCTGGCAGAAGAGGACTTGGACAGAACCTTCGGAAAGGAGAGAAGGAAGGACTTTCTAGAGGAGAATGATACAGAGTTATATTACAAAATTTAAAACAGAGAGTCCAGAAAGGAAGGCATACATTTTTTGAATACCTAATGTGTGTATACCAGCTATGTACTAGATGCTTTCATCATCTGTCTCGTAATCTTTACATCATTTCTACCTCTATTATTATCCCATTTTACAGATAAGGCAACAGTATTAAAGAGATGACCTAATTTTCTCAAGGTCTTAGTGGTAGCACAGGATTTTACTCAGATCTCTGACTCCAGTGGCAATAAATAACTTCTATATTTTGCAAATACTATATTCTGTTGGCTCTCAGGGGAATGTAGGAAAAGAGAATGATTTGTCTTTGTGACCCTTATTCCCAGTTAAGCAGTTACTTAAACTGTGGATCCAGCTGCCATCCAGCTGCACCATTCCGTACAGCACAGTATCTTGGAGAATAGTCGTGGGAGGCATGGAGAGCTTGTCAGGGTCTAGGGCCTTCTTTTGCAGATTAGGAAACTGAGGCCCAGAAAAGAGAAGGGATATGCCAAGGTCAGGGGCAAAATGGGGGTGAGAACTAGAAGAGTCTGGAGGTGTTCAGACTTCTGTGACTCTTCTGAGGCCTCCCTGTGGAAAAGTTTGTTTTTAGACAACAATGGAAATCTTTGTCTGGAGTGTTGATCTGGGCAGGGTTGGATCTGAAAGTTCCCGTGTGTGTGTGTGTGTGTGTGTGTGTGTTTTCTTTCCTTCACTTTAACGTCAGATGCCTTTGAATCAGCAGGAAGGATTCCTTAAGACCAAAGGCATTTAACAGGTGGAAAGAGCCTAAGAAGAAGGGGGAAGATCAGAAGCCACAGAAATAGAAGGCTAAATTCTAGACTTGGCTAAAAGGAATTTTCCAGGCCCATAAGTAATTGCTATTGTTTACTGAATACTCACTGTGCCAGGCAATCTTTTA
Organism: Smutsia gigantea; assembly: GCA_032199065.1. NCBI lineage: Eukaryota > Metazoa > Chordata > Mammalia > Pholidota > Manidae > Smutsia > Smutsia gigantea. Next base: position 45,623 of record JAVSCE010003554.1, read on the forward strand.
TGTGTCGTTTTATATAACAGCCATGGCCTCCCCATGAAGTAGGTGCTGTTTTATTGTTCCCATTTTACAGTTGAAGAAACTGAGCCTCAAAGAGGCTCAGTGACGTACCTGAAATATAGAGTTTAGTAAGACGTAGAGGCAGAACTCTAACCCAGTTCCCCTCAATCTAAAACTCTGCCTTTAGCTCCTAAGCTGTTGTGCAGGAGCTCCTTGTGCTTGAGTGTTTGGAGATGTATAGAAGAGCACATTTAGGGAGGTCACCCTTTGGCAATGGTTCTCTATTAAGGGCAATTTTATCCCTCTGGACATTTAGCATATCTAAAGGGTGCTACCGGCATCACGTGGGTAGAGGCCAGTATGCTCCTAAACATCTTACAGTACACAGGGCAGCCCCACAGCAAGGAGGGATTCCACCCAAAGGGCAGTGTGCTGAGGCTGAGGAACTCTGCCCTTTCGGGACCTGAGCACAGGGCTAGCGGAGGCCATCTGGAAAGTCCATTTGAAGAACTGAGTCGTTCCCTTACCTCCAGGGACTGAAGTTGGGTCTTAATGAATGTTTGAAGTCTGGTCTCCTCACTGAGCCCTGAGGGGCCGGTGTGGCAGGTGGAGGCTGGGGTCACCCTGGGCTGCAGATGAGCCGCAGGTGAGAGGTAGGTGCTGAGAATTGATTGGCTGTGTATGAAACAAGAACTCAGATCCAGTTGCCTAATTTTTTTTCACTATGCCATTATTATTGCTCTGACTGCCCTCCGCCGGAGTTTGGCAAGTGCAATGTCTTGGATGCTGTATGCTGCTTGCCAGACTCCTTTGTTACTAGTTACCGTTTAATCTAACTCTAGTGTGCCCCATGATCCTCAGGTCAGAACACCAAACAAATCTGGGGAAGCTCAGGACCCTTGGCCTGCACTTGAACGTCTCCGGTGGCTTTACGGGAGCACAGGAGTTCGGAGAGAGCGGCCCCTCTCCTGAGAGGGCACTGCCTGGGCGGGCCTGAGGAGAGCACAGCTGCTCTTCTTCAGGCCCCTCTTCCAGGTCAGAAGGGAAAGGGTGTGTCTGTGGCCCTCTCTTGGATGCTGTACATCACCAGGTAAGGCTCCTGCCCAGCTGTGGGCCCTCCCTGGCCAACTGCCGCCCGCTGACAGGAATGATACCCCACTTCCTTTCCATCTCCTGAGCCCCGCCCTGAGGCCTCATTCACGAAGCTCTGGCCACACCCGCTACCAGGCTCACCTCCCTCCTCTAGATGCCCTCTTCTCCAGTGGCTCCTTTGGTCATTTACCCAGTCATTAAACTCTCGTCTTCCTGTGTCACCTTCTGAGCTTCCCGGCGGCTCAGAAACTAACCAGCTGTGTGAGTCAGCTTACTCAGATGAGTCACTTAATCTCTGGAGAAGCAATATAAGGTTGAGCCAGGTTGAACCAGGTGACTTAGTTCCCTCCCAGCATCAGTGTTGAGGGAGAGTCACAGCTGGGGTGTTTCTCTCTTAAGGTCAGTGGAAACTCAGTTTCCCTTTGACATCATACAGATTCATGGAGGACTCAGAACTGGTTGTTAGGAAACTGTCTTTAGACCAAATAAGTAAGCTTCTTTAATATTATTTCTTTACTTATCAGATGATGTGCAGTGTTGGCTATAACCAAGGGTGGTGAGACAGGTTCAGCAGGGCCGTGAGCTGGGGTCTCTTTGGCTTCACCTTCAAGGAGTTCACAGCCTTGCGTGGGGGTGGGTATGTCAAAACCGTAACAGTAGACTTTCCAGTGTGTCCTGCCTATCCTTAGTATCAGTTATCACAATTGTGCACACACCCACAGCCAAATTAAAGAGGTGGGATTTTTCCAGTGTTGTTCAGTATGTGCCTAACACATAATGAGTACTCAGCAAATATTTGTTGAATGAATGCAGTTAAGAATGGCACCATTTAACTTGGGTTGTGAAGGAAGAGTAGGAGTTAGGCCTACATAGATGGGGGAGGGGGAGAGGGACTGGCCAGGGATGGGCATCGGGGGAGGCAGGAGGAGGAGGAGGTGTGAGCAAATGCACAGGCATAGAAAGGCCCAAGGCATGCTGGGTAGCTGGGTAATTGTGATCGGACCATGAATATGGTCAGGATCAAAAAGATTGACTGGAAAGGTGAGTTGGGGCCAGGTGGCAGAGTCTTGAGTTCCAGCTTTGTAAAAGGGATTGGATTTATCCTACAGTAGGATGATTGCACTTTCCAGTTTCCCAGGGTGGCTTTGCCTGTCATCCTAGTGTGGTTAGTAATAGTGCCCCCTTTTATTCTCAAGTGTTCCTGTTTGGATGATCGATTATATGGTCCTGCAACCCCAAAGGACATGTGGAGCCCGCAGAGGGTCTGCAGTGGGCCATGGCTGGGCTGGTGTGGGAAGGGCAGCACCTGCAGTGCTTGGTGGAGCCTGAAGCAGGAGGTGAGCCATGTCCTAGTCCAGGTAATGCAGGTCTGAGCCCGAGAAGTGGTAGTGGCATCTGAAGGGAGGAGGTGGTTCCCAGAGACTGGAGACCAAGGTGACACCAACATGGCCCTGAAGGTGGCTCCAGAGCGTCTCTTCCGAAGATAGACCAGCCTCGACTTCAGGCAGCCTGGATAAGCGTTTTTCTATTGAAGTGATGACTGATAAGAAAAAAATCCACGTTGTGCCTGTTTCCTGAGCAATTAAAAGTCGGGGAAGCTTCTCCCCAGCCTCCAAAATGTTCTGGTGAAACACACTGGTATTCATTTTCCTAAACCCCGGCATTGTTCTTGGAATTTAAAATAGGTTATGAATGTGCTTGATGTCAGGGAAGATAAATCTGTGAGGAGGACTGTAGTCAATACATTTCCTTTTTAAGTAGAAACAATATAAAGAGCTTAATTCAGTCCGGAATCAATCTCACTTTGTTGCCATGACTGTGTAAAACCTGAACTGTTTTCTGTCTGTCTCACAGTGTTTATATTCCCCCCGAGTTCCCCATCTCAGATGGCCCCGCACGGAGTCACAGCCTTTTTAGGCCATGCCCAGCTCTCTTCTCTCGGAGCTGCTTTCCTGTGCACAGCAGAAGGGTGGTGCTGTGAGTGGGGATTTCATTTATTTCTGAGAGAGCCTTCGGAGGACTTAGTGATGCCCCCGATGAGCTCCCTTTGTCTAAGAGAGTTGGAAGACTAAATTCTTTGGCTTTTTTTCTTCTCATTAAAAAGATTGTTACATTTGAGAATAATTGGCACATATACATGCTTCAGAAGTCAAAACACTATGAAAAGGTAGGCACTGAGAGTCTTCATCTGCATCCCCGTGGTGTCATATCACTCTGTCGTCAACCTGGCCCTCATTAGTTGGGCTGAACGTACATTCCAGTTTGCCCACGACAGTCCTGGCTTGTGTTCTTTGTCCCAGGGCATGATCAGTAACACCCTCTCTTATTTTCAAAAGTGAGAAAAGGTGTCCCAGTTTAGGTGATAAATAATATATTCCTCTACAGATAGGTAACCACTTTTAATAGTTTCTTGCATATCCTTTCCAATATTTCTCCAGGCAGATAACTTACGTAAGGGGGGGTGACCGAGTGACTTTGCCTTTGTTGCTTAACATTATCTCCTGGAAACATTTCAGTGGAAGTGGACTGTCATCATTCTGCTGAACTATCTCTGGTAGTGTTTGTAGAGACTGGTAGGCAGTTGCTGTTCCCTCGATTTAATAATTTACCTCTCATTTAGTAGCTGCTTCTGTTTACGAAAGGCTGTGGAAAATGAAGCCAGCTTCCTTCACTTAGGAGAGCCAGTTTGGAAGTAAACTCATCCAGGAAGCATTTATTAGGCACCATCCTTCTGCCCAAGATGGTACTGGGCCCTTCAGACGAAGTGGATCCTGCCTTCATCTCTGCTTGTCTGAGTGCCTCAAGATCCAGCTCAGATGCCGCAGCCCTTCAGGAAGCCTTCCTTGATTCCCTTTCCTTGGCCAGAATTCTTCAGCATTCCCATGCATCTACTCACACATCCATTGTCCACCCATCCATCCATGTATCCATTTCAGCAACCAGCCTTCACCGGTGGAGTCTTCCTTGTGCCAGGACCTGTGATGAGGTAGAGATGATGAGCCCCTTGCTGTAGGGGGCAGAGGGGCAGGTGAGTGAGCGGGCAGTGCCAGCGCCGTGCAGGCTGCCATGACAGTGTCACACGCAGGTTGTGGAGGAAGCCCAGAGCGGAGGTGCCTGAGTGCTGCTGTGCTTGCCAGAGTTGGCCGCCTTACTGAAGACACTCCCTCTAATGGGACTTGCGTCTCTCTTGAAGTACTTGCCTTCCCATCACTGTTAAGCTGACGTCCTTTGTGTTGTCCTCAGCTCTGGCCCCTTCCCCTTTCATGGCACATAGGTAGTGCTCTGCATTTATAGCCACTCAAATATTTATTGAATGGGAAAAAGTCCAAATTAAGTAAATAGACCAAGCCTTAAGGATCTTAACATCAGAAAGAGCAGGTGAGATGTTCTTTACTGCCCTTGGCTTTCATGGTTTGTCTAAGGGGCAACTGGTACCCTTGGAGGCCCCTCTAAGTTGGTGCCTGCCCTCCTCTCAGTCTCCCTTTTTCCATGCTAAGCAGCTCTGTTCCCTGCCTCCATCCATGACCGTTGTCACAGTAAGAAGCCTCCTGACTCTAACTAATGCTGAAAAGAAGAAGTTGTGGGAATTGGAACCTGAAGTCCCATCCCCTCTCTGGTCTTGGTTTCTCCCTTAGAATGAGGTGGGTGGAGTACGTCCCCTCAAGACACCGTAACTCTGACATTTTAAGAACAATGATTTCAGGAATCAGCCTTGTGGCTCAGACTGCTCCTTTTATCTTGTTCTAATAAATCCAGCTTCCCTTGCAGTTTCCTGGTGCCACAGGGGGTGATCCGTCCAGGAGAAGAAATAGCCAGGTCAGGAAAATGACCTTTTAATAAAGTTGAAAGGGCCAATGGGGATGGCCAGACGTGTGGCCTCCAGCCGCTGTGCTGTGCGCTGTGGTCGGCCTCAGGAGGCTCCAGGTGGCGCCTCTAGCTGCAGCTGCTGAGGGAACCAACAGCAGGCTTGTGGAAGAGGGTTTTGGCTGAATGTTAGCAGACATTTTCCTAAAACTGCAGAGCAGCTTTTTGTCAGAAGAGGCGAGATTTGTTTGTCTGCTCTCTTGCCCTCATCTGTCCTTTTTGCAGTAGCTTTTCACTGGAAGCAAGAAGGTGGGATGGTGTTACCCTGGTAAGTGCATTTTGGAGGAATGCTGTGAGCATTGGCTGTGTGCCTAGCACTGCACTGGGCGTCTTCACATTCCACGAGAGCCCGCTGTTCTCCTTGAACTTTGGGGAGCATTAGAATCACCAGGGGATACTTATTAAAAATGCAAACTTCTCCCTGGTGGGACCCAAGTATCTGTATTTTTAACATGTTCTGTAGTTTATGCAGGTTATTATCCAGATATTTTCAGCTGTAGTAACAAGGTCCAACTCAGATTGGCTAGCAATTGCAAAACTCAAGCTCTCAAACAGGAGTGGTGCATTGGACAACTCCCAAGACCCCTGTTCATGTGGGCTGCAGCGTGAACCGTGCCCCTGTCGTCGTGCAGTTTTTTGAGTCTGAATTCGAGGTGGGGCAGGCCTTGGGTTGATTGTTTCTGTGGTTCAGTGATGTCAAGGCCTCAGATTCTTTCCATCTCTACCATTCTGGTGTTAGCATCATCTGCAGGCTGGCAATCAGACCATGGAAGCATTTCCACACATCTTAGACACAACTGCATCCAGAGGGAGAAGAGGGGTAGAGATGGACTTCTGGCTCACTCTCAGCAGTCAGGAAGCTTCCTGAGACACTTGGCACTCTCTTGATTATTCGTTGGCTGGAGGGGGTCACATGTCCACCCTGAGCCATCACTGAGAGGAAGGTAATCACCCTCTGGAGTCACATGGAGAGGCTGGTACCAAAAAATGGCGGCACTGTAAGGAAAGGGGCAGGGACTAGGGGCTGGGAGGGCCACTGCCCAGCCCCAGTGCACAGGTGGTGTGCAGACCACAAGCCAAGAAACACTGCCTCACGTCATCCTGAACAGTCAGGGGTGTTGGTGAGGTTATCTCTGTCCTGCAGATGAGGAAATGAGCCCCTTTGAGCTTCGTGACTTGCAGATAACATGCCTGTAGGCTGTGGGGGTTGGGAAGGAGGGAACTGGGTTATTTGAGAGGCCTTTTTTTTAGCAATTATAATTATTCTTTTTAAAATTATGGTTATTTTTACCTGCCTGAGGTGTCAAAGCAGTCCCCTTCATTACTGATTTCAGATTTTTCCTCCATGACTGCAATTATTCATGGCAGGAGGCCATCCTCTGTGTTTCCTATGGGAAGAATTCTCAGGGCAGGAGAAACAATATGTATTGTGCTCCCCATCTCCGTATTGGCTGTGCACGAAAGCAGTTGAAATAATATCAGCTCCCATTTTCGGGGCTCCCCATGTCAGCTTCTGTGCTAGGTGTGTAGTGCATACATCATCTTAAATCCTGGCAAGCACCTATTAAGTCAGGTTTTATTTTCCGTATTTTATGGCTGGGGAAACAGTCTCAGAGAGAAGCTCACTGGGGTGCTAGCAAGCACAGTGTGAGGGAGCCGGGCCGTCGCTGCCGCTTCCCACTACACACAGTGGCTTAACAGCAGCTGCCAGCCTCCGTTTGTCCTGAAGGAAGGTTCCCAGAGGTTTTAGTGTCAAAGAAGTTCCAAAGCGGCTGAGTGTTTCCTATGGAAATAATTCTCAGGGCACTAGGAAAAATATCCTGAATATAATAAACACAAGAAAGAAACAGGAAATCTGATTTGTTATAAAGCAGATAAAATATGACTAGGAAAAACTCTCACAGAAGCCTAAAGGTTTGTTGGATTTGAAAATGGAAGGCACCATTTGAGAGAGTAGAAAAACCACACTGGGGTCAGGAGACAACTGATAAATGGTGGGCAGTGTGGCAGCAATGAGTGCCCAGTGAAGAATCTGAAAGCTTTGCTTTCCCCCAGTTCTTTGAGCTTGGGCAACTGAATTTTGTGACTTTGGGCAACTCACAGCCTTTCAGAGCAACATCCACATGTATAAAATGGGGTCCTGGCTGGTAGCTCAGTGGGCCGAAGGAGCAGAGAGGTAAAGGGTGGAGGAAGCCTTGCCAGCCAGCTGTACAGGGCTTTGCAAAGGTGAGGGAGCATCAAGGCATAAGTCACAGAGTTGACACCTCAGTTTTAAAACTTAGTTCAGCTCCGTATGGTAGTGAGCTGTTAGTTGCCTAGCAGAGGTGTGTCGGGGCTGGCAGAGGGCAGATGTTTGGCTTCAGCCTCATCTTAAGGAGAAATCAGCTTTGAGAAGCCCCTTTTTAGCTCTGATTGTTTGGAGTTCCTCCTTTGGCGTTTTTGCCTGGCCTGTGCCTCAGGGCTTATTGTCCACAGATGCCTAGAGGGAGATAACAATAGTACAGAGTGGGCAGAGAGAAGTACCCGGTGCTCAGTACAGAAGGTACAGACCATGGGTGCTGTGGGAGGACCCTGGGGACTCAGGCAGCTCTGGGAGGATGGAGCTGACAATGTGCGTTAAGGGTGGACCACGGGTGTGTGTGTGTGTGTGTGCACTCTGATTCATGGTGGCACTGGAGAGATGGTGGCTTAACTTTTCAAATATGAACAGAGGAAAGAATAGGGAATGTTTTTTCCCCAGTGAACCACATCTGCAACGTTGTAGGGTTTTCAGTCTGTGGCAAAATACTTAAGATTAGTTTCTCCTTTCTATCTTTCCTTCCCTCTTCCCATTTATTGACCACCTTCTGTTTTGGCATGAAAAGCTGAGCCGGTTGCTGAGGTTTCAAAGACCAAAATTATTGTCCTTGAGGAGAGCCTAGAGGTAAATAGGACCATTACAAAGCTGTGTGATAGTACTAACAGGTGTGTGCATGGTCCTCGGGGAGAGGTAGGAGGGACAGTTATTTCTCAGAGGAGGTGACACCTGAGCTGGGGCTCAAGGCCCAGAGGGAAATGTGCCAGGTGGACCAGCCTCTTGGAATGGATTCTAGGCAGAGGGTGGTAATAACTTTCATCTGACAATAAAAAAGTTCGTGAAAGCCTGCTGTGTGATAGTAGTGATGCAGAGGTGGAAGGGACTTAGGCCCTGCCCTGCAGGTGCTTACAGTCAGAGGTGAATAGCAAATGACAGTGCAGGTGACAGTGTGACTGGAGTGTGGACAGAGTCCCATGGAAACACGGGGCCCTTCTTTACTCATTTACTGATATTTGCTTATCAGGGCCCCTGTTTGCAGGTCTTTTGTTGCTGAGAGGCTCTGTTTAAGAAGCTAGCTTGCTGTCTGCTGCCTTCAGGGTTGACCTGAACCCTTCAACAATATGGACTATACTGCAAGGCAGCTATTCATACTTAGATTTCTTCCTGTGGAGCTAGCACTGGGCTTATTTTAGAAAGTTGGGGTTGGGCAAGGCAAGGCACCTCACCTCTCTGGATTTCGTTTTTCTCACTTATGGAAAAAAAGGCTGTTGGACCAGGTCAGTGTTTCTCAAACAGTGGTGTAGGGCCTACCTTAGAACGGCATGGGGTCTTGCTGACATACTGTCTTGCCAGTTGGTTTCAGCTCTGGGCAAATTCACTATGGATTCAATGTGACCAAAGAAATGACGGTAGAATGTTCTTGGGGTGAAAGGGTTATACCCAACTTTATTTCCATGGTGGCAGGTCAATCATTAAAATCTCATTCACTCAAGAGCGAGTCTGCACACAGCAAGCCAGTCTCTGCCTCTGGGCCTCTCTGCCCATACAGCCGTCCTCTGAGCCTCTCTGCCCACACAGCCATACTGCACAGCCGTCCTCTGGGCCTCTGTCCTCAGTGCTGCCACCACTACCGCCTCTGCTCTGCTCTCCTGCAGCCGTGCCACCATGTCGTCCAGAGCACTGGGCGGAGCTCTTTATATAGGGTAAATAGCACGTGTATAGTGAGCTAGCCACCCAGGGCCAGTTGAGAATCCACACATATGGAGCCCCTGGGGTAGTATTTCCTCCAATTCCTACAGCCAGATGTTTGGGAGTGGGGCCCAGGATTCTGCATTTACTAGGCACTCCTGTTGATTCCTAGACATCTTAGAGTTGGCTATATGGGCTACATGATTCCAGCCTCTAATCCTTTCAGCCCTAATCTCCTTAGACATATATATATATGTCCACAGGAACTAGAAAAATAAAATGTTACCTTTCTTGATGTTTTATCCTTGCAGTGATGCCTTCAGCAAACTGCTCCATAGTTTAGTTGTCCTGAACCTTGACAGTGTGTGCTTGTGAGCAGAACATTCTGCAGGCTGGTTTGATAATCCTTAAGGAGGAAGGGGCTTGTTAATATGCCCCTGAATGTGACTGTCAGAATCTGTATGTGCTGAATCATGACAATAAACACGCACCTAAGCTTTTCATCTCTGACTTGGCGGTGTTTGCCGGCTTCCCTTTTCTGAGTCATTCTCCCTTGGCCTCCTGCATCCTGACGAGCTCATTTGCATTGTCTAACACGGAGCCAATAGCTCCATCTCTGACAAACAGCATCTTGGCTTTGAACCCTCTGATCATCTTCGTGAGGTTATTAAGGGGGGTTCACAGTGTTTTAATAGCTGCTGTGCGTGTTCTCATTTTCTGATACTGTGTCTGAAAACACACTTTTTAGTGTTCCCAGTAAGTGAATAAGGGCTGTATATAGTTGCCTGGGAGCCTCCCTGTTTTCTTCTCTTCCTCGGAAATCTCTCAAGAGCCGCGGTACCCACAGTGCTGGTGGCTTGGAGAAGCTGTTGCCTAAGACCCACTCTCAACCGGGCTCCTTCGGATCATTCAGGTGTGAATGCATTTGTTTTGGGCAAGGGCTGGACCAGGCACGTTGCTGTGTTCTGGCCCATCGTGAAGATGAAATCTTGGCCTCTATATCTTAAAAATGAAGGTGTTTCTTCTGGATCTTGGATCACTTCTGGTTCTGTTATTCTGCACTGTGGTCTTCCTTATTGAAATAAATCTGCCAATACAGACTTCTACACTTGCCATTCTGATGAACCCTTAGTTGTTACCCAGTGGGAGAACTCCAAAGCTGTCTTTAAACAGTGAAACTGGTGGATGGAGATCTGTGCCCACGAAGGCAGGGCTGGCGTGACTTCCATGGTCCTCAAGGCTTTTGCAAATTCTCTGCCTACGGTGGGTGCCCAATATGTAGCTGCTGAAAGACTGGATGTTTAAAAAATGATAGACCAGTAAGTAAACTGGTAAAGGCATGGAATTCAGAGGCTGAATCAGTTCAATTTTGAATTTACCTTTGGTTCTTCCTTCAGTGTAATTTTCTTGGAAATATCCATTAGATGCAGGATTAGCTGCAGTGCAGAATGGCAGAGAGGAGAAGAGCGGATGTGGTATGCATTTTAAGTACTTGGGTACATCTGTTCGGTGTTTATTTGCCAGTCATTTTGTTGGACAATCTCAGAGACTGAGTGACAAAACCCTTCATTTTGTATCCAGGGAAACTGAGGCGCAGCAGTGCGGTAATTAGTCTAAATTTGCATACTGAAGCTGTTGGCAGCCTCGTGGACCAATAATCAAGACGGATTTAGAGAGTATGTCCTCTCTGTTGGAATATACACTTAAAATTCAGCTTTGCAAAGCTGCTAGAGGGGAAGGAAGTCGCCTTGGAGTGTACAACTGCTTAGTGACATTTCTGTCACTGGCTGTTGGCTTTTGCTGGTGTCTCTCCAAGGGCAGGGACTCACTGTTCAATGAGGCCGTTCATTTTATTTTTGAATGCTTCTAATTATGTATTAGAATTCTTTAATATGAGCTATCACCTTGTCTTATCATTTTCTCCCTTAGGACCCATGTCTCACTGTATTTTCACATCATGATTCATTCATTCAGGCATATGTGTTGAGCACCGGCTAGGTTTTGGGTTCAGGAGAAATAAGAGTAAACAAGATAGACACGGCTTTTGCCTCCTGGAATGTAGAGTCTGGTGTTAGTGTAATGGCAGGAGTAGAGATCAGAAGACCTGAGTACAAGCCAAAGAAATTTACTTAAAAAAGAAAAAAAAAAGATTTTGTACCGCTTGCAACCTGTGTGAACTTGGCTAAGACACTTGGGTATCTGTTTTCACTTTGTTTAACAGAGGACATCATCCTGTTAGACCTCGCAAAGCAGTGAAAGTCCACTGGGGTGATGTACCTCATAAAGGTTTATTGCTGTATGTCACTAAGAGGGGTAGTAGCTCTTGCTCTAGAGGAGCAGTTCTCAAAAGTGTGAACCCCGGGCCAGCATCATCAGTGTCACCTGGGAACCTGTTGGAACTGCAAGCTCAGCATCACCCCAGACCTGCTGACTCAGGAGCTCGGGGTAGGACCTGAAAATGGTTTCACAAGGGCCCCAGGTGGGTTTGAGGGCTGCTCTAGTTGGAGAATTACTGCTGCAAGCAAGAGCAGTAGTTCTCAGCCTTGACTGCACAGTGGAGGCACCCGAGACAGCAGGGCTTTTAAACCTGTGCTTGCTGGGCCCTGGCAGTTTAGGTCAGAATGTGCAGCCGGCGTTAGGGGACCGCGGAGGGAGGGTGAGGAGCATAGACGGTGGAGCTGCCTCTTTTGGTTTGAGTTCCGGCTCTGCACCCTGACATCTCTGTGGCTTTTGGCCGGAGGACGCTGGCCTTATCTCCTTATCTGCATAATGAGGATGAAAATGGTCATCCCTCAGGGCTGTCATAACAGGCAGATGAGTGTTAAGTCCCCCAGGATGCGTCCGGCGTGTGGTAAGTGACTGAGGACTGAATGTCCTGGTGGTAGCTGTGGGTTTTCCACTGATGCCTGTGCGGCCACCGGGAAGAATGAGGCTGCTCCTCACGCCCTGGTGTGAGACTTGATAGGGTCTATTTTTTAAGTGAAAAAAAGCAGAATGTGGAACTGCATATATGGTGTGTTAACCATCTGTGCAAAATAAAGAAGACAGTGTGTTTATCTGCTCGTGTATGCATACAGTACCTGTGGAAGGGTGCAAAACAAATGGTACTGTTGTTTGCCTCTGAGGAGACAGGGTGGAGTAAGGACTTTTCACTATAAAAGATTGGGTGCTTTTTACATCCTGTGATGGTAACCATTAAAAAAATTCATTTAAAAATGTGTGACACTCTGAGCTGAATCTGCCACCTGTCGCCTGCTTAAGGTATAATGGGAATATTACCATTTTTCTGGGATTGAACATTGTCCTACTTCTGATGCCATTTAAGACTGTGTCTCTCTTGGCACTGGGCTTGGTGAGCCTTGTTGCCAGCTACGGTGCCCAGCTCTGTTGCATATGAATCATGGCCAGGGCAGGTTTCAAGGCCTAGAGGAAGTTAGAACTGTCCCCAGCCTTTGCTTGCATGACCAGCATTGTGTTTGGCCCAGGAGGCTCGGCTGTCTGGATCGCTTGCACCTTGGTTCCGTCACCTGCAGCATTAGCCATCCTTCCCAGTTGTGTGCCATCTGGGGCTTTGATGAGCCTGCCTCCGGGTCTGTCTAGTCAAGCCATTGTTAAGAAGACATTGGACAGGGTGTGGCAAAGAATTGAACAGCATGTTATGCTGTCAGTAACCTTTCCCTGGCTTGTCATCGAGCCATGAGGGTACCAGTGGATGCATTTACTCACCACATGCTGACTGTGTACCTGTTATTTGCCAGGCACCATGCTAGTGCTGAGGGTGCACAGAGGATAAGGTATCCTTCCTGCCTGAGAAGGGACAATAGTCATCTGCTCTAGAGGTTGGAGAACTCTTTCTTTAAAGAGCCAGATAGTAAATATTCTCAACTTTGTGGGCCATACAGTCACTGTTGCAAATGCTCAACTCTGCCCTTGTAGCACCAAAACTTGGCCATAGACAACATGTAAATGAATGACATGAACTGTCCCAGTAAAATGGTACAAAAACAGCTGGTGGGCTGGATTTGGCATACGGGCCATAGTGTGCTGACCCCGATCTAGTAGGGAGACAAACCAGTAGCTCAGTCAGGTTTAATAAGTGCTATGAGTGGGGTTTGTACAAAGTAAAGTGATGACCCAAAGGGGAGAGAGCAAAGCACATTCTGTGGGGGTGGTTGTTACTGGCTAGTCGTCAAACACTAACTAGTACAGGCTGCTTGCCTACCTCACTACTTATCTACAAGTGAATCATGGGAGTTTTTTTAGATGCCTTGCTGAAGTCAAGATGCATTCTCTCTGTCGCATTTCACTTGGTCTGCCAACTTGGCAATCCTAACAAGAAAAGACTGGCTGCATTTTGCCATGACTTGGTGGTCATGTGCCCACACTGTCTTTCCCCAGTGTACACATTCTTTTTTAAATGTCCCCAAACCGTTAGCTTGATAATTTTGCCAGCAGTCGTTAACTGGTTTGTAATTTACCAGGACTTATGTATTTGTAGATTTCGGGATTGCCCACTTTCCTAATTTAAAATCAGGACATTTGCCCATGTCTCATGCTGTCAGACCCCTTTCTCCTTTGTGTGATTTTTGAAGGTGATCAATTGTAGTTCTAAGAAGCTTTAATGGTTATTTAAATATACAGGCAAGAAATTATATGTGGTCTAAAGAAAATCTGGAACCACATCAAACAGTGAAAGGAATGCTGAAACCAATCAGTCATGGCACACCACTCCAGCTCGGCCCCTGTTAACATTTTGGTGTCATTTCTCCCAACTCTGAAACATACTGAAAGCTTATAGTCAGACCGTTTTGGAAGGGCTGTGGTTTATATACGAAGCCTGATATGTAAGCTAATCAGTGAAGTTTGAGAGAAGCACGACTCAGGTGTATTTAGAGGATAGTGGAAGCATAGAAGAGAAAGGGGTCAGTTTCATCTGGGCAAGGGGTCTCTAGGAAAGGCTCCATAGAACAGGTAGGTGGCTCTTGATAATCAAACAGAAATTAGAGGTACAGGAAACAGAATTGCATATAAGCTATACTCAAAACCATGTGCTAAATGTATATGAAAAAACTGCAAGGAAAAATCCCCAAATAATACTGTGGTAGGCATGCTGGTGAGTGTGGTTTCATTTTTTCTGGTTTTCCAAGTGGGAGCACATTGCCTCTTGTTAGCATTTTTTGTAACACTACAGATGTGCTCCCCATCCAGTGACTCAGGGTTGCAGAGTTTGGCTGTAGGCCTGTTGTAGGGTCAGAGGGCCAGGGGCTTGGAGCCAGGCTGTAAATGCTCATGCACCCTGTCATTTCCATCAGTGGTACCTGAGGTTGAAGTAGAGATGCTGATAATGATCTGATAGCCCAGATCCCTGGAAGTAATTTAGTTAGTATTAGCTTTGAAATCTGAAAGTTCTAGACAAATCTTCATTGTAACTTGACTAAGACAATACAGATTGCTTCTATGCAAACCAGTCTGATCAGCTCAGACGTTGTGTCTCTGTACTGAAGTCTTTTACGTAGCAAGAGACTTACTTTCAAAATGTTCAAGTGCAAAAGTTTGAAATATGGTTTAGGGGGTAAATGACATTACTGGAGGCATAGAGAATGTTTATATGCAGACTTTTCCATTCCCCCTTCCCTCACTTCAAAATCCTAAAAACAAGTAGGGATGTGGGATGTACTGCCATGGCCTGTGATATTTCTGGCACATAGTTTCCCCTCTCCAGCATTCATTTCTGCTGGCCATATCCATACACAGAACAGAGGGGCACCCAGAACTGGGGAGTGTCTTGCCACGAGTGCCATAGACATTCTGAGTCCTGTCTGATTCCTCTCTCCACCACTGGGGAGAGGAGAAGAGTTACCGGGCTGTCCTGAGTCCAAATTTTGACTTTGCCTCTGATTTGCTGTGTGACTGCTAAGGTCTTTAAATTAGGGTGATAAAACTGACCTCAGCAGTTGTAAGGATTGAGCCCGGTGATGTTATGTGAGCACCCGGCTGATGCCCGACCTGTGAACAGGTGCTCAATACTTCATGATTGCTCTTATTCATCATTATTATTGGAATGAGTGTTGGACCCATGTGTATGTTGTACGTGGTCATGCAGAAAGAACTCTGGCCCTGCATTCATTATTAGTGCTTTGCGCCCATGGTTAATATTAACTGGAAGTTGGTGCAGTGTGGGGCACTGGTGGTAGTTGTGGTCCAGCAACAAAATACCATTTGGTGAAATTTCACTTCAGAGATTGTTTTTCACAAAGAGACTTTCTACAGGACCTGCCACGTGTGCGCTTCATGAAATGTCCGGCGCTGCATACAGGTGCAGTGCATTGACGAAGGCTTTGTCAGAGTGGGAAACATGTCCATGTTAAAGGGCGCAAGAAATATTTGTTGATTAGAAAAATAAAAAGGGAATGATCAGCAACAGGGAAGAAGGAAAGGAGGCCCCTCTGTGTTCGCTCTTGGGACTGTGGAAAAGCTTCCTCAGCTTTGTCTCCAATAACCTCATGGGGACCTGACTCTGAGCTTTAGAGGGCCTGACAAACTTTGTCTTCCTGCAGTCAGTAATGTGACTTCGTACTTGTTCCAGGACAGCCTCAGCCTTTGCTTTACCACTCTGAAGTCTGGCTGAATCCCACATTGTCTCATTGGTGACCAGAAATAAGAGAATAGGGGAGAAAATTCTAAATCAGGAGGGCCTGAGGGGCAGGAAGATTGGCTCAGAAGTCACAGAGTCTCAGAAGGATGATGAAAGAGTTAACCAGTCTACATTTGGCCTCTTAAGATGAAAAAATCATCTCTATTTAGGGCTGACGTATTCCTCGGTTACGTGGAGCACTGAGCTCTGTGTGTGCCGTTCACCTCTGCCAGCTGTTAAATACCAGCTGTATCTGAAGGCTTGCTTTCACCTTCCATCATCCTTTTTCTCCCATTTTTTACCTGAGATAAAACGGAATGGAAGGTCTGTTTAGGGACTGAGAAGATGTGGGGTCAGGCAAATGTGGGGCCTTATCTCTGAGGTCTGGCATGCAATATGTATTTATTTATTTATTTTTAATATAACTTATTTTGGTATCCTTAATCTACAATTACATGTGCAATATTATGATTATTAAACTACCCCTTCATCAGGTCCCCCCCACCAACTCCATTACAGTCACTGTCCATCAGCGTAGTGAGATGCTATAGAATCACTACTTGTCTTCTCTGAGTTGTACTGCCCTCCCCGTGTCCCCCCAACATTACGTCTGCTAATCGTAATGCCCCTTCTTCCCTCTTATCCCTCCCTTTCCACCCATTTTCCCCAGTCCCTTTCCCTTTGGTAACTATTAGTCCGTTCTTGGGTTCTGTGAGTCTGCTGCTGTTTTGTTCCTTCAGTATTTTTTCTTTGTTCTTATACTCCACATATGAATGAAATCATTTGATACTTGTCTTTTTCGGCTTGGCTTATTTCACTGAGCATAATACCCTCTAGCTCCATCCATGTTGTTGCAAATGGTAGGATTTGTTTTCTTCTTATGGCTGAATAATATTCCATTGTGTATATGTACCACATGTTCTTTATCCATTCATCTACTGATGGACACTTAGGTTGCTTCCATTTCTTGGCTGTTGTACAATAGTGCTGCGATAAACATAGGGGTGCATCTGTCTTTTTCAAACTGGGCTGCTGCAGTCTTAGGGCAAATTCCTAGGAGTGGAATTCCTGGGTCAAATGGTATTTCTATTTTGAGTTTTTTGAGGAACCTCCATACTGCCTTCCACAATGGTTGAACTAATTTGCAGTCCCACCAGCAGTGTAGGAGGGTTCCCTTTTCTCCACATCCTCGCCAACATTTGTTGTTGTTTGTGTTTTGGATGTTGGCCATCCTCACTGGTGTGAGGTGATATCTCATTGTGGTTTTAATCTGCATTTCTCTGATGATTAGCGATGTGGAGCATCTTTTCATGTGCCTGTTGGCCATCTGAATTTCTTCTTTGGAGAAGTGTCTATTCATGTCCTCTGCCCATTTCTTAATTGGATTATTTGCTTTTGTTTGTTAAGGTGCATGAGTTCTTTATATATTTTGGATGTCAACCCTTTATCAGATACGTTTTTTATGAATATATTCTCCCATACTATAGGATGTCTTTTTGTTCTACTGATGGTGTCCTTTGCTGTACAGAAGCTTTTCAGCTTGATATAGTCCCACTTGTTCATTTTTGCTTTTGTTTCCCTTGCCCGGGGAGATATGTTCATGAAGAAGTTGCTCATGTTTATGTCCAAGAGATTTTTGCCTATGTTTTTTTCTAAGAGTTTTATGGTTTCATGACTTACATTCAGGTCTTTGATTCACCTTGAGTTTACCTTTGTGTATGGGGCTAGACAGTAGTCCAATTTCATTCTCTTACATGTAGCTGTCCAGTTTTTCCAACACCAGCTGCTGAAGAGGCTGTCATCTTCCCATTGTATATACAAGGCTCCTTTATCAAATATTCATTGACTGTATATGTTTGGGTTAATATTTGGATTTTCTATTTTGTTCCAGTGGTCTGTGGGTCTGTTTTTGTGCCAGTACCAAATTGTCTTGAGTGCTGTGGCTTTGTAGTAGAGCTTGAAGTCAGGGAGCGTAATTCCCCCTGTTTTATTCCTCCTTCTCAGGATTGCTTTGTCTATTCGGGGTCTTTTGTGGTTCCATATGAATTTTAGAATTATTTCTTCCAGCTCATTGAAGAAAGCTGTTGGTAGTTTGATAGGGATTGCATTGAATCTGTAGATTGCTTTAGGTAGTATAGCCATTTTGACAATATTTATTCTTCCTAGCCAAGAGCATGGGATGCATTTCCATTTGTTAGTGTCCTCTTTAATTTCTCTTAGGAGTGTCTTGTCATTTTCAGAGTACAGGTCTTTCACTTCCTTCGTTAGGTTTGTTCCTAGATATTTTATTCTTTTTGGTGCAATTATGAATGGAATTGCTTTTCTGATTTCTCTTTCTGTTAGTTTATCATTAGTGTATAGGAAAGCAACGGATTTCTGTGTGTTAATTTTGAATCCTGCAACTTTGCTGAATTCAGATATTAGTTCTAGTAGTTTTGGAATGGAGTCTTTAGGGTTTTTTATGTACAGTATCATGTCATCTGCAAATAGTGACAATTTGACTTCTTCTTTACCAATCTGGATGCCTTGTATGTCTTTGTTTTGTCTGATTGCCGTGGCTAGGACCTCCAGTACTATGTTGAATAACAGTGGAGAGAGTGGGCATCCCTGTCTTGTTCCCGATCTTAGATGAAAAGCTTTCAGCTTCTCGCCATTAAGTATAATGTTAGCTGTGGGTTTGTCATATATAGCCTTTATGATGTTGAGGTAGTTGCCGTCTATACCCATTTTGTTGAGAGTTTTAATCATGAATGGATGCTGAATTTTGTCAAATGCTTTTTCAGCATCTATGGAGATGATCATGTGGTTTTTGTTCTTTTTTTGTTGATGTGGTGGATGATGTTGATGGATTTTGGAATGTTGTACCATCCTTGCATCCCTGGGATGAATCCCACTTGATCATGGTGTATGATCCTCTTGATGTATTTTTGAATTCGGTTTGCTAATATTTTGTTGAGTATTTTTGCTTCTACGTTCATCAGGGATATTGGTCTGTAATTTTCTTTTTTGGTGAGGTCTTTGCCAGGCTTTGGTATTAGAGTGATGCTGGCTTCATAGAATGAGTTTGGAAGTATTCCCTCCTCTTCTATTTTTTGGAAAACTTTAAGGAGAATCAGTGTTATTTCTTCTCTATATGTCTGGTAGAATTCAGAGGTGAATCCATCAGGCCCGGGGGTTTTGTTCTTGGGTAGTTTTTTGATTACCCATTCAATTTCGTTGCTGGTGATTGGTCTGTTTAGTTTTTCGGTTTCCTGTTTGGTCAGTCTTGGAAGGTTGTATTTTTCTAAGAAGTTGTCCATTTCTTCTAGGTTTTCCAGTTTGTTAGCATATAGATTCTCATAATATTCTCTTATAATTCTTTGTATTTCTGTGGGGTCTGTCGTGATTTTTCCTTTCTCATATCTGATTGTGTTTATGTGTGTAGAATCTCTTTTTCTCTTAATGAGTCTGCCTAGGGGTTTATCTATTTTGTTTATTTTTTCAAAGAACCAGCTCTTGGTTTCATTGATTTTTTTCTATTGTTTTATTCTTCTCAATTTTATTTATTTCTTCTCTAATCTTTATTATGTCCCTCCTTCTG
The DNA here is from genome assembly GCA_032199065.1 of Smutsia gigantea. Taxonomy (NCBI): domain Eukaryota; kingdom Metazoa; phylum Chordata; class Mammalia; order Pholidota; family Manidae; genus Smutsia; species Smutsia gigantea. The sequence goes on from JAVSCE010003554.1 coordinate 64,775, forward strand.
GTGACTTTGGGCCTCATTTGTTCTTCTTTTTCCAATTTTAGTAATTGTGTCTTTAGACTATTCATTTGGGAATGTTCTTCCTTCTTTAAACAGGCCTGGATTGCAATATACTTTCCTCTTAGAACTGCCTTTGCTGCGTCCCACAGAAGTTGTGGCTTTGTGTTGTTGTTTTCATTAGTCTCCATATATTCTTTGATTTCTGTTTTGATTTGGTCATTAACCCATTTTTTAATTAGGAGAGTGTTGTTAAGTCTCCATGTATTTGTGAGCCTTTTTGATTTCTTTCTAAAATTTATTTCTAGTTTTATACCTTGGTGATCTGAGAAGTTGGTTGGTAGGATTTCAATATTTTTGAAATTACTGAGGTTCTTTTTGTGGCCTAGTATGTGGTCTATTATGGAAAATGTTCCATGTGCACTTGAGAGGAATGTGTATCCCGTTGCTTTTGGATGTAGAGTTCTGTAGATGTCTGTTAGGTCCATCTGTTCTAGTGTGTTGTTCAGTGCCTCTGTTTCTTTACTTATTTTCTGTCTGGTTGATCTGTCCTCTGGAGTGAGTGGTGTGTTGAAGTCTCCTAAAATGAATGCACTGCTGTCTATTTCCTCCTTTAATTTTGTTAGTATTTGTTTCACATATGCTGGCGCTCCTGTGTTGGGTGCATGTGTATTTATAATGGTTATATCTTCTTGTTGGATTGACCCCTTTATCGTTATGTAATGTCCTTCTTTATCTCTTGTTACTTTCTTCGTTTTGAAGTCTATTTTGTCTGATAAAAGTACTGCCACACCTGCTTTTTTCTCTTTGTTGTTTGCATGAAATATCTTTTTCCATCCCTTCCCTTTTAGTCTGTGTGTATCTTTGGATTTGAGGTGAGTCTCTTGTAAGAAACATATAGATGGGTCTTGCTTTTTTATCCATTCTGTTACTCTGTGTCTTTTGATTGGTGCATTCAGTCCATTTACATTTAGGGTGATTATTGATAGGTATGTACTTATTGCCATTGCTGGCTTTAGATTCGTGGTTACCAAAGGTTCAAGGGTTGCTTCTTTACTATCTAACAATCTAACTTAACTTTCTTGTTAAGTAATTGTAAACACTGTCTGATGTTTCTTTATTTCTCTCCGTTCTTATTCTTCCTCCTCCATTCTTTATATACTAGGTGTTTTATTCTTTGCCTTTAGTTAGTATTTGGATGGTCTGCTTTCTTTGCTATGATTTTATTTTCTCTGGTGACATCTTTTTAGCCTTAGGAGTGCTTCCATCTAGAGCAGTCCATTTAAGATATCCTGTAGTGGTGGTTTATGAGAGGCAAACTCTCTCAACTTTCGTTTATCTGGAAATTGTTTAATCCCTCCATCATATTTAAATGATAATCGTGCTGGATACAATATTCTTGGTTCGAGGCCCTTCTGTTTCATAACGTTAAATATATCATGCCATTCTCTTCTGGCCTGTAAGGTTTCTGTTGAGAAGTCTGATGATAGTCTGATGGGTTTTTCTTTGTAGGTGATCTTTTTTCTCTTTCTAGCTGCCTTTAATACTCTGTCTTTATCTTTGAACTTTGCCGTCTTAATTATTATGTGTCTTGGTGTTGTCTTCCTTGGGTCCCTTGTGTTGGGAGATCTGTGGGCTTCCGTGGACTGCAAGACTATTTGCTTCCCCAGAGAGGGAAAGTTTTCAGCAATTATTTCTTCAAAGACACTTTCTATCCCCTTTTCCTCTCTCTTCTTCCTCTGGTATTCCTATAATGTGAATATTGTTCCGTTTGGATTGGTCACACAGTTCTCTTAATATTCTTTCATTCCTAGAAATCCTTTTATCTCTCTCTGCCGCAGCTTCTCTGTATTCCTGTTCTCTAATTTCTATTCCATTTACAGTCTCTTGCATCTCATCCAGTCTGCTGTTAAGCCCGTCGATCGCTTATCTGCTTTCTACATTGTCTTTCCTCACTTCCCTCACTTCCTCCCTCAGCTCTTGCACATTTCTCTATAGGTCCATCAGCATGGTTATCACTTTTATTCTGAATTCTTTTTCAGGAAGTCTGTGCATTTCCATCCCTTCAGGCACCCTCTCTGGGGTTGTCTGGTTGATTTTTGTCTGAACCATATTCCTCTGTCTTTTCATTGCAATAGAAGTGGTCGCTGGTAGTTGCCACGTATGTCAGCTGGGCTCTTTAAGACTTTAAAAATAGAAAAAAAAAGAAAAAGAAAGAAAGAAAGAAAAAGAAAAAACAAAAAAGAAAAGAAAAGACAAGACAAAACAAAACAAAAACGCCCACCAGGAGTAGATCTGTGGGAATGCTGTAGGTGGCGCTGTTGCCCCACTATTCCGCAGCCGTGGCCGTGCCGCTCTGCAGGGCCCTTTATCGCTTTGGCTGGGGTGGGAATGAATGGGAGGCTGTCGATCTCAGTGAGAAGCATAAGTACAGCCACGCTTCCCCAGTCACCAGCTAAGGCATCTGAAACTCCCCAGGACTCCCAGCCTGCTGGGCTGAGTGTGCTGGGGCGATCTGGCTCCTCTCCTGGGCTCCTGTCTCTTTAAGACTGCTGAAAAAAGCACGCGCTTTTTTTTTCCTTCCTGGGAGCCCGCTGCAAGCACCCTGGCGCGTTCCCCGCTCAGATCCTGCCGCTCCGTCTCTCCATTCTCCGCTGCACTGCGCGATGTGAGTCAGCGCTCCCCACGCACATCACCGGGGCCGGCTACTTCGCGGGTTGTACTTCCACTCCCTCCCGCCTCTGAATCCTCTCCTCCTGCCTTTGCGCTGGGGTCGGGGAGGGCTCGGGTCCCGCCGGGTCGCAGCTCCGTATCTTACCCGCCTCTTGGGGTGCCGAGTCCTCTCGGGTGTAGCTGCACGCTGTGCGTTTTCCTGTGTATTCTGGTCTCTCTTTTAGGAATAGATGTATTTGCTGTATTTTCATAGATAAATATAGTGTTGGGAGGAGATTTCTGCCGCCCTGCTCACGCCGCCATCTTCTCGGAAGTCCTCGCAATATGTATTTAATAAACACTCTTTTGTCCCGTCATCCGGGACAGGACCCATCTGTGGTGTGGTAATTATGTTGAATTCAGGGCACAGTTACAACTGGAAGCATTCTTTGTACTTGTGTCTTTTTAATATCTGAACAGTAGAGGAGATGGTATTTAGAGTACTCAGGTTAATATATCTTTTTGTACAAATGTCCATTTTAACACATTTTAAAGAGAATGAAAATGTGTTGGTCTTGGTTTAACTGCTCATACCCTTTACCCTAATTTGTAGAACTAGAGCTTCAGGTCCGATAGATTAGATCTATTCTCAGTCTTACTGCACGCTCTTAAACCTCCCATCATTTATTACAAAATCCTGGTAGTTTTTTTTCCTATGCCCTTTCAAGTATGTAAACATGATGCTTCCTTTATTTTTAAATAACTAAAAATACACCTTTAGAAAATTTTATCCTTTAACTGGAAAGGATTTGCATAAGTGTATTAGGCATTTAGGAGCTTATTTTAGAAGCTAGAAATGTCTTCAAATTCTGCAGGTGGTATTTTACTTGGTGGAGGGTCCACTTAACGTTTGTTAGTTTGCTTTTCTTATTTTGCCGGAGATTGGGTGCTTGCCGTAATTTGTTTGCTGCTTTTTTCTGTTGTTTGCTGGGATCGCAGACCTCCCTCCTGAATAGCCTGGGGAAGCAGGACTTGGGGAACAAGACCAACGCCACCCAGGTGGCTACAGGTAGTGGGACTTGGTGCTGGGTCTCCTCTTTAACCCCATGCTCCTCTCTTTGTTTAACTTTCTCCTTTGCTTCTTGTTCTCCCCAGCTGCTTTCTCTGCTCCTAAAGTGCATTACATTGTATACGTTACTAGATTTAGTACACCTAGGCTTATGGTAAAGGGGGGCGGCTGCTTATGGTAAGGGGGGGGGGCTGTTTGTTTCTCCACTCCCTCTCCTGCTGCCTTTATTTTGATGAACATTTTAAAAACAACTTTGGCCATTTCTGCATGCCTTTCCATACACGTAAAAAAAAGTCTGTGTGGGTTTTGCAAAAAGTGTGATGGCTCAGGGGTCAGCAGCCTTCCCAAAAATGGATGTCAGCTATTTGCGAAGTCTGTTTTGGAGCTGGGGTTGACTGTGCTCACCCTTGGCGGGGACTGGCAGGAGGAGGTGGTGGCAGTGCGGGCTTGAGCACCAGCCCCCTTGACTCCTCTGGGCCTGTTGCTGACTGCGTTTTGGCTATCGTGTTTGGCTCCTGAAGTATCGTTTGTACTGGTCATTTAGTCTGTGCTGTTCCACAGCCTTTTCATCATAGGAATTATACAAGTTGAACATTTTTGACCTTGTAAGGCTTTGTAGAAGAGACCGTAAATTCCGGATCACTCTGTACAGCACGCAGGGGCTGACGCTAGGAACCATTGCTTGGACGGATGGCCGTGGCTCCTCTCTGGAGGCTCTTCCTGCAGTTGGCCCTGGGTATATGTTGAACATATCCCAGAGGGAGCTGGTGCCACATGGAAGCTGATGGGCATGAGCCCAAGAGAAACTTGGGGATAGACACCTTCTTTCACAGCATGTGATTTTTTTTTCACTTTCCTGCTGCAGGAAGGGAGATTGGAGTTTAATTAAACATATATGGTAAACAGTCTCCTTTCCCATGATGCTTATCCTTGGTTCATTACAAGCCTGTTTCAGGGGGCCTGTAGTAAAGGCAGCAGCCTCTGTCATTCCTTCCATTCTTACCAGGACTCTCAGAATCTCTGGCTAACCTCCACTTTGGGTGAAGGAGAGCTGAGCAGCAGTGTGGCAGAATTCTGGGTGAGGGCCAGCCTATTTCAAGATAGGTTTGACTGGCTGGTGTTTTTATGTGCTCAATAGCACTGGGTCTCTTAACAGTCATCGGTCCGCTCTTGTGCATTGCTGGGTAGGAAGCCTTCCTGTGATCCAGGGAGGTGAAATGAGTTACCCTAGGTCACATAGTAGTGGAGGACCTGGATTGGAATTGTCTGCCTTCTGCAGTGTGTTTGACACCACTGCATTGGCTCACTGAGGCTTGTGCATCCTTCCGTCTGGAAAAACTTACACTGTATCAGGATGGGGATAGGTAGCTGAATATGGCTAAGAGTATACACTTTGCAGTCTGATTATTTGGATTCCAATACTGGCTCTGCTACTTATTAACTATGCTATCATGACTGTGTTCCTAACTTTCTGGAGCCTCAGTTTTCTCATCTATACAATGGGAACCACACCCACCTCATTAGGTTTCAAGGATCACTCTAGACTGTTTCCTGGTACATACAGACTTTCAGTCCAGTGTGGCTAAGCAGCATCGTTTTCCATGCTGTGCTTCAGAGTTCAAGCTGGGGTGAGGCTGGAGTCTTCCCTCCTTTATCACTGATTCTGAGGTAGGAAGAACTGCAACAGATTTGAAACCTGCCTGGACTCCTGCACCATCTTCACTTCATTTAGAACTTGCCCTGTGAGCAGACCAAGGCCTGGGGAATGTGAGCCCATTGGAGGAGGATGCCTGTGGGCTTAATAATCATCCTTCAGTGGCTGAGTGATATGGCAGAGGCAGAATGATTTTATTGGGGCAGAGAAAGAGTTGTATCCTTCTCCAGGTAACCCTGAGTCTCAGACCTATCTGCACATTTATGTAGCCGACTGCACATAACCTCATGTTTGCTGTAGCCGTTCCTGCCCAGCTGCCCTGGTGTGACTCATTCTCCAAATATTTGAATGCCTACTGTGTGTCAGGTGCAGGGCAAGGACACATGGGAGGGCATAAATAGAGCCAGGCCTTGACTCCATGGAGCTTGTGGGGCTGTGGGGTAGATAGATAGTAACCAAATAAGGGTCAAAGTATAGTCACTCTGAGGCTATGAAGAAGTACTCGGGGCTTTGGGGCATACACTAGAGAGATTTGACCTAGTCTGGGAGGCCAAGGAGGATTCCCAAAGAAGTCACAATTGAGCTGAGACCTGAAAGGCCACGGGGGGAGGGAAACAGGTGACTTGACCTTTTGTGCCATGCCCTGAGCCTGCCACCTTCCCTCCTTTTCTTTCTTTGTTTTTTTTTTTTTAGGAGGTAAATCCTCCTGCAGTCAGTCCTTTTGTAATTTCAAATGTTTGCTACTCTTTTTTTAATAATTTATTTTGGTATCCTTAATCTACAATTACATGTGCAATATTATGGTTATTAAACTACCCCCTTCATCAGATCCTCCCCACCAACCCCATTACAGTCACTGTCCATCAGCGTAGTGAGATGCTATAGAGTCACTACTTGTCTTCTCTGAGTTGTACAGCCCTCCCCGCGCCCCCCCAACATTACGTCTGCTAATCGTAATGCCCCTTTTTCCCTCTTATCCCTCCCTTTCCACCCATCCTCCCCAGTCCCTTTCCCTTTGGTAACTGTTAGTCCATTTTTGGGTTCTGTGAGTCTGCTGCTGTTTTGTTCCTTCAGTTTTTTTCTTTGTTCTTATACTCCACATATGAGTGAGATCATTTGATACTTGTGTTTTTCCGCTTGGCTTATTTCACTGAGCATAATACCCTCTAACTCCAGCCATGTTGTTGCAAATGGTAGGATTTGTTTTCTTCTTATGGCTGCATAATATTCCATTGTGTATATGTACCACATCTTCTTTATCCATTCATCTACTGATGGACACTTAGGGTTGCTTCCATTTCTTGGCTACTGTAAATAGTAGTGCGATAAACACAGGGGTGCAACTGTCTTTTTCAAACGGCGCTGCTGCATTCTTAGGGTAAATTCCTAGGAGTGGAATTCCTGGGTCAAATGGTATTTCTATTTTGAGTTTTTTGAGGAACCTCCATACTGCCTTCCACAATGGTTGAACTAATTTGCAGTCCCACCAGCAGTGTAGGAGGGTTCCCTTTTCTCCACATCCTCGCCAACATTTGTTGTTGTTTGTGTTTTGGATGTTGGCCATCCTCACTGGTGTGAGGTTATATCTCATTGTGGTTTTAATCTGCATTTCTCTGATGATTAGCGATGTGGAGCATCTTTTCATGTGCCTGTGGGCCATCTGAATTTCTTCTTTGGAGAAGTGTCTATTCATGTCCTCTGCCCATTTCTTAATTGGATTATTTGCTTTCTGTTTGTTAAGGTGCATGAGTTCTTTATATATTTTGGATGTCAACCCTTTATCAGATACGTTTTTTATGAATATATTCTCCCATACTGTAGGATGTCTTTTTGTTCTACTGATGGTGTCCTTTGCTGTACAGAAGCTTTTCAGCTTGATATAGTCCCACTTGTTTATTTTTGCTTTTGTTTCCCTTGCCCGGGGAGATATGTTCATGAAGTTGCTCATGTTCATGTCCAAGAGATTTTTGCCTATGTTTTTTTCTAAGAGTTTTATGGTTTCATGACTTACATTCAGGTCTTTGATCCATTTTAATTGACTTTTTTGTATGGGGTTAGACAGTAGTCCAATTTCATTCTCTTACATGTAGCTGTCCAGTTTTGCCAACACCAGCTGCTGAAGAGGCTGTCTTCTCCCCATTGTATATCCAAGTGTTTGCTACTTTTTTAATTGCATAGTTTTTGGGGCAAAGGTACAGTGTGCTGCTACTTTGGGAGTTAAATAATATAAACTGTCACATTGCAGAATGGCTACTGTGTGGCAGGCCCTGTCCATACACTGTCATTTGGTCTTCTCAGCCCTGCAAGGTGAGTACTATGATTTCCAAATTAAAAAAATGAGGCTCAGAAAAGCTGACTTGTACTCTGTTTCATGTTTGTTAATGACAGGAAAGCTGGGATTCAAACCTCTTGGCCCACTGCCAAACCTGCCCGGGCTCTCTGCCTCTCCCTCTTGCAGATGGATGTTTGTGGCTTGACCTGGGGCTCCAACCACCATCTCTATGTTGTGTCCATAAGAAAATTGAATCCGATTTCAGCTCTTCAACTTATAAATGAACTTTTGACACATGGCCCATTTATCAGTTGAGGGTTATTGTCTGTCAGGTCAGCATTGAGACTAAGTGGATCTGTCTCACAGTGGTTTTCGAAACCACTTTTTCAGCTCAGAATCAAAATTATTGGAGACCTGTCTTAGAAATAGTCACTTGAGGTGAGTAACTGGGCCAGATAAAAGAAGGCACGTCAGTTTCAGTCCTGCTGCCAACAGTATCCCTGTGGGCCAGGAGGAAGAAATTGGTGTAGGCTGGTAGCATTTAATTACTTAGAGTTAAGTCTCAGTGACTCCTGTGGCTTGTCAATGAGTGGGCTCCAGGTGTGGGTGATCTGTGTCGCCTTATGTCTCCAAGCCTCAATTTCCTTACCTATAAAATGGGATAATAATGCTGTTTGATCTACCTCAGCATTATTCTGAGATTCAGATGAATTATAGGACCTTTAGGATTAGAAGAAGGTATCCCCAAGATGATGTATTTGAAAGGGTTTTGTAGGCCTGTCTAAATGGATGCTGCTGTTGTTGATTTACTGTTATGGTTCATGTTATTGTTAATAGCGTGGCACTGGTTCTCAGCCTTTAGCTGTATCAGAATCACCTGGAGGGTGTGTTAAGCCACAGGTTACTGGGCTCCTCTTCCAGAAGTCCTTTGTCAGTAGCTCTAAAGTGGGGCCAGAGGATTTGTATTTATGACCTGTTCCCATGTGATACTGTTGCTGCTGGGCTGGTGACCACACACCACTTGGACCTGAGCCACTGGGCCCCACCACTGCTTCAGGCCTAGAGGGTGACAGACTAAACCCACTGACCCTTGGGAAATGGTGAGTGCAGATGGCAACTCAGGGCCATGTTTTAGCCAGACAGTGCCAAGTGGGCATTGGCGACCCTAGGTCAGTGGCTTTGATGTCTAGTGTTGGGTGGAAGCAGCTTCACTGTTTCTTTGGTTCCTGTAGGGCTTGTGGTGGCCTGTTAGTCACCACTTCTCAGGGTTGTGGTGTTTGGGGTAGAAGGTACCTCTTGGAGGGTGCTCTGGGCCAAACTTGGACAGTCCCATCCATATTGGTGAACTCCTCCATCTTTGAAACTGGCTCAGATCCACCCAAACTCAAGTCCTCTATGCCTCCTGTAAAGAAATCACTTTCTCATAATGTTCCAAATTTGGGTGGCGGGGGCAGGAGAGTCTCCCTGTGGGGCTGGCTGGGTGATTCATCCCTCTAGCTGTGTTCCTCCCTCTCTCCACCACAAATGTGGTTTCTCCTTACATTTCCTTCCTAATTGAGACACCCAATGTCTTCTTTACCCCTAGGTCAGAAGAGGACAGGCTGGAACAGGTTGGTAGTAATTCTCACACTTTGGGGATCATATTGAGTAGCTTCTTAAGAACAGACTCCCTGGCCACACCCTCAAAGATTTCAATTTCTCAGGTCTGGAGAGATTCTAGGGATTCTGATGTAGGGAGCTGAGAACCACACTTAGGGAGATAAACTAAAGATAGTCTGTCTGACTTGCTTTTCGTTCTGCCAGCATGTGGTGGATAGCTTATATTCCAGCCACCTGGGAGCCCCTGCTTGGCGTCTGTCCTTAGTGTCTGCCAGTTTCGAGTTTATTGCATAGCTGAGAGAGACAAAGCCGTGGAGCTGGTTAGGGGTGGGGGTGGGGGGGTGTTGCTTTAATGGTTGCTTGGTTAACTCACAGATGGTCTAGCCATTGGTTTCTCTGAGAAGAAAGCCTTGGGGTTTACAGGTTTTGGCTTCTAATGAGGTCTTTTACCTGAATTGTACTTGTACAAACTACTGCCCAGGGCCCAGGGCAAAGTCTGGGTGACCTTTGCAGCCCACACGTGATCCATTCTCACACCTTCTTATGACAAATGATGTTTTTAAATTTATCTTTTTCTTTTGTTTTCTATGGCTAGCTGACCAGCACTAGGCTGATTTTTTTCTTTTAATCTATGAAATTATACTGTAAAGCATCATGGAAGTTATGATATCAACATGGAGCTAAGCATACCACTGTATAATAAATGGCAGGATAGGGAGATTCACTAGGATGTTTCTGGGTTGGGATAGCCACTGCTTGATCCCTGCACACATCTCAAAAGCATGGCAATAAGGGTCTAGACCTGGCTTGATCTCTGGTGTCTCCTAAATGGAAAGTCATTTTTAGTATAGGCCCTTGAGGATTACTGTCATCAAATAGTATTTCCAAGGGGGAAGCCCCAGGCAAATCTGGGCCCTAACCAAAACCCAAGGTTTTAACCAAAAATAGACAAGCATCAGAAAGAGAGCTGGTCAGACAACTATATCCCATTGCATCAGTGGTTAGCAGAGGCTGCTAGCTGGGACAGAGGCTGCTAGCTGGGACAGCTGGGACAGAGGCTGCTAGCTGGGACGGAGGCTGCTAGCTGGGACAGCGGCTGCTAGTTGGGACAGAGGCTGCTAGCTGGGACAGCGGCTGCTAGTTGGGACAGAGGCTGCTAGCTGGGACAGAGGCTGCTAGCTGGGACAGCGGCTGCTAGCTGGGACAGCTGGGACAGAGGCTGCTAGCTGGGACAGAGGCTGCTAGTTGGGACAGAGGCTGCTAGCTGGGACAGAGGCTGCTAGTTGGGACAGAGGCTGCTAGCTGGGACAGCGGCTGCTAGTTGGGACAGAGGCTGCTAGCTGGGACAGAGGCTGCTAGCTGGGACAGAGGCTGCTAGCTGGGACAGCGACTGCTAGCTGGGACGGAGGCTGCTAGCTGGGACAGAGGCTGCTAGCTGGGACAGAGGCGCTAGCTGGGACAGAGGCTGCTAGCTGGGACAGAGGCTGCTAGCTGGGACAGCTGGGACAGAGGCTGCTAGCTGGGACGGAGGCTGCTAGCTGGGACAGCGGCTGCTAGTTGGGACAGAGGCTGCTAGCTGGGACAGCGGCTGCTAGTTGGGACAGAGGCTGCTAGCTGGGACAGAGGCTGCTAGCTGGGACAGCGGCTGCTAGCTGGGACAGTTGGGACAGAGGCTGCTAGCTGGACAGCTGGGACAGAGGCTGCTAGCTGGGACAGAGGCTGCTAGTTGGGACAGAGGCTGCTAGCTGGGACAGAGGCTGCTAGTTGGGACAGAGGCTGCTAGCTGGGACAGCGGCTGCTAGTTGGGACAGAGGCTGCTAGCTGGGACAGAGGCTGCTAGCTGGGACAGAGGCTGCTAGCTGGGACAGCGGCTGCTAGCTGGGACAGCTGGGACAGAGGCTGCTAGCTGGGACGGAGGCTGCTAGCTGGGACACAGGCTGCTAGCTGGGACAGAGGCGCTAGCTGGGACAGAGGCTGCTAGCTGGGACAGAGGCTGCTAGCTGGGACGGAGGCTGCTAGCTGGGACAGAGGCTGCTAGCTGGGACGGAGGCGCTAGCTGGGACGGAGGCTGCTAGCTGGGACAGAGGCTGCTAGCTGGGACAGAGGCTGCTAGCTGGGACAGAGGTGCTAGCTGGGACAGAGGCTGCTAGCTGGGACACAGGCTGCTAGCTGGGACAGCTGGGACAGAGGCTGCTAGCTGGGACGGAGGCTGCTAGCTGGGACAGAGGCTACTAGCTGGGACGGAGGCTGCTAGCTGGGACAGAGGCTGCTAGCTGGGACAGAGGCGCTAGCTGGGACGGAGGCTGCTAGCTGGGATGGAGGCTGCTAGCTGGGACGGAGGCTGCTAGCTGGGACAGAGGCGCTAGCTGGGACAGAGGCTGCTAGCTGGGACAGCTGGGACAGAGGCTGCTAGCTGGGACGGAGGCTGCTAGCTGGGACAGAGGCTGCTAGCTGGGACAGAGGCTGCTAGCTGGGACGGAGGCTGCTAGCTGGGACAGAGGCGCTAGCTGGGACGGAGGCTGCTAGCTGGGACAGAGGCGCTAGCTGGGACAGAGGCTGCTAGCTGGGACAGAGGCTGCTAGCTGGGACAGCTGAGACAGAGGCTGCTAGCTGGGACGGAGGCTGCTAGCTGGGACAGAGGCTGCTAGCTGGGACGGAGGCGCTAGCTGGGACAGAGGCTGCTAGCTGGGACAGAGGCTGCTAGCTGGGATAGAGGCGCTAGCTGGGACAGAGGCTGCTAGCTGGGACAGCTGGGACAGAGGCTGCTAGCTGGGACAGAGGCGCTAGCTGGGACGGAGGCTGCTAGCTGGGACAGAGGCGCTAGCTGGGACGGAGGCTGCTAGCTGGGACGGAGGCTGCTAGCTGGGACGGAGGCGCTAGCTGGGACGGAGGCTGCTAGCTGGACGGAGGCTGCTAGCTGGGACGGAGGCGCTAGCTGGGACGGAGGCTGCTAGCTGGGACGGAGGCTGCTAGCTGGGATAGAGGCGCTAGCTGGGACAGAGGCGCTAGCTGGGACAGAGGCTGCTAGCTGGGACAGAGGCGCTAGCTGGGACAGAGGCTGCTAGCTGGGACAGAGGTGCTAGCTGGGACGGGGACAGAGGCTGCTAGCTGGGACGGAGGCTGCTAGCTGGGACAGAGGCTACTAGCTGGGACGGAGGCTGCTAGCTGGGACAGAGGCTGCTAGCTGGGACAGAGGCGCTAGCTGGGACGGAGGCTGCTAGCTGGGATGGAGGCTGCTAGCTGGGACGGAGGCTGCTAGCTGGGACAGAGGCGCTAGCTGGGACAGAGGCTGCTAGCTGGGACAGCTGGGACAGAGGCTGCTAGCTGGGACGGAGGCTGCTAGCTGGGACAGAGGCTGCTAGCTGGGACAGAGGCTGCTAGCTGGGACGGAGGCTGCTAGCTGGGACAGAGGCGCTAGCTGGGACGGAGGCTGCTAGCTGGGACAGAGGCGCTAGCTGGGACAGAGGCTGCTAGCTGGGACAGAGGCTGCTAGCTGGGACAGCTGAGACAGAGGCTGCTAGCTGGGACGGAGGCTGCTAGCTGGGACAGAGGCTGCTAGCTGGGACGGAGGCGCTAGCTGGGACAGAGGCTGCTAGCTGGGACAGAGGCTGCTAGCTGGGATAGAGGCGCTAGCTGGGACAGAGGCTGCTAGCTGGGACAGCTGGGACAGAGGCTGCTAGCTGGGACAGAGGCGCTAGCTGGGACGGAGGCTGCTAGCTGGGACAGAGGCGCTAGCTGGGACGGAGGCTGCTAGCTGGGACGGAGGCTGCTAGCTGGGACGGAGGCGCTAGCTGGGACGGAGGCTGCTAGCTGGACGGAGGCTGCTAGCTGGGACGGAGGCGCTAGCTGGGACGGAGGCTGCTAGCTGGGACGGAGGCTGCTAGCTGGGATAGAGGCGCTAGCTGGGACAGAGGCGCTAGCTGGGACAGAGGCTGCTAGCTGGGACAGAGGCGCTAGCTGGGACAGAGGCTGCTAGCTGGGACAGAGGTGCTAGCTGGGACGGAGGCTGCTAGCTGGGACGGAGGCTGCCAGCTGGGCGTCAGCTGTGGCAGTGGGTTGCTCACAAGGCTAGTTGAGTGTGTGTGTGGCTCTGTGCATTGTGTGTCAGAGAGACACAGAAAGAAAAGGTCCTTACTTCAAACAGCATTCTTTCCCTGTCTCCCAAGGATATATTTTTGTCCCTTTTAATGTTTCTTTTTTCTACATAATAGTCAATGTTCAAGATTCGGGGGTGGGGTGGGGGGTGGAATTCAGGAAACAACCCAAGAACCCAATTTTCAAAAGGGCCTGGGCAGATTCTCAGCACTTTGTAAATGGCTCTTTCTAGCCTGGATCCTCTCGTGCTGGCATGCCAGATCCCTCTGGCAAGATTGCTGGTTGCTCTGCCCAGTCTTTGCTGTCTAAAGTAACTTCTTAGTTCACTCTAGTCCTTTTTAATTTTCATGGCTTATTGCATTTGGGTTACTAAATTTAAAGCAGGAACATGGAATCATTTCAGTACCACCACAGACCCAGAGGCAGAGCTGCAAGAGCCCCTCCTAGATGATTCTGGCTGGCCCACAGAGGTCTTGCAGCTGCTCAGTGCCAGGGTCCTAAGCCCAACAGTCCTGTGCTGAATTTAATACTCTCTTCCGCGTCCCATGCTGCTGTTACGAGGTCCTGGTTTTCCTCGGCACCTGCACATGGCCAGACTGAGGTGTGGCCTGTACAGAGAGAAGAGTTTTCAGGGCTGATGAGGTTCATGGAACCATTTAAGTTCAAGGAGCCTGATAAGGAAAGAGGTGTGGTTTAGGCTGCATCTTAAAATGGGTTGGGAATAACACTGGCTGTGAAAGCATTCAGAAATCTGCAAAATCAACAGCCTTTCTTCCTGGTAAACATGAAGGCTGGGCAGCTGCACCTCCCTCACACGTGCTCAGCCAACTGTTGTCCACGACATTATGGCTCCCTCGGCGTATGGGAGCAGATTGAAGCCAGGGCTGGCATTCCAGCTCGTTGCTGGGTGGAACAGGGCGTTTCTGTGCCCTGAAAATGTCCAGGTTGTCGTTGCCCCTTGCACTGGAGCACATACCCATCCGTCCAGTGCACGCACACCCTTCGATGTGGCCCCACGGCCCTGGTCAGGGTTCCCCGAGTCAGGACCCAGGGCTGGCACAGCTGGCCTCGCTTAGAGGCGATGTGTGGGTGAATCCTCACCCGCTCAGTCACCCTGTCACCTGTGCTGCACGAGAGAATTTTGTTTGTTTTGGAGACTCGGCCCACACACGGGTTTGAAGCAAGTCCAGAGGAGCATTTGTCACTGTACAAAACCTTGTCTCCTTTTCGGCTCTCTGAGGAGAACCGCCCCACCCCTCCTCACGTCCTCCCTAGTTGCCTGCGTCATTTGTAGAAAAGTTACTATGTGGGAATTGACTGGTTTATTTCTCAGCTGGAGCAATGGCCTGACTTTCTTCAGGAAATATTGGGGCCTCATTTGTGGTCTCCTTTCTCCTTCCCTCGTTTAAGTTTCTCATGGATCCTCCTTGGGAGCCGGTACTGAGGAGAATGCAGTAGTGGTTCAGAACCATCGGGAGTTCCTGGAGCCCAGGCCCGTCAAATGGATCTTACTGCTTTTTCGACACGGACTCAAGGATGTTCAGTAGAAACAGTACTGTGCGTGCTGATCGCAGTGAGGCTTCCAATGGGAAGAATCCCATTAGGAGCCTATGGCTAAAATCGGGGTGGGGGCTGGGTAAGGCCGCAGGCAGCTTCACTGCCGGCTGGCTGCCGGATCAGGTTTGCATGCTCTGTGCGGAGGCCCCTGTGGCAGAGCAGGACAGCACCTGGGCCTGTCCTGGTCAGTACTTTTTTATCAGACATTTGGAGCCATAGAAGGCAGCCGTGTGAAGTGTGCAGGTCTCTTCACATGGGCTGGGAGAGAGAGCTTACCTTTCAAAGAGTGATCAGGACCTGGAAGGCTCTTTTAAGATGTGTCCAGTATCCAGGTTACCACAGATCTTATATGTATAGCATGGGGTGACCTGATTTTAAAAGAAGCCCTTGTGGAAAAAAGATTCAGGCATTTTGGACGATCAGAAAAAGAAGGAGGGACTTTCTTGAGGGATGGGAGAGTAGGTGGTTCTTTAGCTGAATGCCCTGAGAGGTTTAGGTTTACCTTCTGGACCTACTGACTCCCCTACAGTGGGTGATGCTGGAGGGTGCTGACTCTTCCTCCTGCAGGTGCCCGAGTGCAGTGTAAGTTGGCTTTGACATTAGTCCTCCAACGTGGTCTCTCTGCGAAACCACTCCCTTGCCCATACAAGGCCTTTTCCATGTCTGCAGGGTTCAGAGCTCTTCTTATTTCTGAGGGTTTCCTACTCAGCTAGTCAGGCCCTAGGCCCATAGCTGCCTTTTTCAAAAAGGAAGGAAGATGGTAGGAAGAAAAATGGACTTTACAAAATGGATAAATGAAATGCTGTGTATTCCTGTTTTAAAGACTATTCTGCTCTGCAGATGCAAAAAATATTAAGAATATGACTTCAGTTCCATAATACATCAGGTTAAGGGTGGCAGGGAGAAGGTATAGGTATGAGAGAAGGAGTGAAACAGGAATGTGGGGTGGGGTGGGGAGGCAAGGTAGTGACAGGTGGGCAGAGAGAGAAGCAGAGACTTATGTAGGAAGAAACAAACAAGGCATCAGAGAGCAACAGGAGTTGTGGTGAAACCAATTGCTGCAATATTATATCTAGGAATTCTGAGAAAAATCACAATATCACTGTCCAAAAAGGGTTTGTTTTTTTCTTTGTAAGTGCTTCATATAGTCAAGATACGACAGCCTGACATATGCCTATCCTTATAGAATGAAATCTTAATATTGACTGGTGGTGTAAAGAGCAAAAGTCTAATTTATTTAATACTTTTCAAATTAAAATATTCCTTCTTCCCCAAAATAAAGCAAAACCATTATGTTCAGTGGATGAGCCCAAAGAATTCAAGGTAATTCTCAGTATTTCTGTTGATAAATGTATATACATATACATACATATGTAAAAGGAAACTACCTCCAGATCATCCAGTTGTCATCTCTGGATGGTGATTTTAAAACATTTTCCCTTTTTTACTACTCTGTTTTGGAGGGAGGATTGTTTTCTAATTTTCAGCGAACAGTATTAATAAGGAAAAAAGTTGTTAAAATATACTCTAGAATCAATGATACCTTAATAAAAATATGCACTATAGAAAACATGGAGAAATAATATTTAAATATTACCACTTATCTAAAGTATTTATTTTTTATGACTTAAATTGGGAAATACATGCAACAAAGGTATTCTAGTCCTTTTTCTTCCTTGTTTTTAAAGTTTGTAGTTTTTATAAGTTACACGTGCACATAGTTTCAAGAATCAAATAGTTTTAAGGACATGGTCTCCACCTCCTTCACCTCTATCCTGCACTCCCCAGTGGCAGTCATTTAAAACTCTTAGCTGCTTCTCTTGTTATTTACTTCCACATATTTCAATAACTTTCTTGTTTTGTTACTTTTGGGCAATATCTGTTGACTCCTCACCATGTAAGATGAGCAGTTAGCTCCTCTCCCCTCCCTGTGTACCACCCCTCTTTGTCTCAGGAGGAAAAAAAATACTGTCTTTTCTAAAGCCATGAGTGTCATGCCTTATGGTAGAGGGACAAGGGTTCTTTACATGGAGTAACACGCACATCTTTTGGTCATTTGTGATCTTGCCAATAAGACTTTTAAAGTGTCCAAAATTCTAAATTACAGGTTTGAATTGGGCCCTGTGTTGTTATTAACTCCATGGACCAGCCCAAACCAAAGACCTGTCAGAATCTGGGTTGAATAAAGGCATCTCCTGATATTGTTTGTTAGACCAGATATAAACTTGTTTTGTTATCCTTTGCTTCCATCATGAAAGTAGAGTGAAAATATGCCATCCTAGTTAATTGTGGGCCATTGCTTGCTGAATTTAGTTGTCTTGGGGCCGGGGTGGGAGACCCTAGAGGGTACTGTCCTTGAGCTCTCAGTTGCAGGGTACTCTCAAGGAGCTGGCTTCTGTTTATATTTGACTGGTGATGTCCTGGGGACCCAGAGGGATTTGTATGAAGTCCTAAAAATGCCACATTTTCCAGAAAAGCTGCTATAGTCCACTCTCATGGTAGAGCATGTGGACTCTACTATGATTTTGAGTTTCACTTTGTTCTCGAAGCTTCCCCGTCCCCCCACAGACAACTCTGAATTCTTTGTCCAAATCTAGAAGCCATTCCTCTGGGCTTACCTGCTTCCTCTAGGCTCGTAAGTGACTCCCACCTCACACGTTCCTGCCCTTTGCCTCTATGTATGGCCCTTCTGAGTTCTAGAAGAGACTTCACTGGGACTTACAGCAGTGATCTTTTTGTCTCTTTAATTAATGAGGAATGAGAGAAGGCAATAGGGTGATGAATTCCCTTGTGACTTCCACTATAAGAAAAAAAAGACTGAATTTTTTTTATTGCAGTATAGTTGATATACAATATTATATTGGTTTCAAGTATACAACACAGTGGTTCAACAGTTATACACATTATTAAATCTTTACCCCAACTAGTGCAGTACCATCTGTCGACACAGGAAGATGTTACAGAATCATTGGCTGTATTCTCCATGCTGTACTACTATCCCTGTGATCAATTTATAATTGAGATTTTTGTGCCCCTTTATCCCTCTCACCCTCCTGACTCCCCATCCCAACTCCTGCCCCATGGTAACCACCAGTCACTTCTCAGTGTCTGAGTCTGCTGCTATTTTGTTTTGTTTTGTTTTTAGATTCCACAAATCTAAATAAGTGGAGTTCCACAAATAAGTGAAATCATACAGTATTTGTCTTTCTCCACCTGGCTTATTTCATTTAGCATAATACCCTCTAAGTCCATCCACGTTGTTGCAAATCAGGATTTCTTTTTTTATGGCTGAACAGTACTCCATTGTGTATATGTATCACATCTTTATCCATTCATCTATGGATGGATACTTTGGTTGCTTCCATATCTTGGCTATTGTAAATAATGTCGCAGTAAATATAGGGGTGCATAAGACTCTTGAATCTTAAAGTTGTAAGGAACCTTGGAATCCACATGGTTTATATAACTCTTGCTTGCATACCTCTAGCAGTAAGGAACTCATTTCTCCAGGATCCACCCTTTCTAATGTTGGGTGGCTCATATCATTGGAAAGTTCTTTCCTGCTGAAATGACATCCTTGTCTGGGACTTCCATTCACTAAACAGATGAGGGAGCCTTGAAGTTTGTCAAAACTAGTGAACAAATTACTTTTCCTATTACTCTAGCATAAGCAGTATTAAAAATGGTTTTAAGAGGCAGTTGTAAAAGATGTTGGTAAAAACTCGTGTTTTCTAAGCACCAAGTGTGTTGCCAGAGAGATTCAGGTTTGTTTTTCTTTTTCATTAGGATTTTGATTTATTTGAGTCTGATAGAACAGTATCGGTGACATGAGGAATATTGCAATACCTTTTGAAATTCTATCCTGGAAACCCCACCAGGAACCAACCCAGATTCATGCCAAGGAATACACCATAGGTTTGAGGTTTTTAAAAATGTGTTTTCAAAAATGCTTGTTTGAAATGCTAGACTTTTTGATACTTAAAAGAGCATTGTTTTAGTGGGTGGAGTTCTTTTTTGAGCCTCTAAGTTTAAACTTCTTAGTTCAGGAATGGCCAAAGGGACCATCCTGTATTGTGAGTTTAAGAGGCCTCTGGGAATCAAGGCCTGCACATTGAGTGTGTGTGTGCGTGTCTCCCTTTTGTCAGCCAGTTTTGAACTTTTCATTCTTGCTGCTCTTACTGATTCTTCAGAAAAGCTTACCATATTAAGAAGCCTTTGATATTATTTAAATAAAAATGATCTGCCTTAAAGAGAGAAACTGGATGCAATAAATCAACTTGTTAACATTGGAGATTGGACAGTTGTGTTTCCTTTGAGACTTCCTTTGTTTTCTCAGCTTTCTATGATAAACATGCATTACTTTTAGAGAAAATTATTCCTAGTTGCTAATTAGTTGACGAGGTGGAGAATATAGGAGGGGTAACAGATTGAGACCTAGGGACATGGGGAGCCAGCGCTGCCATGGGAACTGTTGTCTCCATGATTTTCACCATCAAAGATACCTCTTTTATTTTTATTTTTATACTTTTATTTTTTATAAATGTCCCTTTCTTCGAATAATTTCATCTTACCCAACATTGTGTTTATTAAGTAGTAATTCCTCCACAGTTAATCAGTCAAAGGTAAACTGTAACTGCCCTTTAGAATGTTGGCCAGGTTACTTTTTGGAGTTGATGCTACTCCATAAAGACAGACTAAGAGTAAAGACATGTGGTGTTTGAGTTGGCACTCCTCTGTGTTCTCCACCTTCATTGCTACCTAGGTGGAACTTTCTGAGCTGAGGACCCAAGGTTGGGGTCCTCAGTTAGAGCTCTTCTGTGTTTGGGACCCACCATTTTCTATTTCCTCTGGTTCTGTTATTTCTCCCCACAAACCTGCCTTGATTTTGTTTTTAATGCCACCGCATCTAAACAGCCCCACAGCTCTAATAGAGTAAGGCTTCGTGACCATGCTAACCTTTGTCTGCCTCCCCCTTCTTCCTCATCCCAAGCCTCATAATGCTAATAATAGCTGGCCTCAGGGGAGCGCTCAGTGTGTCAGCTACTGTGCTAAGTGTCTATGCAGACCTTATTTGGTCTTCATGACTCCTCTGTGAAGCAGGCTCAGAGAGGCTTAGTCATTGGTCCAAGGTCATGAGGCCAAACAGCAGCAAAACCGGATTTAAGTCGCCTTCCATCTCTTACACCTTCTGCACCCTTTCTCTTATTTAAACCCTTTCCTTCTTAATAGGCTCTTTCCAGACCAGGACCTCAGCTTTGGGTCGTCTTCACATCCCAGTGCACCACCTTCCTTTGTATCTGGAGTTAGTTAACTCTCTTTTCCCAGTTCCTCAGCAGGAGGGGCAGGAAGGGTGGCCGGACACCTGGAATGGAGGGGGACCACCGTGCCAGAGCTCTTCCTCTTGTACCATATGGGTTAGAACAGAGTTGTTTTATTCTCCAGGATGTGGGAACTGGAGTTGGGATTTGGCTCTCTCCTTTCTAATTTCCTGCTTTTAGACTGGGGCCTTAAGGGATCTGAGGAGTGGTTTCCCAGCCACAGAAATGACTGGCACCTCCAGTGTAGTTCATGAGTTCTTCTACCTTCTAGGGATTAGGGGGCATAGAAAGCCTCAATTCCATTTCTTCTGGAAAGGTGAGGAAGCTAGAGGAGGTACTTCCCTTCCCACAGGACAACCTCAGTTCCATTCTAAGGGTAGCATGTATAACAGAGGATCTTGATACTTACTGGGTCGTGCACCCCTTTGAGAATCTGACAAAAGCTTTGAACTCTTTCCCAGAAAAACTGTAGTAACAATTACTAAAATGTAGGTATTATGCTGAGCATTTACGTATGCTATCTCCTTTAATCCTCATCATAACCCTATGAGGTGTAGGCACTATTGCTATCCCTGTTCTACAGAAGAGGAAACTGATGTATTGATGTTAAATAACTTGCCAGTGGATTTGTATTTATAAAGTGGTAGTCTTTGATAAAGAACTCATAGGACTCAACACCAAAAAACAAATAACCTGTTTAAAAAATGGGTGGAGGACTTGAACATTTTTCCAAAGAAGAAATACAGATGGCCAGCAGGCACATGAAAAGATGCTCCACATTGCTAAACACCAGGGAAATGCAGATAAAAACCACAATAAGATACCACCTCACAGTTAGAATGGCCACTATCCAAAAGACAAGAAATAACAAGTGTTGGCAAGGATGTGGAGAAATGGGAACCCTCCTACACTGTTGGTGGGAATGTAAATTGGTGCAGCCACTGTACAAAGCAATATTTGTGGAGGGTCTTAAAAAACTAAAAATAGAAATAATATACAACCCAGTAATTACATTTCTAGGACTTTACCTGAAGGAAAAAAAATCCCTGACTTGAAAAGATATATGCACCCCTATGTTTATCACTGCATTATTTACAGTAGCCAAGGTACGGAAGCAACCTAAGTGTCCATGAATAGGTGAATGGATAAAGAAGAGGTGGTACATACACACAGTGAAATACTATTCAGCCATTAAAAAAAAAGAAATCCTATTATTTACAACAACATGGATGGACCTAGAGGGTATCACGCTCAGTGAAACAAGCCAGGTGGAGAAAGATAAATACCATATGATTTCACATATTTATGGACTCTAAAAACAAAACAAATCAAAATGAATAAAATAACAGTAGACTCATAGACACTAAGAAGTGACTGGTGGTTCCCATGGGGGAGGGGTTGGGATGGGTGGGTGGGGAGGGTGAGGGGAATAAAGAGGCACAAAAATTCTCAGTCATAATATAAGTTGGTCATGGGGGGTGGTTGTACAGCATGGAGAATATAGTCAATGATCCTGTAATATCTTCCTGTGTTGACAGATAGTAACTGCACTAGTTGAGGCAAGGATTTAATAACACGGGCAACTACTGAACCACTGCGTTGCATACCTGAAACCAATGTAAGATTGTATGTCAACTGTACTTCAATTAAAAAAAAGTGGTAATCTTTGCATATGATTACCGTTGGACCCCAGGACCTAGAGTGCCTTGGTTCTGGACTACATGCTACCACCTGTATTGCTTAAAGATGGAAGTTTGTATGTGTAACAGGGTGGTAGGTAGATACCAGCTCCAGGTATCACAGCTGCTGATCAACCTGCTTACCAAGGTGGTAGAGGAAGACAAGGCTGCTCTTGGCTGCCTTTTGCAGAATCCTTCCCATCCATTTGGACAGTTAGGTACATCTGTGTGGGGCTTTTATGTTTTTATTTTTATTTTTATTTTTTAATATTTTTAATTTTTAATTTTTTAAATTGAAGTATCATGGATATACAATCTTAGACTGATTTCAAGTATACAGTGCAGTGTTTCATAGTTATCCTCGTCATTAAATCCTGTGTGGGTGTTTAAATGTCCAAGCTTTGCAGGGATCCTGCACAGTTATCTAATTGGCCTTTCATGGTAGGTGGGGAGTCAGACAATTTGGACTTCTCTCCTGGTTCTGCCTTTCCAAGCTGTGGGACTTGGGGAGTCATTTAGATTCTCTGAGCCTGTCTGTCCATCTGCAAACCAAGGAATATGAACTCTGATTCTCATTAGGATGGAGAGGGTCTCACCACTGTGAGAGGAAGCACTACCTTTAACATGTCTTCAGTGCAGCCCATAAGCAAACTGCCTCCTCCAAGTATGGTGTACGTACTGTTCTGTTAAGATTAATGGGCCCAGAAACTGACCTGTGCCCACTGACCATGCTTGACAGCTTATAACTTTAGAGGGTACAATGAGTATGTTCATAGAGTGACAATCAATGATTATGATTATTAAGATTTTGGAATAGTTTATACTCTTCCTCTTGCTGCTTTTCTATTCTCCACCTATTTCCATGACCCCCACAACAGGTATCCTTAAAATCTTAAAGCTGTGCAATGTCAGCACTGGAAGGAGCTCTGATCACCCGAGGCCCAGCCTTCTCATTTTGCAGTAAGGGAAATAGACTCAGAGAGGTGTAGGGTCTTGCCCAAGGCCACACAGCTAATCCATGGCAGTGCCAGAGCTTAGATTAGCATTCTCTCAGTTGTGCCATGTTGCTGTCCCTTATCTATCCCATCAGTTCACTCCACAACTAGACCCACGTCTTCATCCGGTTTTACCTTATATGGCTCTCATCCCTCTACTTGCTTCCTTGAAAGTAGAGCTGCAGTTACTCTCATCCCTCTTTCTCCCCCTTCCTCCTCACTGCCTCCCACGCAGCCTCAGTGTGTGGTGAATGAAGGAACAAAGCTATTTGCATACGCAGAGCCACCTCAGAGCCCACAGTTCCACAAATTCAGATCATTGTAACTTCTCAAAGCACCAGGATGAATCTTTGCTGTAGACAGACCTGGGAAATACCCCTCTGCATATACTCCTTTATCCTCATTAATGTAGAGATGAATATACCTAGTCAGTGTGTTACCAGAATCTTTTGGAAGCCAAGCTGGTATAGTTTATTAATGGCTTTGCTTGGGTTCTTCATTCTGGATATAAAGAGCATCTTTTCTGAAGCTGGGCTATCTGATCTTAGAGGTGACATTTAGCCTTACTGGGTGTTAACACAGCACTCACTACTACTTGCTCCATGCTCTGTGAATGTCTTTGGGTTTGCTTTTCTCTCTGCTAAACAGAATTCTACTGTCTAAGATTCAGCTGTGTATCTTGGTTAGCTCAGTTCCCGGGGCCTCCTCTTTAAAAAAATTTTTTTTATTGAAGTATAGTTGACATATGTTAGTTTCAGGCGTACAACATAGTGATCCAACATGTAAACATGGTGAAGTGCCCACCTCAATAAGTGCTTACCATCTGTTACCACATGAAGTTATTACATTACTGTCTATATTCCTGTCCTGTGCTGTACTTCTCATCCCTGTGACTTAATTATTTTATAATTGGAAGTTTGTACTTTATCATTTCCACCTGTTTGACCATCCCCCCATCCCCCCCTCTGGCAACCACCAGTTCTCTGTATTTATGAATCTGTTTCTGGGTTTTCTGTTTTGTTTTTGTTTTTAGATTCCATGTATAAAAGAAATCATATGGTATTTGTCTTTGTCTGACTTACTTCACTTAACATAATACCCTCAAGCTTTATCTGTGGTGTCATGAAGGGCAGGATTTCGTTTTGTTATGTCTGAGTAAAGTTCCATTTTGTGTATGTGTGTGTATGTGTATCTATCTATATATACCACATCTTTCTTCATTTTCCTCAGGTAAATACCCAGAAGTGGAATGGCTAGGTTATATAGTAATTCTATTTTTAACTTTTTGAGGGGCCTCCATACTGTTCTCTATTGGTGGCTGCACCAATTTATTACCCATCAGCAGTGTAGAGGGTTCCTGTTTCTCCACATCCTCCAACATTTATTATTTCTTGTCTTTTTGGTAATAGTCATTCTAACAGGTGTAAGGTGATAGCATGGTTTTCTTTGCATTTTCTTGGTGATTAGTTATGTTGAACATCTTTTCATATGTCTTCCAGAGCCTTTTACACACACAATTGGGGCAATAAATAAAGGCTGAGTCAAAGGGAAGATAGGGGTGGTCAGTGTGTGTGTGTGTGTGTGTGTGTATGTGTGTAAGGAGGGGCTTTAATTGTATCTGAAAAAGCCCAAATACTTGTGTGAGAGAAGAAGGCATGCAGGCTAATGGGAAGGAAAAGGAAAAATGTCAATGAGCTGGGGGTTGGGGAGATTGAGGAGATGAAGAGCAGAGGATGGTTCTTAGAGGAATAGCTGCTGTCTGCATATGTGATATACCAAGTGGTAGAGAAAGAGGAAGGATTTTAAAGATAGTTCTCTAAGTATTAAGCACCTAATTCTCTCCCGATGGTGTTCAACAAGAGATCCAGTAACATTCTGTATTAATCTTTATGATGTTTGGGCTGGATCGTTTGTTTGCATGTCTACAGAGTGGATTGGGCTACATGGAGCCCCCGGGTGTGTTCTGTCTGGGAGACAGAGGCTGACTGTGGGGCACAGGAACATGAGAAGCCGACTTGGGGTGGGGGGTGGTGAATGATGTGGGGAAGTGCGCTGTGGTAGGGGTCCAGGGTGGATGTGCCAGAGTCGGTGTGTAGGTAGGTGTATTACTACACTGAACAACCCCCAGATAATTTTCCTGCTTTAAAAATAAATATGTCATAGTTCTCAGATTCAGTGCTTATTCACTTTGCACCCTATTTCCAAAAAAAATTTGATTTGAGGCAGTTCAAACTTAGTGGGGGAAAACAAAGTGATTCATTCACAGTGTAATTTTTTTCATAGAGAGGAAATTTGCCCTAAGAAGAAGGAAAAGGTTGAGTTTCTCAGCTATATTCTCCTGACAGAAGTATTATTGGGGAGGGGTATTTGTTCTCCAAGGAATTGCTCTTTTGTACTGGTTGGAGATGGAAGGGGCTTTGCACAGAGAAGGTTTTTAAACCAAGGGAAGGGCAGTGACTGGTTTAGATGAAGAGAGTGCTTGCTTCTGCCGCTCTGCCTCCTGGGGCCCAATGGATCTGTGGGCCCTGCCTGCCCAGTACTCACGTTCAGTAAGATGACTTCTTGCTGTGGCTGAGGGCCCCAGAACAAATAGGCTGCTAGAACTGGCAGGTCTGTGCATGGCCTGGAAGTCCTGGCCCCTTTGGGCTCCTAGGAGAAACACTTCTGCAGAAGCCTGAAAGGTTGGAATGACTTCCAGAAAGTTCAGGCAGATGTGCTTTGGGGTACCAGGCAAAGCAGAAAGAGGACCTGCGCCGGTCCCTCTTACATGTTGCCAATGGGAGTGCTAAGCAGCAGCAGTCTTTGTAAGCCCAGTTGCCAAAGTCTTTGGTGTCTTGAAATGGTCTATATTTTTTGATCCTCTTAAGGGGCCTTGTGTGAGGGCAGGAAGTGTCAGCTATGTTCTGGTATTTGAAACAATGTCCAGGGCAGAGAGTCATTTCCCATCTAGCTTTAAAAGATGTCAGACTAGCAGCTCTTTGCTAGGGGAAGGCCCTGGGCAGTGTCTGGTGTCCGCATCGGCCACACCCATCTCGTCAGTCTGGCCTGTCAGACTGTGTGCTGAGCAAGTCCTGAGGCAGCCCTGAGATGGTATTGGTCCCAGTGTCCAGCTTTGTCAGTATTTCTCATAGGGACCCCTAGATCATGGGCTTCAGAATGTTCCAGTGTTCTTGTGTGCATAGCGTCTGTATATGGACCCATGCCAAGTGGGCAGAGGCAGGGTGTTTGAAGGGCTGAGGTTCCCCAGGTGATTTCTTTGTGCCCTCTGGATGGAGAACCACTGTGCCACCTGTGGTTACCATGCAGAACTGGGTGTTATGGTTAGTAAACGTAATGCCAAGAGATCCTGGGTTCAAAATTAACAGCCTTAAGTAGGTTGGGGAAGGAAGAAGGGCAGAAGTGTGCACTAGCTGTGGGAAGATGCCATGCCTGGGATTTCCAGTTACTCCCCTATTTCCCCTGGATGTTGTCTTGCCCATATACAGGAAACTGGATGTCAGAGGTCATGCTGTTGGCAGGTGGAGTCCAGGCTTGACCCCAGCCTCATTTTCCCCATCATGATTGTAATCCCCACACTAGAATGTTGAGTGTCTTCTGGAGCGTGGCTGTGCAATAGAAGTATGATACAAGCCGCATATGCAGTTAAGATTTTTTGGTAGCCACAGTAAAAAGGTAAAAAGAGGAGCAAAAATAGTTTTGATTACATATTTCCTTTAACCCAGTATATCTAAAATAATCATTTCAATATATAATCAGTATAATTCAATACAATATTTTAGGTTCTTTTTTTCTATACTAAGTCTTCAAAATCCAATGTGTATGGTACTCTTAGAGTACATCTCAAGTCACTCCAGCCACGTTTCAGGGGCTCGGTGGCCACACATGGCTAGTGGCTGCCTTGCAGGACAGAGCCCTAGCATCTCTTGACTGGAGAAGTCTGTCCTATCCAGCTGCCCAGGGTAGCAAGGGGTCACAATTTTCTAAATTAATGATTTCCGAACGCTGCAGGCTGAATCAGTGCTGGGTGGTCTGCGTCAGTGTCACCCGAGGAGGATGGTGTTAACAATCCCTCCACCTGTCTAGGGCCCCAGGTTATGCTTCTCTGTGGCCTAACTGGAAATAACTGCCCTGAAAAATGTTCACTGGGCCATTTCTCTGGGTTCTGTGACTATGCCCCACCCCCCTTTCAAGGACACTTGCATTCCAAGCACGTTCTGGGAGGGCGGGGGAGTGATGGGAAAGTGGGGGTATGCACACCCTGAGGGCCTTTTTCCTCCTCTACTAAGCAGATGGGCAGTTTCAATGGAAAAAAGAAATCCTGCTTATTTATCTGGTTGTTGCCATGCTTAAGGGGTGGAACTTGCCTTTTGGTGGCTGAGAGCAGGAAACGTGAGATGAAAGAACCAGAACATTAAGGAAGAACAGGACACTGTGGGCTTAAGCTGTGTTCTTTTCTAGTGGTTTGGGTTTAAATTTATTTGCTGATTTAGTGTAAGAAATTTGGTCCTACATAGTTATAGTCCAGGGGTCCAAACCTCAAATGCCACAGAGGTCAGGCAGGTAACTCATGGTGAGGGTGGGGAGACTTCAGATCAAACTTGTAGGAATGTTGTTCACGTTCACAAAAATGTTGCGGTCTCGCTCCGTTTTTTTTTCTGGAAATACAAGACCCTCTTTGTCTTTCATTTTCCTACTGCTGATAGAGAAAAATTTATCTTTAAGAGAAAAAGCAGTGCAAACACCATGATAAATGGCAACCGACACTCTGGCCTGGGTGTTTTGGGAGACAAAACCCACCTAAGGGGAAATAGCTGCTACCCAGCTCCATCCAGCTGTTTTCTTGAGGCCCGGTGTTTCCAGATTTTGCTATTTTTAAGGAGAAGCCAGAAACTTAAAAGATAAAGTCTTTGTCTTTTTTTTTTAAGATCATTTAAAATTTGGAAATAAAGACTCATAGAAGTTGCAAACAGAAGTGCAGGGGTCCAGTGTGTGCTGCCCTTCGTCCTCCCAGTGGTAATGTCTTACGTAACTACAGTACAGCCTCAAAACCAGCACACGGTCCTGGCCACACACGACAGTCCTTGTTCAGAGGTCACCAGTTTGTACACGCGCTCACTGTGTACGTGTACTTGGGCATGTGTGTGCTGTGCGTTTTTTTCCGGTGCAGATTGATGTCACTGCCACCACTACCAGGAAAGGCTTTGGCTTTGAAATTGCTTGTGCAGATGTATCAAAAACCCTTGTTTAGATCTAAAGAGTGGGCCATAGACCCTGTGTGGCCTGTTGAGCTTCTAGTTTCAACCTCTGTTCTAGTCTAACCCTTTTCTTTTTTAAAATCTTGATTAAAATTCATGTAATGCAAATTCACAATTTGAAAGTGCCTAGTTCAGTGTAGGTTTAGTATACATCACAATGTCACACAAGTATCACCACTACCTAATTCCAGAACATTTTCATCACCCCAAGGAGAAACCCTGTAACCATTGGCAGTCACCCCTCTTTCCCTCCCTAAGCCCTGGGTAACCACAAACCTACTTTGTGTCTGTGGACTTGTCTTCAGATGGAGCCATACTACTGTACATACTGAACTTTTGTGTCTGATGTGTCCCTCGTTTTACAGAGGAAAAGACTTGGGGCCAGACAGGCAGAGTGACATGTCTGTTAGTATACTGCTAGTGAGTGGCTGAATCTGAACTTGAACCCAGAAATCAATATTGCTCTTAGTAGCATACCTTTCTGCCTCTCACCATTTAGTGTCCATTTTTATAATAATAATAATTTGATAAAATGACCACCCCAGCTATTTCTTTTCATTTTGTTTTAATAAACATGCTTAACAATAGAGTCTTTTGTTACTTGTGCTGAGTGTTACGGTTCTTCAGGGAGTCACTGTGGCACTGGGGATTGTCAAAGGCAGAACAAGGTAATTAGTTCAGTGCCTGTACTGTGTACTGTGGGCCAGATGCAGGGTCAACAGGAATGAGCTAGATTGGACCCTACCGATCAAGGGACACTCAGTTGGGGGAAACAGAAGGAAGAATTTCAGGATACTGAAGTGAGGATCGCGATCGTGGGGTGGAAGAGAGGGCACCAGGCCCAGCAGGGGTCTTGAGGGATGAGAGGAGCTAACAGGTACTGAGGCAGCGTGAGGATATTTTAAGTGGGAGAGGCCTGAGCAAAGAGTTAGACTGCAGGCATCGTGGGCCCACACAGCTGATCTGTGAGCCAACTGGTGTGATGGAGGCTACAGTGGGAAGCTGGGGTATTGGAGATACAGCTGGACAAGTGGGCTCAGGGCAGATTCCTGAGGGTTTTGAGGTCATCAAAGGTCAGATACCCTATGGATGTCTGAATTTTTCAAGCTGAGGAAGGCTGGCAGGAAGCAGAGTAGCAGAAACCAAACTTGGGAACTGAGTGTCTAGGAATGCCCAGGGCTGAGCAGATGGGGTGGGTTGTGCGGAGAGTGCAGTGGGAGCACCGTGCCTGAGCAGAGACACGTCTTGGAAGATGAAGGCAGGAGAGACCGGGAGAGCGTTCCGGAGGCTGCCGTGATGCAGTCACTCCCGAGCATGTCTCTGGGAGGCTCTCAGTCCTGGGCCCACCGGCTTGCCTCCACCTCCTTATCTGGTCACTCAGCAGTGATTTCTTGAGCACTTGCTTGTGCCAGGAACTGTCGTGGTGCTGGGATTATGGCAGTGAACAAGTCAAGCAAGATTCCTGCCCACTGGATGGAAGCGTGGATTAGTAAGAACCCATTGTGATGCGTCTAAGAAAGTAGCTTTTTGTGGTGGGACTGAGGTTAGGTAGTCTGGGCAGGCCTCGGTCAAGAGGTATTTGATTTGAGCTCCCAAAGGTGAGACTACCCCAGCCTTGGCAAGAGACAGGGAAGAACTTTGCAAGTGGAGAGTAGAGGGAACACAGAGACCCCAAGAGGAGGGAGCCTGGGTCCCGCTGCCAGGGCTGCTTAGCATTGTCAAGGTGGTTGAGGTGGGAGGGCAAATGCGACAACACGTATCTCGTGGAAGTGTCTGGGCTTAGGAGTGGCAGGGAGAGGGGAGGGAAACACTGCCTTTGGGAGGAAAACAGCATGTCCCAGTGGAAGACAGATGAAGTCACTGTGAATCATAAAGTAGGCGTGCTTTTTTTTTTTTAAGGAGAGCTAAAAATCATTTTGCTATTTTTCAACTAATTTTATTCTACTTTGTGAGCTTTGTGTCATTCAGAGAACTTGGAAACCTTTGTTCTCCCTTCTGCTGAATCGG
Source organism: Smutsia gigantea (assembly GCA_032199065.1). Classification (NCBI taxonomy): domain Eukaryota; kingdom Metazoa; phylum Chordata; class Mammalia; order Pholidota; family Manidae; genus Smutsia; species Smutsia gigantea. The sequence continues at coordinate 94,921 of JAVSCE010003554.1, forward strand.
AGTAGGTGGGAGAGCTTTAAAAAGCTCACCCAAGCCCACTTCCCTGTGCCGGGGATTGTTCAGGGAGGCCAGCCAGGCAGTGGACCAGAGGGGGGAGACCATGTTTGAGCCACCTTGGCGTTCAGCATCTTGGAAGCTTCAGTAGCATTCAAGTCCTGAGGATGTGGCACTGGGCATAGCCCCAGTGGGATTTGTTCTGGGAAATAGGGGAGTGCTATCCAAGGTCAAAAGAGGACTTCATTTTGCATATATTAGAGAGTCATCTTAATGATAAGTGCAGGCTGATTTTAAAAAACACTGCCCAAAAGAAATAAAAAGATAATTCTGAATCGTTGCCTTCCCAAGTTGGTCAGCCTTAAGGCCAGTTGGGGATTTTCTCCAGTTGTTGACTAGCCTTCTAAGAGGTGGACTAATGAGCGGCTGCTTAGATTGTAGAGGTCGGTGGCAAGACTGAGCAGATGAGGGATGGGTTGTCTTGATCATCTCTTAGCTGGGAGACATGAAATTGATGTGTATCTTGAAGGAACCTGGAGGGTTTGAGGGCACTATTTGGGATATGATGATTAGCCAGTCAAAAGACCCCTTAAAACTGAAAGAACAAAAAGCCAACCACAAATAAATGCTTGTGCTAGGAAGGATGCATAGTGTTATGAGAATATTTAACCCAAGAGGCTTCCATTGGTCCAGAGCTGATCAATGGTCTGGATTGATATATGATAGGAGTGAAGGTGGCTAACATGATGCCCACAACATCCAGTATTATTCTGTATTCTTTTTAAAAAAATTTTTTATTAAGGTATTATTGATATACACTCTTAGGAAGGTTTCACATGAAAAAACAATGTGGTGACTACTTTTACCCATATTATCAAGTCCCCACCCACACCCCATTGCAGTCACTGTCCATCAGTGTAGTGAGATGCCACAGATTCACTATTTGCCTTCTCTGTGCTACACTGTTTTCCCTGTGACACCCCACACCATGTGTACTAAACATAATACTCCTCAGTCCCCTTCTCTCTCCCTTCCCACCCACCTTCCTCACCCCTCCTCTTCGGTAACCACTAGTCTTTTCTTGGAGTCTGTGAGTCTGCTGCTATTTTGTTCCTTCAATTTTGCGGCGTTGTTAGACTCCACAAATGAGGGAAATCATTTGGCACTTGTCTTTCTCCACCTGGCTTATTTCACTGAGCATAATATCCTCCAGCTCCATCCATGTTGTTACAAAGTAGGATTTGTTTCTTTCTTATGGCTGAATAGTATTCCATTGTGTATATGTACCAAATCTTCTTTATCCATTCATCTACTGATGGACACTTACGTTGGTTCCATATCTTGGCTATTGTAAATAGTGCTGCAGTGAACATAGGGGTGCAGATGTCTTTTTGAATCTGAGAAATTATATTCTTTGAGTAAATTCCAAGGAGTGGGGTTCCAGAGTACAATGGTATTTCTATTTTTAGGTTTTTGAGGAACCTCCATATTGCTTTCCACAGTGGTTGAACTAGCTTTTGTTCCCACCAGCAGTGTAGGAGGGTTCCCCTTTCTCCACATCCTCACCAGCATTTGTTGTTGTTTGTCTTTTGGATGGTGGCCATCCTTACTGGTGTGAGGTGATATCTCATTGTGGTTTTAATTTGCATTTCCCTGATGATTAATGATATGGATCATCTTTTCATGTGTCTGTTGGCCATCTGAATTTCTTCTTTGGAGAATTGTCTCTTCATATCCTCTGCCCATTTTTTAATTGGGTTATTTGCTTTTTGGCTGTTGAGTTGTGTGAGTTCTTTATATATTTTGGATGTTAACCCCTTGTCAGGTATTTCATTTATAAATATATTCTTCCATACTGTAGGATGCCTTTTTGTTCTGTTGATGGTGTCCTTTGCCATACAGAAGCTTTTTAGTTTGATGTAGTCCCATGTGTTCATTTTTGCTTTTGTTTCCCTTTCTCGAGGAGATGTGTTCAGGAAGAAGTTGCTCATGCTTATATTCAGGAGATTTTTGCCTATGTTGTCTTCTAAGAGTTTTATGGTTTCATGACTTACATTCAGGTCTTTGATCCATTTCGAGTTTACTTTTGTGTATGGGGTTAAACAATAATCCAGTTTCATTCTCTTGCATGTAGCTGTCCAGTTTTGCCAACACCAGTTGTTGAAGAGGCTGTCATTTCCCCATTGTATGTCCATGGCTCCTTTATCATATATTAATTGACCATATATGGTTGGATTTATATCAGGGCTCTCTAGTCTATTCCATTGGTCTGTGGGTCTGTTCTTGTGCCAGTACCAAATTGTCTTGATTACTGTGGCTTTGTAGTAGAGCTTGAAGTTGGGGAGTGTAATGCCCCCAGGTTTATTCTTCCTTCTCAGGATTGCTTTGGCATTTCAGGATCTTTTGTGGTTCCATATGAATTTTAGAACGATTTGCTCTAGTTCATTGAAGAATGCTGTTGGTATTTGGATAGGATTTGCATTAAATCTGTAGATTGCTTTAGGCAGGATGGCCATTTTGACAATATTAATTCTTCCTATCCATGAGCATGGGATGTGTTTCCATTTATTGGTATCTTATTCTGTATTCTTGGGACAGGATAGAGATGAAGATGTTGATGAGAGAGGTGATGGTTCAAGGTGTTTTGCAGCACCTGGAGCAACTCTTGTGATTTCTTTTGGAGATGTGTCAGAGAAAGGTCTCCTTTTGGGCAGACATATGGCACTGTGGAAATAATGGATTGCTTAAAAGTCGAGGACCACCGAAAGGGGCAAATTAGTTATCTTGTGCTTTTTCTTAGACTTCCTGCCCCACCCATGCTCTTCCAAATTTGCATTATGGCTCCAGTCAAGGGGATGCCTGAGAGTCGTCCAGCTGTTGTGAGGGAAACTGTGGATTGCTGTTGGGCCTTACAGTCAAGAAGGCTGACCTTGGTCGGCTGTGGGTTTCTGTGGTGCTGGGCTGTCTGAAGGTCACCTGCTAGCATCTAGTGATATTGGGGAAGAGATCTCTCTAGGCTAGTTCATTCAGCGAACCAGCTTATTCTGATCTGTCATGTTTGTGGTACACAGCATTTAACTCTGCCATTCTTGGCTTGAGATTGCTCAGGCAGTTACTTGACCACAGAGTGGAAAACTGGGACGACAAGTGCTCAGCTGGCTTGGCAGATTTCTAGGCATTGCACTGATTTCTGCAGTGGCCTGCTCTTTGGTGGGACAGAGTGCTCTGTGCCTTGGAGCTGTTCCTCGAGGGCCACCGTGATAACTGGCTGCTCCCAGACAGTCTTCAGGGGTGAGCCTACACAGGTGTGTGAAGGTTCAGATTGCTGAGACTGGACAACTCCAATAGTTTCACTGCAGGCACTGGCACGTGATCATGGTGTACAGGGACAGGGTCCAAGAGGGAAGCCACCTTCACTTACCCAGTTGCCATCCTGGCTGCAGGTGTTCTGTGTTTTTTTATTTATTTAAAATAAGAAGGAGTTAAGGGATGGTTGTCATAATGTGATGTAGGGAGTGGGTAAACATATTAAGAATGTGCAGCTTCCCCAAAGCATGGATCCTTGAATCCTGTCTGGAGGATGCTGAATTATAATGACCTTATTATAATTCAGGAGATTATTCTGGAGTTCCTGAAACATCAGGTTGCAAAAGGTACCCTTTCGCAAATGGGTATCAGAGTCCGAGCATAGAATCGTCTGAATAATTCCTGGCCCTCGAAATCAGAGATTCTAATTTCCTGGGCCTGTGGCCCAGGAAAATATTTCTTAGTTTTCCTGGTAATTCTGCTCTTCAGCCAGATTTGGGAACCTGCCCACCAGTTACAGGTCCAAGCTCTTCCCCACTCTTGAGGTGAATTTTGCCTCCTTGTTTCCTCCATTTGAGTTTGAACCCTAACCATAGCTACATATTTGCTCTTGGTTCCTTTTTAACTCCTTTCCAAAAGCTTGTCTTTTGGGATACTACCCCTGGCTTAGACTCAGCCTGGATCAAGGCTGGCAGATCATCCCTTTCTTATCCATGAAGAAAAAGAGAACTCCAGCCGGAGATTTTGATGGGCACATGTTCTGGGACATTTTTTCAAAGTTTCTTCTTGAGACTGGACTGCGTAGTAGATTCTGGCCATAGAAATACAGGCCCTAAGGTAGAGATGGTTTTGTGACTGACACAGGGAAAAAATATCTATTAACTGTCTTCCCAGAAACATCATGGAAGTACTGGAAATACTGGACGTCTCAGTATTTCTACCACCCCGTCTCTTGGGTCCTGTAGACCCTGGGGCAGAGTCATTTGCCTTGAGGGAGTCAGAGTTGCGCATCACCAGGAAGCAGGGCTGAATTGGTGATATTCTTGATATGGGAGTTGGTGAGATAAATTTCCAAGAGTGTACATGTAGGGCTTTACATCAAGTCTCAGCAGATGTCAGGTTGGGTGGCACAAGGCAGAGGTTTTTAAGACTCAGTAAGTAATACAAGATCTGGACAAGACCAAGTTGGAGGGTCTTTCCTTACTCCTTACTTTTGCATATGTTGTTCCTTGGCTCAGTTCCCACCATGCCCTCCATTCTCCCCCTGCCTGCTTCACTCCCATGCCTGTTTTAGGATTTCCTCAGGCCTTTGTCTATGCTGGGAAGCATCTATTTACCTCGGTTACATTAGGAATGTGGAGTGCCTCCTCAGTGTTCCCAGAACACCTGTGCCTATCCAGATCTTTACATTTAACCATTGTTTTTTAGAATTCTTTTTGAATGTCTGATCTGTCTTTTACCCAAACAGAGCAACTTAAGGGCAAGGACTGGGTCTCGTTCATCTTTATGTCTCATCACATTGCACAGTGCCTGGTATGTAATAGGATTCAGTAAATATCTGTTGAGTGGATGAATCAATACCTTCTTTGAGGGGATGATATAAATAACTCCCACTAAGATCTTATAGTCGAACATTGTTCACTTATTATAGTACCAGCCCCTGTACATAAGCTTACTTATGATCTTGTATTCAAGATGCATATTAAGGGACATTTTTCTAGCACGAAGACCACTTTAGACAGCATGGGACATTAATTGAGCACTTTTGAAATAGTAGATGCATGGTATTTGTGAGAGCTTTTTTGTACTTAAAACAGAAAAACTATTGAAAGTCTCACATTAAAAACAAACCCTTAGGGCACCTGATGGAACTTATTCTTATATTCTTTTACAAATGAAGGTACGGCAAGCATTTTAGTACAGAGTGGGTTGTATACTTCAACTACATTTCTGTGAATTTAGTGTTAGCTTTGAGAAATCCACCCATACGTGTGTGTGTGTAATATTTTTTGCTTCATAATATACGACTACTATGCAGTGGGACCTACTGAGAGAGTCGAGGATTGGCAATCAAGAGACTTAGGTTCTAGAATTAGTTTTGCCTCTAACTGTGGGAATGGGTATGTCAGGTCCTGCTTACACTTAATTGTATAAAATAGGAATATTGTACTTGTTCAGGGCTTGTAAATATCTACAGGAGTGAGGTTACTAACTTAACTTGTATTTGCTCTACCATTTTTTATCCCTTGGAACTCAGCCCCATTCCCTTTTGTATTCCCACTTCTGTTAGAATCTTAGGATGAGGGAAGTATTTCTGTACAACCAAAAAAAAGGCTAGAACAGTGATAGCCATAGCTCTTTGTGTTGAGACAGTAGAGAGTGGTAGAGACTGTGGTGTAGTAGAGTAGCCAAGCCTGCCTTTGAAGAGTAGCTGATACTTAGCACCAGATAATCATTTCAGACATGAACACAGGCCATGTTGACAGATCCTCTGATTTTTTTTCTTTTTTAAAGAGAAATCAGAAAGTCTGGGTTTTTATGTGACATCTCTGGTTTTTTTAAGGTTTGGCTCAGATTTTCTGAACATGTCTTAACAGATCAGTATACCACCTCTGTAGGATAGGTGTGACCCACTGGGCTTTCAGTTTGTGATCCCTGTTATAGATGATCTCTAAAGCTGCTTTCTGCCCAAGACTCATTGTTTGTAATGGGGACCATTTCAGCTGGTAAACTAAAGATTCTTGTTTTACTTGGGGAAGTCAGGGTGGGAAGGGAGTGGGGTTGGGAGAAGAAGATGGAGGACTTTGCGCCTAAACAGGTTGCCTGGCAATTGGTGTTTGGATGGCCTCCTTGGGGAGAGGTCACAGGGTGCCTGTTTCACACTGTGTTTTGTATATTTGTCACTGCAGGAGTTGACATTTGTTGGAAGACTTTGTGCAACCCTCTCTGCTCGGAGTTTCAGGACCGATGCATCTTTCCACCACCATAAACCACTGGTGAATATGTGTTTTGTTTCATTTTGCTTCTTCTGCTGCAGTGAAGGGACATACTTTGAGTAGACTGTAGAATGGGATTTCCAGATAACCACATTGTCCTTTCTGTTAAAGAAGGAGAACACTGGGCTGTGCCTAGTCATATCTGGGTTCTGGTACCTGCTTGGTTCTGCCACTTTTACTGTGGGATCTTTGGTGAATTGTTTGACCTCTCTGGGCCCCTAGCAGAGAAATGACTCTTGCTCTGCCAAAAGAGATTATATAAGTGAGAATGCTTCCAAGGGAATAAAGTGCTGGGCAAATATAAAGCAATCCCATTTGGCTCTGAGATGCAGAGCTGGGCAATTCTAAACTAACAAATAAATTAAAATGTGAACTCATATGTTGGAAATAATGGATTTTAAATACCTTTTTTCTGAGTCTTCCAAAGTAGTTCTGAAGAGATTAGTGTTTCCTTTTTTTTCCTTCCTACCACTGCAGCTGCAGTTTTCTTAAAAGATGAATTCACTGCATTTCACAATCACCTTCATTTTTATTTGAGATTAGATAATTTCACAGTTAACAAATCTTCCTTTCTTGAAAGAAACTTAATTATTCATCACAGCAGGTAAATGTCTTGCTTCTATGGCAGTTGAAAGGGGCAAAATATGTATTTAACAACAGTGTGTCCAATGTTGAGGTGAGATTCTTGGAGGTATGCAAGCTACCTAATATTAAAGGTCTCATGTGAGCTATTGAAGGGCAGGACCACCATGAGCCAGGAAGGTGGTACGACCCGTGCGTCCTGACTACAGCTACTCTTTGTTGAGAAAAGCTGGCTGCTTTGATGCTGGCTGCCTGGTGAGCTCCCACCATGTGGACCAGGTGCTTTTATGACCCGGGGAGAGAGAGCAATTGCATGGCCACCGGGGGAGCTTGCAGGGTGCTGGGGCTTGGAGTGGGAACTGAGGGCAGTCAGGACAAGCAGGCCAAGGTTAGAGACCCAGCTCAGGCATGGGAGGCTCACTGTCCAGATTGCTGTATCTAAAGGGACACAGTGGGCATTCTGGGTCCTATAGCCACCTGGTAAACAAGAAGAGCTCTGTGGTGGGAGTCCTCTGAGACAGATGGTCTCAGGTGAGTGGGGCACTTTTCCCATTCAGCAAATATGTATTAATGCCTACTCTGTACCAAGGCGCTGATCTGGGTGCTGGGGAGTCTGTGGTCCCAAGACAGTGTCCATACTTCTGTGGGTCTTAGGTTCAAGTGGGGTGACAGTCAAGAACGTGAGCTCCATGAGGGCGGAGATCTTTGCTGATCTCGTGTTCACTACTGTATCCCCAGTCTTAGAAGAGCATCTTGCGCACAGACTGATGGGTGCTCACTAAATGTTGTTTTGTGAATGAGGTAAATAAATAGATAATTTCAAGTAGTAATGTGTGTGAAAGAGGCAGAAATTTTGTGCAGATATCTGAGCGGAGTGAAGGGATCTGGGGAGGAGTGTTGAGGCAAAAAGAAAGGCCTTTGATGTAGGCTGAGCTTGGGTATCGGAGAAGAGCAGGAGGCAGCCAGGTTGGCTGGCCTTGAGCTGGAGGGTAGTTACAGGGCAGGGGAGTGCTATGATGTGACATCAGTGGTAGGTGGGAGCCAGATCTTGTAGGCCATGAGAATGAGTTTGGATTTTACCCTGAGAATGATTGGATACCGTTGGAGAAGTGTGAGTAAAGAGTGATCTTCTTTGTGCTTCAAAGTTATTACTCTGGGTTGTGAGGGGAAAATAGAAGAATAGACTTAGGAGGCTAGAGTAGAATCAGTGCAACCTGGAGGGGGCCCTTCCAGTGGTCCAGGCAGGAGGTAAGGGCATGGCTTGGATTAGCGTGGTGATTACAGAATGATGCCCACTGGTCAAGCTCGGGCTATGTTTTGGAGGTAGAGCCTCCCGGATTGGGCGGAGGGGTGTGGGCCTAAAGAAGAGTGAAGGACAAATCCAGTGTTATTTTGTCTGGGTGAATGATGTGCTATTTACTGAGACGGGGAACAAAGAGGGAGTTTTGGGTGGGGCAAGGGGGGTGCTGAGAGTTCTGTTTGGGCATACTAAAATTGAGGTGGCTGTTTGATACTCTTATAGAGATTTAGAGTTGGCTAGGGCCAGAAATGGTACTTTTGATAATCATCACCATGTAGATGTTATTTAAAACTGTGAGATTGGATGAGATCATTTAGGGAGAGAAAAGAGGGATAGGTAGCATTTGGACAGAGAAAAGAAGAAAGGCCAATGGTGGATCTTCCATATAAAATCCCTAAGAAGTAAATGAAGACACATGCTAATGAATATGATATGATTTCATATAATGCAATATAAATTATTCAAGTGATAATATAAATGTAGTAATAATGCCTCACCTTGTAGAATATTTGAAATACTATGACTACCCCCCACCCCCAAATCAAGAAAATTAGTTTTAGAATTGCATTATTTTAACTGTGGTCAGCTGAGTGAATTACAAACTGCATTTATGCAGTTAGCACATGGTTGTGCTTTTGGCTGGGAAGCAGAAAGATCCAGTACCCTTTGCCAATAATAGCCAATAAACTACATTGTTCTTTATATGCACTAGAACTTCTACAAGCCATTTTGGTGACTAAGCTTAATTTACTGTTACTACATTTCAGATTTTTTCATCCTACAGTCATTTCATCCAAAAGTTCATTAAATGAAGTTTCAGTAAGTGAAAAATAATGCCTGAAAATCAGTAATTTTGCAATGTAAGCTAGATGTGATAAAATTCTATGAAAACCCAGACAGGCACCATGATTTGCAGTATGACAATGTAGGAAATACTTAGGACATCACTGAAATATCAAAGATACGTGCTATAAGATAAAAAGCAAAGTATACCATTATAGTTTGGGGAGATGTATGGTACCAGCCATCTCCCTCAACCACACTGACTGATAGGAGAAAATCAGTCCTGAATCATACACATTCTCATCTATTTATGGGCTTCTGGCACAAAATGCAGCTGCTCCATATTGGTTTTGACCATTTCCCAGGGAAAAATCACCCCACTGAGCTTCCTGCGTATTCTCTTGGGCTTCTTAGTTTTTCCATTTTTAGGTTACCTGTTGACTTTCTTTAGTCTCTTTATGTCCAAGCCCAGGGCCATTGATTTTTTTTGCTACAGGTTCCAACCAGCTCTAAGCCTGCCTGCGTCCTCCACCACCGTGCCCAGGGCTTCACGCCCCACCCATCTCTGCCTTCCCTAGTGAGCCTCTCAGTTGGCCTTCTCCAGAGGCTTTTGAATGTCCTCAAGATTCCCTTCCTTCTTTGAAAGCATTTTTGCTTTTCCCCCAGGCCTGGTATTTTCTGACCTTTTGTGGAAATGACCGAGAATGGGAAGCCAGGGCAGCTTATTGAGTGCTGCCCATCGCACTGCCTTCTACAGTTAGTGCGGCTTCAGATCCTTTGGGCCGTGGGCAGCCCTAACTTGCTTTTATATGTATTTCAAGACCTTCATTTTTCTGTGAAAATAGCCTCCGTGGGACTCCCGGAGCGTGTAATCTCTGGAAAGTAAGCACTGATGGTGTGATATTCCGCATCTGTAACCAGTGGTTATGGTAGGAGGAGGGTTTCAGCAGAAAGGCTTTCATGACGATTGACATCTACCCTGGGTTTCGTTTGTTTTCTTTTCGCAGAGTGGAACCTAAATTAAGATAAAAAAGTGACATTTACTGGGAATCATGGGGGAGGACTTCTCCCTGTTCCCTTCTTAGTAAGTGATTTTAGGGGGAAAAAAGGATGGTATCTCCCAGTACCTCTGCAAACTCAGAGGTAGTTGGATGTTAAAAAAAGGGTGGACTCCTCCTGGAGTTGAAAAGCAGAAGGTGCTTTAGTGCTTGTTTATGTGTAGACTGCCTCAGGAGGGGAGGCCAGAGATGAGTAGCCTTGTGGGAAGGCCAGTACGGTGTAGGAAGGAGACTTTTCCCTCTACACCCTTTTGTATTTAGTTGAAAAAAAGAAAAGGGCCCCAAATGGAGTCACTTGTGCTTAAACCCTATGTCAGCAAGCCAAGACTTAATATCTAGCCTGATAGCAATTTCAGCCTCTTCCAGGAATGGAGCCTTTAACCAGTCAATCTGGAATTACCTGGTCAGCACTAATGAGGTAATCTGGCCTGATAGACCCCTGCCTTCCCCCAGTGAAAGGTGACCTTGTCTGAAACAATCCATTCTTTGCTAGAATAATTTACTTGCCCTGCTTCCGTCTGTCTATAAAAGTCTTCCTTGTTGTACACTCCTCGCAGCACCTTTCATCTGCTAGATGGCATGCTGCCCATTTCATGAATCGTTGAGTAAAGCTGGTAAGTCCTTGAATTTTGTCTTTTAACAATAGCTGAAGTTTTTTTGTATGGTATTTATGTATTAGTTTTAAAAAGCATAATAGGATCTCTTTTAGGTGTAATATATGATCTAGAAACCTTAAGTTCCTTCATGACTTGGTTTTGTAAGTGCTTTTGCTTGATGTATGTTTTGGTTGACGTCATTGGCCTGCTCAGTGTCTGTTGCCTTTATTTGTTCTGAGGCTTCATGTTCATAAGCAGCTTGGAGCTTGGCTTCACTAACTTGTATTTCAGATTTTTGCATGTATAGGGATATTTATTCAGCTTTAGACAAATACGGATTTGAAATGAAGTGTACTTGTCATGAGTTGAGCCACAAATTATGGCCATCTCTACTGCCCTTTAGAGCAGTCTTACTGCGTGTGCCACAGGACATGGGGTTTGAAAACCATTGTGCTTGGTAGTTTCTAACCCCAGAGTCAGTCAGATTTAAAAGCAACCAAAATTCACTTTTTTCTCATCTTAGGAATCTCAGCTACTGAAGGAAAATGCTTAAAAAGGAATTTGCATAAGTTGTCACCTTTCTAAAAGTGAAGGCTGGAATTCAGTGGCCAGGACCAGTGCCACTGGTCACACTGCCATTTGGAGTATGTGTCTTGGGGGCGCTTCTGTAGGGTTGTTGTCTGAAATACCTTCTGGGGCTGCCGTATTGGTTTATGTCACCAGAGGTTCAGGGCCACTTTCCACCCGAAGTTATTGTGTCCTACAAAGTCTTGATACCCATTTTGTGCAGCAGGGATACCTTTTAGGTGTTGGTGTTTCTCTGAGATTTACACATTTAAGTTTGTACTTTTTCAACAAGTTGTGTCACACTTGCCAGCCACTTGTAAAAACAAGGTATTTTCTCCTTTTCCATCTACCAACTACAAATAGAAAGTGAAATACATCTTTTGTCTTTCCTTTTGCCCCTGGTTTGGGGAAGTTAACATTCGATCATACTTGGGGTGGTCACTCAAACGAGGAGATAAACATCATCTCCAGTGGTTACTGAACATCCTGGGAAGAAACCATTCTGATTGCTTGCTGACTAATTTGGGCAAGGCGTCATCTGCTGCCCGCCGCACAGCAGTGCCCTCATCCTGAGGCTCCTTATCAGCCGGGAGATGACTCACTCTGTTTTCCTCACCCAGAGATTGGCTCTGCTCTGCTGATTATGGCAGATTAAATTTAAAAAATTGTTCCTGCAGAGGTATGCTTGAAAAAGAAAAAAGACTGTATTATTCGTGCTTGAACTTGTACAATTGAACTTTCACTGTATTGATCAGTTAGGTACTGGTTCTTAGGCTTTTTTGTGGGGAGGGGTTAAGAACCCCTCTAAGGCACATAGGCTCTTGTACCATTTGCATGTATGACACTTGGAATTTCAGGAGGTGATACTTCCCCACCCAGTAATCATGCCTTGTGACTTAGTCATATGAACCATTAGCATACAATTATACAAGTGGCTGTGCATCTGGATAGCTCTGAGTGACAGGTACCCACTCTAGGATGTTATTTCTATTACACAGAGAAAGTTAAGGAAAGAGAGCTATGTTCATAGCAGCCTAACTTCAGTGAAATTTGTAACTTGTGGAGTTGTTCCAACATGGACTCAAAAGTTGGAAATGCTGTTATGTGAATTACTATTATTTTAATTTTTTTAAAAAGGAAGTAGTAGAGATACCTTTACCCTTTTTGCTTTCTGACAACTGAATTCATTTAAGGGTATTTGTTCCCCCTTCCCCTCTCCCTGGGCCAAGAGAAAAGTTATTATGGGGGATTATAGATTTAAAATAAAAGGATATAAATATCCACCTTCATTTGCAAACAAAATTTGTGTTCAATTTGTTCTCTGAGTTAATCTTATTTATAGCATTTTGTCCTTTGTGTTATGTTGCAAACTAGGCCAGAAAACACCAGTGTTTTGAAAGTCTTTGAAGCAGCCAGAATTTTAAAAGTCAGGAAGTTTCACCTAATTTGGTTTCTAACTACTCTTGACAATGAGACTATCTAGCAATACTGGGCCGTATTCTTGCATGGAACAGCATGGGCTGGCGTGGAGGCAGTGACTGTCCCCTCTCGTGGGGGCACGGGAGTCCCAGTTTGCTGCGGTCCCTATACCACCCATTTGTTACCTGTTTGGCCCTCTCAGGCTTTTGGTTTTTTAACTCCTGACTTAGAGTTTCAGTTTAAAATACTAAAAGCAAAGGTTTAGCAAAACATTGTTTTGGTAGCCTCTTTTTTATATAATGGAAAATAAATTTAAAATGATAGGGAGAAAAAAATAGTTGGGCAGGAGAGTAGTGAAACAAATGTTTTTTTCTTCAAAAGAGATTTGTGCATTTTTAAATAAGAGTGGAAGGAAAGAAAGCAATAATATAATTTCTGAAGTATTCTTTACTAATATCAAATCAGTATATTGAAACATGTACTCTGTATAATATGGTTTGTTCATAAAATTATCATGTTGGGAACATTTATACAAATCTAATTACATTTGCTGGTTTTTTTCTTTTAAATAGAACTGCATACTGAGGTGCTTAGGTTTTTTCTTTTTACAATAAGCAGACAAAAATATAAAACTGGGCGACAGAAGTCACCAGTGTTCTAATGAAACAGAGTTGTTACTTTTGGGGGCCCTGGTACCTTCCAGAGTATCCAGTAGATTACAAGAAAGAAACTTCATATAAACAAGACAAAGCTAACAAGTCAACTTAAAACTTGAATATACATGCGGTTTAATCTTAATCACTCCCATTTTATGGGCTATTGTGATCAACAATTTATTTCTTCTAATAATGCTTTTTTCCTCCTCAAATCATTCTTACAAGCTTTTTGAAAACTAAATGCTGGCCAGGATGGAGACCACATCTCTATCCTTTTAGCTTTTTGGTTTTAGGGTGAAAACTCATCATAGCCTCTTGGTATTCTGGATGGAGGAGGAGGAGATGGAACTCCCCCTTGGCCACCTGCTGGGCCCTAACTTGTCACCTATTTCTTGGCAGCCTTCTCTCCCTGAGCTTTGTTTCTTATATAAAAAGAGATCATATTTGGGTTTCCTCCAAATGCTAACAGTCTAGAATTCTCTTGTTCTGTCAACATGCAACACACACTCAGTGCGAGGCATGAATTCTAGAAAACTCTGGAGTACTGGCCATATAACAAGTTCTGCAGGGTTAGATGAGCAGAGTCCCAGTGGAGAAAGGTTCCTAATGTCGTCATTTATTCCTCATGGTTGCCTGTCATAAACATAGAGAAACTCAGGTATGATGAGTCCGGTACTCACAAGCTCATGGCATAACTCTGGACTCACTGCACTGGGAGAGAACTCTGGGCTCTACTTGTGGATGAGGCAGAGGTGACCTAGGCAGAAAGATTTTTTTTAAATCTTCCTGGCGTTCTATAGAATATTTCTGCCCATTGGTGCTTCCAGGTGCATTAGCTAACCCATGTTCACTGGTTGGATGATGCTGACACTTGATGGTTATAACCCTGACTGACTCTTATTATTTTGTGACAGGTCCAGTACCAGCTGCATACTATCTCTTTTTTTATATTACTTTTTTATTTTTTATTTTGGTATCATTAATCTACAATTACATGTGCAACATTATGGTTACTAGACTCCCCCCATCATCAAGTCCCCACCACATACCCCATTACAGTCACTGTCCATCAGCGTAGTGAGTTGCTATAGAATCACTACTTGTCTTCTCTGAGTTGTACAGCCCTCCCCATGCCCCCCCCAACATTACATCTGCTAATCGTGATGTCCCTTTTTCCCCCTTGTCCCTCCCTTCCTGCCCATCCTCCCCAGTCCCTTTCCCTTTGGTAACTGTTAGTCCATTCTTGGGTTCTGTGAGTCTGCTTGCATACTATCTCTTGGCTGTTTTGAGTCAAAATTGTTGACCAGAACAAAAAATAAGTGGCAGATAGGCTTTAGTAGAATAAATAATATGTATTGTAGAACATGCCCAATGCAGGGTGGTGCCATGGAGGCTGCTAAGGGTGTTTTGTAATGGCCTTGTGTCCGCAGTTGGCTGAGAGTGTGGTGTGCTTCTTTTCATTGGCTTAGAGCTTGTAATGGCACTTACTGGAGCAGACAAAGATATACACATACACACACCCACAGTATAAATATATATGTAACATATTAAACCTATTGTGTATGTATTTTATATTAAATATATGGTGTGTGTTTTAGGAAACTCATTTCAGAAATAAAATGATTCAGGACTGCTTCCATGTTGGCTTTAAATGAGCTGTGTGTGTGGGGGCAAAGCAGGGACCAATGACAAGACTCATAAAGGATCATCTCAAAAGGATCTTGATAGAATTTTAGGCTGTATTCTTAGTTTACATGCCTGCATATACTATTTTGCAACTCTTTAGATTGCCTCTTTGACATAAACTTCATTGATTTGTTTACTTATTTATTTAGTCAGCCAACACTTATGGAGTAGCTAATATTCACATAATGCCTTTGGCATGCAGAATGCATCCCTGTATCTTATCCCGCTTAAATGTGCTTGTTACAGAGCTTGGTGTGGGGAAAGTGGAAGTTCCTATGGCCAGGATCCTCACCTGACCCTGAACTACTTG
>JAVSCE010003555.1:0-368347 GCA_032199065.1 Smutsia gigantea
TTTTTTTCTTTACTTTTTTTTTTGGTATCATTAATCTACAATTACATGTGCAACATTGTGGTTACTAGACTCCCCACATCATCAAGTCACCCCCACATACACCATTACAGTCACTGTCCATCAGCGTAGTGAGATGCTATAGAATCACTACTTGTCTTCTCTGAGTTGTACTGCCCTCCCCGTGCCCCCCCAACATTACATCTGTTAATCATAATGCCCCTTTTTCCCTCTTATCCCTCCCTTCCCGCCCATTTTCCCCAGTCCCTTTCCCTTTGGTAACTATTAGTCCGTTCTTGGGTTCTGTGAGTCTGCTGCTGTTTTGTTCCTTCAGTCTTTTTCTTTGTTCTTATACTCCACATATGAGTGAAATCATTTGATACTTGTCTTTTTCGGCTTGGCTTATTTCACTGGGCATAATACCCTCTAGCTCCATCCATGTTGTTGCAAATGGTAGGATTTGTTTTCTTCTTATGGCTGAATAATATTCCATTTTGTATATGTACCACATCTTCTTTATCCATTCATCTACTGATGGACACTTAGGTTGCTTCCATTTCTTGGCTATTGTAAATAGTGCTGCGATAAACATAGGGGTGCATCTGTCTTTTTCAAACTGGGCTGCTGCATTCTTAGGGTAAATTCCTAGGAGTGGAATTCCTAGATCAAATGGTATTTCTATTTTGAGTTTTTTGAGGAACCTCCATACTGCTTTCCACAATGGTTGAACTAATTTGCATTCCCACCAGCAGTGTAGGAGGGTTCCCTTTTCTCCACATTCTCACCAACATTTGTTGTTGTTTGTGTTTTGGATGTTGGCCATCCTCACTGGTGTGAGGTGATATCTCATTGTGGTTTTAATTTGCATTTCTCTAATGATTAGCGATGTGGAGCATCTTTTCATGTGCCTGTTGGCCATCTGAATTTCTTCTTTGGAGAAGTGTCTATTCATGTCCTCTGCCCATTTCTTAATTGGATTATTTGCTTTCTGTTTGTTAAGGTGCATGAGTTCTTTATATATTTTGGATGTCAACCCTTTATCAGATATGTTTTTTATGAATATATTCTCCCATACTGTAGGATGTCTTTTTGTTCTACTGATGGTGTCCTTTGCTGTACAGAAGCTTTTCAGCTTGATATAGTCCCACTTGTTCATTTTTGCTTTTGTTTCCCTTGCCGGGGAGATATGTTCATGAAGAAGTTGCTCATGTTTATGTCCAAGAGATTTTTGCCTATATTTTTTTCTAAGAGTTTTATGGTTTCATGATTTACATTCAGGTCTTGTACCATTCTTGTATCCCTGGGATGAATCCCACTTGTTCTTGGTGTATGATCCTCTTGATGTATTTTTGAATTGGGTTTGCTAATATTTTGTTGAGTATTTTTGCATCTGTGTTCAGCAGGGATATTGGTGTGTAATTTTCTTTTTTGGTGGGGTCTTTGCCTGGTTTTGTTATTAGAGTGATGCTGGCTTCGTAGAATGAGTTTGGAAGTATTCCCTCCTCTTGTTTTTTGGAAAACTTTAAGGAGAATGGGTATTATGTGTTCTCTGTATGTCTGATAAAATTCTGCGGTGAATCCATCTGGTCCATGGGTTTTGTTCTTGGGTAGTTTTCTGATTACCAATTCAATTTTGTTGCTGGTAATTGGTCTGTTTAGATTTTCTATTTCTTCCTTTGTCAGTCTTGGAAGGTTGTATTTTTCTAAGAAGTTGTCCATTTTCTACGTTTTCCAGCTTGTTAGCATATAGATTTTCATAGTATTCTCTAATATTTCTTTGTATTTCTGTGAGGTCTGTCGTGATTTTTCCTTTCTCATTTCTGATTTTGTTTATGTGTGTAGATTCTCTTTTTCTCTTAATAAGTCTGGCTAGGGGTTTATCTATTTTGTCTATTTTTTCAAAGAACCAGCTCTTGGTTTCATTGATTTTTTCTATTGTTTTATTCATTCCAATTTTATTTATTTCTTCTCTGATCTTTATTATGTCCCTCCTTCTGGTGACTTTAGGCCTCATTTGTTCTTCTTTTTCCAATTTCAATAATTGTGACTTTAGGCTATTCATTTGGAATTGTTCTTCCTTCTTAAATAGGCCTGGATTGCAATAAACTTTCCTCTTAGAATTGCCTTTGCTGCATCCCACAGAATATGGGGCTTTGTGCTGTTGTTGTCATTTGTCTCCATATATTGTTTGATCTCTGTTTTAATTTGGTCATTGATCCATTGATTATTTAGGAGCATATTGTTAAGCCTCCATGTGTTTGTGAGCCTTTTTGTTTTCTTTGTACAATTTATTTCTAGTTTTATACCTTTGTGATCTGAGAAGTTTGTTGGTAGAATTTTAATATTTTTAAATTTACTGAGGTACTTTTTGTGGCCTAGTATGTGGTCTATTCTGGAAAATGTTCCATGTGCACTTGAGAAGAATGTGTGTCCTGTTGCTTTTGGATGTAGGGTTCTGTAGATTTCTGTTAGGTCCATCTGTTCCAGTGTGTTGTTCATTGCCTCTGTGTCCTTACTTATTTTCTGTCTGGTTGATCTGTTCTTTGGAGTGAGTGGTGTGTTGAAGTCTCCTAAAATGAATGCATTGCATTATATTTCCTCCTTTAATTCTGTTAGTATTTGTTTCATATATGTCGGCGCTCCTGTGTTGGTGCATGTATATTTATAATGGTTATATCCTCTTGTTTGACTGACCCCTTTATCATTATGTAATGTCATTCTTTATCTCTTGCTACTTTCTTCGTTTTGAAGTCTATTTTGTCTGATACAAGTACTGCAACACCTGCTTTTTTCTCCTTGTTGTTTGCATGAAATATCTTTTTCCATTCCTTCATTTTCAGTCTGTGTAGATCTTTGGGTTTGAGGTGAGTCTCTTGTAAGCAGCATATAAATGGGTCTTGCTTTTTTATCCATTCTATTACTCTGTGTCTTTTGATTGGTGCATTCAGTCCATTTACATTTTGGGTGATTATCGAAAGATATGTACTTATTGCCATTTCAGGCTTTAGATTCGTGGTTACCAAAGGTTCAAGTGTAGCTTCTTTACTATCTAACAATCTAACATAACTCTCTTATTAAGCCAATATAAACACAATCTGATGCGTCTTTATTTCTCTCCCTTCTTATTCTTCCTTCTCCATTCTTTATATGTTAGGTGTTTTATTCTGTACTCTTTTGTGTTTCCTTTGACTGTTTTTGTGGATAGTTGATTTTATTTTTTGCCTTTAGTTAGTATTTAGATGGTCTGCTTTCTTTGCTATGATTTTATTTTCTCTGGTGACATCTATTTAGCCTTAGGAGTGCTTCCATCTAGAGCAGTCCCTTTAAAATATCCTATAGAGGTGGTTTGTTGGAGGCAAATTCCCTCAACTTTTGCTTGTCTGGGAATTGTTTAATCCCTCCCTCAAATTTAAATGATAATAGTGCTGGATACAGTATTCTTGGTTCAAAGCCCTTCTGTTTCATTGCAGTAAATATATCATGTCATTCTCTTCTAGCCTGTAAGGTTTCTGTTGAGAAGTCTGACGATAGCCTGATGTGTTTTCCTTTGTAGGTGATCTTTTTTCTCTCTCTGGCTGCCTTTAATACTCTGTCCTTTCCTTTGATCTTTGCCATTTTAATAATTATGTGTCTTGGTGTTGTCTTCTTTGGGTCCCTTGTATTGGGAGATCTGTGGGCTTCCGTGGTCTGAGAGACTATTTCCTTCCCCAGCTTGGGGAAGTTTTCAGCAATTATTTCTTCAAAGACACTTTCTATCCCTTTTTCTCTCTTCTTCTTCTTCTGGTACCCCTATAATGCGAATATTGTTCTGTTTGGATTGGTTACACAGTTCTCTTAATATTCTTTCATTCCTAGAGATCCTTTTATCTCTCTCTGCCTCAGCTTCTCTGTACTCCTGTTTTCTGCTTTCTATTCCATTAACAGTCTCTTGCACCTCGTCCAGTCTGCTCTTAAGCCCGTCTATCAATTGTTTCATTTCTGAAATTTCCCTCTGCACTTCCTCCCTTAGCTCTTGCATATTTCTCTGTAGATCCATCAGCGTGGTTATGACTTTTATTTTGAATTCTTTTTCAGAAAGATTGGTTAAATCTATCCCACCAGGCCCTCTGTCTGGAGTTGTCTGAGTGATTTTTGACTGGACCAGATTCTTCTGTCTTTTAATGGCAATAGAAGTGGCACAGGCAGGTGGCTCATGTGTCAGCCTGGAGAACAAAGTCCCTTCCTGCCTGTTGTTCGCCTTGCCCTTCTCCGGGGCCTGAACTTTTTTCTTGCCCACCGGGAGGCAGTCCCTGGGATAATCCCCTGAGCTTCCATGTGCGGGGCCACACTTAGGCTAACCTAGAGCACTGTGGGGGGTGGCAGCCATGCCGGGTGCATTCTACTGCAAGGACGGGCCCCTTTGCACCTTCCGGCCCTTGCTCTGGCTTCTGTGGCCTGTGCTGGTTATCCGCACACTGGGAGGCAGTCTGTGGGATAATCCCCTGAGCTGCCGTGGGCAGGGCTGCCCTCAGGCTAGCCTAGAGCACTGCGGGGTCTAGCAGCCACGCTGGGTGCTTTCTACTGCAAGGATGGCCCCTTCTTGCCTTTGGAACCTTGCTCCAGCTTCCGCTGCCAGTTCAGGTTAGCTGCATGCTGGGAGGAGACTGTGTGGTTGCCGTGGGTGGGGCCGCTCTCCACCTGCTCCGCAGCTATGGCAGGTCAGCCTGTCCGTTTGCCGCACCAGCCTGGGGGAACGAATGACAGGCTGCTTATCACCATGAGGGGCTTCGGGGCTGCTTTACCTGGCAGGGGATTAGGGGGCCCAAAGTTCCTCAAGATTCCCAGCCTGCTGGGCTGAGTGTGTTGGGACGATGTTGTTCAGCTGTTGGGGCCTTGTCCCTTTAAGACTTTTAAAAAGTGCCCGCTTTTCTTTTGTCCCAGAGGAGCTGGCTGTGGGGACCCACTTGCAGTCTCCATCTCGGATCCTGCCCTTCCGTTTCTCTAATATCCAGTACACCATGCGATGTTTGTCTGTGCTCCTGGTGTAGATCACCAGGGCTGGTTATTTAGCAGTCCTGTGCTTCCACTCCCTCCCCACTCTGATTCTTTTCCTCCCACTGGTGAGTTGGGGTGGGGGGAGTGCTTGGGTCCCACCGGGTCACCGCTTTGTATCTTACCCCTTTCGTGAGATGCTGAGTTCTCACAGATGTAGATGTAGCCTGGCTGTTGTACTGTATCTTCTGGTCTCTCTTTTAGGCATAGTTGTATTTGTTGTATTTTTAAAAATATTTATAGTTTTGAGATTTCCACCGCCCTGCTCATGCCACCAACTTGAGCCAGATCGCATTTCTTCTTTTTAAATAATTTATACCAGTTGGAAGCATTTTCTCCCAAATTTATAATACTAATTTAAGCAAATTTCTTTCTATTCTAATATAACACCAAAACCAAATAAAAATAAAAATTTTAAAGATACATGAAATAGTACAAAAACTCACATACCTATGCATAACCAGAGCAGATAACTACTCATTGAGGATTCCTGCATGTATAAAAGAATCTGAACATAAATATTCAAATATTCAGAGTTCATTTAAAATCAGTGGCTATAGTTTGATAGACATTCAGCAAATATCTGTCCCCCACTAAAAAAAATTTTTCTTTATAAAATTCTCTAACATAGAAGCCAAATAGAATATTCTCTTTTGTTATAAATTATTGCCTATCACCATCATATGTGATAAGGCTCTATTTGATACAGTTACCCTTATTTTCATTAAACCAAATCTCATGGAGAAAGAATACATCCTAGATTCAGCTGTTGGATTTGGCAGGATTCAGAGTGGGAAAGCAATGTGAACAAGATCTTTTGGGCCAATTCAATGTACTGCTTTTATTGCTTCTACATTTGAAAGTATACTAGGACTTGATGTATTATAGGCTTGTCCTTGTTCATCCCATCAGTGCCAGAAGGACTGCTTTGATTGTAAGAGAGCAGTGCTAGAGGGACAAATTCCCTGGCATTTGCCACTGGACAGTGTGTGTGGGATAATCAGGTTTTATAGGGAATATCTCCACCCACTGACATCCAAAGAATTCCCTATATATATGATGCTCTGTGGGTTGGAAAGTCAGAAACTTTGGCCTCAATGGGGCTGGCAGCTGTGTTATTGTATCTCTACCAATGTGTGTGTGTGTGTGTGTGTGTGTGTGTGTGTGTGTGTGTGTGTGTGTGTGTGTGTGTGAGGGAGGCTTATAAACATCCACAAAACCCAAGAATCTGCTCTCCGAGTAAAGTTTCTTGGGACAATATCGTATGATTCATGATACTTAGTCTAGACATCAAAGAAACACTGCTCTTCCCCACCTCCAACAAGGAGGCCCAACATCTTACTGGGTGTGGGAGAGTCCAGGCATTCTGCTTGATGCATTAACTTGCAAATCAGTCTTTTCTGAGTGGCTAAGGAAGCAGTCCAGCAAGCGGTAGCATTCTGTCTAACTATGTGGCCTCCAGACCTTAATAACCCCTTAGAAGCACAGCTTCCTACAAGTGATGATTGGTGCCCCTCGGGGATGCAGACCTGTTGCCTCCCTAACACAACTAACTACCTTTCACATTTCCTTCTGAAAGGTAGCTATGAATTTGTTCTAAGTCAAGTTTTCTTGTAAAAACAGAACACTTGACCCATGGGGCCTTGGCCTGACATTCCTGTGTTGGGGTGTTGCAACATGGACTCAACGGTGCCAGCGTGAGAAGGACCCACACGTTCCCTCGCCAAGTGGGATGTTATACTCAAGGTCACAGAAAGCTTGGATCCGGCGGTGTCTTGTCTTTACCTGAGAAAGTGGCACCTATGCCTTTGGTGGAAACTTTATTCCCAACTCTGTCACTGAAGAAAAGTAATGGGCTGGTGGCTCTCTTAAGCCACAGAGGTCCCCCCAACTGATGCCACTTGAAACCTGATCCCAATGTCCCTGTTCTGGTGCAGAGCTGTCCATGCAGAAGGAGAGCAGGTGTGGTCACTACACTTAATGCACAGAACGCAGAGCCTTTCTCATTGCTCTAGGCAAAATCCCTCTGGCTGAATCTCTATGTTTTTCATTAACTCATGAATGGATTGTTGCCAGGGGCCCACAGCGTGGCCTACCTTTGGAAACCTACCCTGGCAGATTTAAGGCATTCCTCCTCTGGGCCATAAACTGTAGACAGAATTTACAGCTACTAATTTAACTGTTTCTCATGTAAGTGCCCACATTTTCTGATGAGAATGATCAGAATCAAGTTGTTTATTGAATCTGCCCTGTCCGGTTGCTACCATGGCTGCCTGGACCCATCATAATGGGACGTGATGACATGCCACAGACCAGCACAAAGTATAGGACTCTGTTTCTGATTCAGAGGCTACTTCCCATTGCATGCCAGACTTGGGACTCCTGCCCAAGTTGATCCTATTGTTTTCTGGTGGAGGAGGGACTACAGTGCCCAGGGCATTGCCCCCACCCACTCCTGGCAGGTTAATTACATCAGCTATTTGATCTGCTCTTGGAGCTATCAGTAGCAACTCATACTGTCTGCACTTTTCTAGGCAATAGTGTTACTTATTCCAATCTGAGTAACTACTTGGGTCACAACATTTTGGCTTGTGAAAATAATCTGTGACAGGTTCTCACCTCTCCAGACCATTTATAGTCTGACACATTTATTGCCAGCCACTCAAAATGGCTAATATATAAGGTACTTAAATGTAGGGTTTTTGCTACTGATTGCTAGGAATGAATTGCTTCTTTCAATACGTTCTACAAATCATGGCTGTTTTGTTCACATATTTCAAGAATTATCTTTATCACAGTCTAGCTTCCTGTTTCCCTAATATAAAAATTTGTTTCTCAAATACAAAGATTTCTGTTTCTCTAATATGAAGTGTCTGAATGTGCTTTCTAATAACCTTCTCATCCTGTCATATTTTATTTTCTTATGAAGTTCAAGATTAAAAAGAACATTCTGTTTTATAAAAATAGGCGGTATGACAGGTGTTCATATAGGCATTTACTTGCCTATTATTTCTTTCTACTAAATATGTTACCTAAATAGATCCCCTTGAGAAGATATTTCCAAGAAATTCATATTTGGAACATGATTATAACATTTATTTGTCAAATGTATGACTTGCATTAGTGATTTTTTTCATCCTTGTGTTATTTCTCATTCTCACTCCGTTAGATTTTAAATTTATATTACTAATTTTAATTCATATTATTTCACATTGTTATATGTCTTTTCATTCGTCCTTCCTTCCGATAAAAGTCCAGTCATGACGTTGAAGCTAATGTTATCAGCTGTGATGATGAATGTCTACCTCATAATGACACTGATGTGATTGATGGTTACAGGTGGTGATCTCCACATCCAAGTTTATAAATCTCAGTTTTGAGATTTCCTTCTCCTCCTTTCAGCTAAACTTACTGCTTCTTGGCCAGTTACACAGATTTTACTTCCAATATCTTCTACAATAAAATCTCATTTTTCATCATAAATTTCATTCTCCTTTCCCATTACTCCCCTGAGGTTCCGCAAGAGTCACAAATACATCAAGAGTGGTCTAGGTGCTAAATGCCTTTCAAATGCTAGTAACACTGTGGTTGAAAATATTCTGTACAGAGGAGTGTACAGTAAATGGATATGTCAGCAACACCTTTACATACCTCCAGTGTATTGACCAGATACCCCATGTTTAAACTAAAAACCACTGGATTAAATGCAGAAGAAAATCTGGTACCCTTTCTGAAAAAATGCAACATGTGCCATATCAGAATACAGATGGTTAATTTAATCAGTAATTATATGACAAATATTTAACAGCAGCTAATACCTTAGAAAAACATCACAGACCACTTTATCAGAACTCCGTTTTTATTTCATAATGAATAAAATAAATAGATTTTTTAGCTAAGTCTTTCCCAGGCAACGCTGTGCAGGGCATCAGGTTAATGATCATTTGTACTCTACTGTGGAGTGTCAGAAGCAAGAGTTCACAGGGATGGATTCCAGCCACTGCCAGGACCTGGCAATCAAGGTGGAAGATGGAGAATGAAATAATTTGTCCACTTTCTCCTCTCACTTTCTGACCCCCTGCCAGTTTCTCACAATGGCTGAAACCAGAAGCCAGACGTCAGAGGGCAAGGAAACCTGAGCAACGCAGCTGTTAAGAGTTTAGCTTCCAGGAGTCCAGGATGCCGGAGAGAAGCATGGAGCCAGGCTGGGGGCTGGTGTTACGAAGAAAAGATATTAAAATCCTGCCATTGAAGTAGCCAGTGGTGACAGGGGAGGACAGCTCTGCTGGGAACACACGAACTGTCCTGCAGGATTGATGAGCTATGTCTGCCTGCTTCTTGTGGGCTAAAGGGGGCCCAAAGTGGGAGCAGGGAGCCACCTGGGGGCATCTTGGAGTCTGTGGTAAACTGAGTAATGGCCCCTGAAAAATCCAGGTCACAGTCACTGGAAACCAAATATTCCCTTATATGGCGAAAACGACTTTGCACAAGTGATGAAGGTCGGAATCATGAGGTAGGGAGAGTGTGTTGGTTTTTTCCAGGTGGCCTTGAAATGGAATCACGGATATTTGTTTAAGAAGGAGGCAGACGGAGATTTGAGTACAGAAGGTTCTAAAAGGCAAAGTAATCCGGGGAGCAGAGACCGGGAAGGTGAAGCCACAAGGCAGGGCTGCCCGCAGGAGAAGCCGGAAGAGGCGAGGAGCAGAGCGCCCCCTGCCGAAGCCTTGAGAAGAGCCCTGGGATAACTCCTGGACTTCCAGCCTGTCATGGGGCGCGCAGTGCCTTCAGTTCAAGAACCAAACTAGACAGCAAACCAGCGAAGACTAACTGCCCACAGCAGAGGCGCTGCAGTCACAGGACTCCGCGGGCATATCTCCGGGTTGCTTCGCTGCCTGAAACACTGAGAAACGGCAAACACGCCCCTTATTCTTTGCTATTTTCTCAGTCTGAATTCCGTTGAAGTTGGAAGGAGCAGAGTAATGTTACATTCGCACAGTAATAATTGGAACTTAGAATGGCTGAGGTCGTTGTGACTGAAAATAACTCAGAGGCTCAATTATCTGAGGACGACCTACATAATTGGAGACTCTAGGGAAGCCTGAAAATTTAGAGAAACCTTGACCTACACTTACACAGGCAGTATCTGAAATATTTTGTTTTGCTTATGTGAATAGGATTTTGAATTCTGAGTAACAATGATTAGCATCCATATATAAGCTTTTTTATAGGAAATCTGCTGAAAGTATCAAGAATCACTTTTCTGGTTTTAATCTTCCTGGGTTATTTTAGAGTTGTTCATGTGAGAATCAAGTCCTCTGAAGGTCACATGTCTCCATTCTGTTCATTGTACGTATTATAACAACATCTGATCTCTCCAACAGACTATAATCATGATACATCTCAGTGTTGTATAATCATTAGACATTTACCATAGAGATAGAGAATCCAGTAAAAGCACACTTACTATAAAGGTTACTTGTAAGAATACACTTAATATAAGGGGTCATTTTAGATTTTGAGTTTCCATTGTCGGTCCTATGAAGGACCTTTGGCTTCTTCCTCTGTGGCAGGGAATAT
This sequence comes from Smutsia gigantea, assembly GCA_032199065.1. Classification (NCBI taxonomy): domain Eukaryota; kingdom Metazoa; phylum Chordata; class Mammalia; order Pholidota; family Manidae; genus Smutsia; species Smutsia gigantea. Next base: position 10,606 of record JAVSCE010003555.1, read on the forward strand.
TGTAAATCTTATGGAATGACGTGGGCGCACGTTCAGGATGGGTCGTCCCACAAGTAGCCACACCCTGGGGTGGTGACATGTGAGTAGGCCTGATGGAGAGGGAGGAGGGAGCCTCTGAAACCTTTGGCGGGGGTGGAAGGGGCTGTACAAACAGTGGCGAAGGCTTTGGGCCTCAGACTGCGTGGTTTGCTTGAGGGAGAGCAGGAAGGTCTCCTGCCTGGAGCACGGGGGATGACGGGAAGGGGGAGGAAGATGGAAGCAGAGGATCGGTCATGTAAGCAAGGCTGTGGCAGGCAGAGTCTGGGTTTTATTTGAAGGAGGGAGGTGCATGGTGAGGGCCCAGGAGGTAAACAAAGCCCATGCTAGATCACTACGTGGGGGGAATTTAATATAGGAAAATATTTACCAAGAGCTGGCAGAGAGCCTGAAAAGACAAACAGGAGACAGAAGACAGCGATGAGTGAATCAGAAAGCTGGCACCATTCCCCAGGCTGGAGGTTCCCCTGAGCACATGGTGGGAACCGGGGCCACAGTGGATGGTGCCGGGTGGGAGCTGGGAAGAGGTGGCCGCTGCTGCTTGGCTGGACTTAAAACCACACAGCATATGTAGCCCCAGCAGGAGGTAGAGCCCGAAGCAGAGAGAAAAAAGCAGAAACACCAGGCTTCTCCCCTCTTCCCACCTTCCAAATGCCAAGCCAGCAGCTCCCATTGGCTGAACCTGACTGGAAGCTGGTTGGCCATGAAGACCGTGAAATGCATTGTGCAGGAAGCATCACCCTGACACATGAGCAGAGCAGGGGAAGGCCAAGGAGGAAGAGAGGGTACGACTGACAGAGTGGGAGAGACTGGATCTAACCAAGACACAGAACCACAGCGTTTGGGGAATGATGCTCCTCGTACCCAGTCAGATGGGTGCCTTGTTAACACAGTATTCAGTGAGGAGAATCACTGAACCTGTCCTGTCCAATTACGTGTCCATCTCTTTACTGTAACACTGGAATCAGTAAGTTATCAATATGGACCCATGTGTGGAAGGGTCAGTAGGAAGGGAAGGGATTTTAGAAAAAAGTTCTTGGAGAAAGACTTGAGTGTACTTTATTCTCTACACTGACATCGGAGATACAAGTCTAATCACTTATCCACAATGCTGAAAACCAAATAGCTATAAATATTTTTATTAGTTTGGTTCTAAAACCTAAGCTAAGCTAACCTGGTTTTTATATAATACATTTGGCTGTGAAAACACAGGTGTGATTAGTTACGGGCTGAAGCACCAAATTCCACTGGTATTGTTAATTTATGCATGCATATACACATATTATATTGTAAAATACAAAATTGTGAATCTTAAAATACATTTCTCCCCAAGGATTTTGGAGACAGAATTAGGGACTATATTTGTATCTTACATATCATTGCTCAGTTCTAAATATTTAAAGACATAATGAGAGAACACTGTATGTAGAAGAACAATCTCTGGTCTATTCTTGCTCTCTCTCTCTCTCTCTCTCTCTCTCTCTCTCTCTCTTTTTTTGGAGACGGGAGAGGGGATTTTATTGTTGCCCATTAACCATGCCAGCAATATCTCATGATATCCTGGACTAGAAGAACATTTCCTTACTTTGAAAAGCACTTTACTACTATTTGTAAGGTAACTTATTACCTTTAGATTGTGTTCTTGCTAAAACTGACCAGTGCCTTGCTACAAACTGCTAAGCATGGGTTGCTTCTTTTAAAACTCAGCACAATCACAACCTTTCGATTCACCTTTACTCCTGGCATTATTTTTACCACATGCTCGCTTTTTTTTCCTGCCATGTGAATTGGCGGTCCGTTTTGAAAACTTTGTTCCAGTTACTGTTCTGTCGTGATAACAGTTCAGAGAGAACTCTGGGAGAAACGATTCCTTTCACAAGGTTTTGTATAAACAGACACCCTAATAATTTTTATATAATATTATTTAATCATATAATATCTCCATAGCAGCCTAAGTGTTCTTTTGTGTTCTTACTCATTTTTTTTCAGCTACAAAATATGCTACCTCTAAGCACTCTTACCAGAAGAAAATCCAGGTAAAAAAAGATCTCATGTAAAATACAGCTCTAGTATTTACAGTCTAATCCACGCTCTATGATTGTCATGTGATTTTTCTTTGTGTTTGACTCTTTCTTCTGCCCACCTCTCCTCTTAGTGGGTAAATGGTGCAATGATTCTGAATTTAGTGTCACTTCCTGTGGTCCTGTTTGTTCAAGTGATAATGACACAGATAACAGAATTATAATGGTCACTACGTCCAGGCTCGTACACCTTACTTTTGGTCTCCTTTACTCCTGCAGCTACATCTTCTGTTCTCTGACCAGGTAAACTGCTTCAGTCTCCAGTATCTTTTATAGTAGCCTCTTGTTCTTTTTATCAGGCATGCTGTTTCCTCTGCCTGATACCCATTCACCTCATGTCAAGATTGTATGGTCATATCAAGGCTAGTGTAGATATTAAATGTTATTTCAAGCAGCAGGAAGTTTGTGGTTGGAAATATTCTGTCTTGTACACCTTGCATGTACATGAAATGAATTGAGCTGATGATGAGGTCTGACCAAAAGGGCTAGGGCCATATCAGACTCCAAACATTCCTAGTAAAATTTAATCTCCAAACTACTGGAAGGAATGGCCTCTGTCCTACATTCTAGTGGTTTTGAGCACTTACTAGGCATTAAGTGTTTTATAAGTTTACACACTAAATCATTATCACAACATACTTCTAATAAACTATGTAATTGTATTTTACCTTTTCAGTTGGTGGAAATGAATATTAAAGGAGTGAGTAATCTACTACCCAAGTTTACAGATCTAACAAAAAAAAAAACAGAATCATGCACTTGAAGCTACTGACTTTTGATGCCGCATTTAGCACATTGAAGAAGAGAAGAGGAGGATTATCTGATCAGGATCCAGTAGAGCCTGGTTTTGCTGGATAGTTCACCTTTGCACTGCCATCTCATTTAGCTTTGTGCTGTTTTTCTAGATTCTCTGTGTACCTTGTTCTCATTAGATTATCCCACTGATGCCATGATTTTCATTTGCTGAAAAGTTGCACTGATTTCTACCTCACTTAATTTTTAAGCATCATTCAATTTTTCATCAGTCTACTTATCACCTGATTCACTTATATATCCATTCACATGTTCATTCATTAAATAGATGATTATTTTAAAATCTGGTATGGTTTAGTTTAGGCATGGTTCTAGGAGACAGATAAAATCCCTGCTCCTGGTGTTTCTTTTCCTGGTAGACCTGAGACAGACAAGGGCAAGGCAGGCTCCATTTTCCTCCCCTTCCAGCCTTTTCTGCACACCCGGAACTATATGCACAAAACAGGTTATAGCAATTTCTTAATTTGAACACATTTCATCTTATTTGTGTATTTATTTTGGGTCCCAGACCTGCCATAACTGCTTATATACAGTGTCCTTTATATAATGAACCTCATGATTTTTTAGGTGCTTAAAAACTTTGGAGAGACCATATTCAGTAAAGGGCACAGATTTGAGGTTGGATCAAAGAGCCACCGGGAGAATGGAAAGGTAGGCCTGAGATCAGTAGTGTTATTAAACAGTTATTACTTATAAAGTACTTCGAAGAGTACATAACACATAATAAGGATTAGTTGGTGTTCGTTACATAAATACATATATGCATAAATGCAAATTACTTAGAAAATTCTCTGGCTTAACTCGGAGACTTCTCACTGATAGGTTGCAAAAAGTATTATGTAAATAACAGAGCATTTTCTCTTTCAGCTACATGGTGCAATAAGCACACAAAATGTCAGAAACATTCGTTCCAGCAGTTTCTTTAGCAAATAGAGGCCAAATTGGCATTTTCTGCACTAATGGGAAATACCTTTTCTACAGATGTATGTAATTTCCAGCATCTCCATGTAGGCTTTGAATTTTTATCATTAGCAGTGGTGATGCCTTAGACAGAAATCAGCAAAGCAGCTTTTGGTATCAGAGGTAATTGGAAATATCCCTTCAGGAGCCACTACAGGAGCTAATTTATAAAAGTGTAATGAGGTCCAGAGACTTTACATGTTTGAGCTCCTCTTATTTAGAAAAATACTTGTTCTTTTTCTTTGAAAAATAAAAGCACATATACTGTTATAGTGCTCCGTCATTTTTTCTCACATAATTTCCACCACCCATGTTAACTGTGATCTTTAGGTAAAATACTAACTACTATTACACAGAAAAAACTCCTGCGTAGAGGCTGGAAACTACTATGTAAAAGCATTTTCTCAGCCTAGAGGAGCTCATGAACCACACACAAGGCAACTTTCTACTTTAATATCTTAAGGTGACAGAAGTAAACACATTTGTTAACGTATTTTTTTTAACTATGTATATGCCTTTCACTGTCTTTAAGGTATTTTACAACTCTGTAAACTATGAAGACTGATAGAATATTGTCAAAGTTCAGCTCTTATTGACCGTAAACTATAACATCATATGATTCTCTATTTGAGGGGTTATATTAGATTATCAGGATGGCTTAGGTTCTAGTTTGTTTCAGCATTTCAGTAAAGTCTTATTTATACTTTTATTATAAACATTATTACTTAAAAGACTTTTATTGTAATAAAGTTAAAACACATTTAGAGGAGTTGTCCATAACACCAAAAATTAAAGCACATCGATGAGCCACTGTTCATTCAAAAAGAGACAGAGATACTAAACTATCCTGATCCTTGAGTTTCCTTATTTCTTCATTAGTGTCCAGAAAAAAAAAATTGGTTTCCAAATCCAGACAAAACTGCACTGACCGAAGCAGGGTACTCTCTTCGCCTCCTACCCCTTAGCTCTTGTGCTCTAACTGCTGTTCTCAGATCCTCACTTGTCTTGCTCTGCACCATCTCAGAATCTTGCTTTATTTTTCCTTATGTACCCTTTCATGCCCCCTTTACTGTCAATATTCTCTGGACCTGGAAAGTATGAGAAACAGTATCCCCATCAGAGAGCACAAATACAACATGCATCCCCATTGAATGACTTCAAAAAATTTTTGTTTTCTAGGGAACTGTTAATTGTGGCAGAAAGGGAAATGGCCACAATGTGGGGGAAAACCCTTATTGTTTATCTGACATAAAGAAAACTTGAGACAACAGCAATCTACAGCCTGCCTCACTCTGTAAGGGAAAGGGGGAATTGGTCATGTGTATTTTGCATCCCTTACTATATCTGGCATTTAACTTGTCCTCTTCATCTGATTATTAAGAATAATAACACCATCTACCTTTTGTAGGTTAGCATAGTTTACTCCAGGCTCTGTGATTTACATTCATCATTTTATTTAGTCATCCCCAAAACCAATGACTTAAACATTATAATAATTATAAACTGTGAAATTCTGGCCTAGCAGTTGTTATTTATTTAATCACCAATTTAGAAAATGCGTGGAGCTTAGCTTTGATCTGAGGTCATTCATATTTTAAGGCCAAGCCTGTGAATCTGTGTTATTCACACTGTGTTAATCACTACGCTGACTTAGACTAAATCAATTCAACGAAAAATTTGAATGTAGAATTTTGCCTGCAATTAGTGCATCTCATTTCAGGAGAAAAATGAAAACAAAAATAGCTTGGAGCCATGAATTATACCTGACACAATAGACCAAATGGGAAGAAAAAACTTTTTATCTCAAACTGTCGTTGGCCCAGTTAGGACCAACATGTTATCCTAAAAGGTATTTTTTTGTCTTTTTATAAAATAACATATACCTATTGACCATGCTGGCCTGGCTTATTATCTTCGGCCATTCAATTATCCTTTTATTTCATTAAAATCTGAAAACAATGGAGAAGAGGCATGAAAAGAAACAAAAATTAAAATCTAATACAAATTCATCTTTTACTTTTACCGTTTCCCAAAAATTGGGTGTCAAGTTTTACAGTTAGCAAACTACTAATATTTTAAACATAATTGTAAATTTGGAGCTGGAAAATATTCAAAATGATATAAATTGATCTGTGAGAACAAACCTATAGTAAACCCTCATTTGTCACCCAAAACGTCATCTTGTAACCATTTGTTCTTTCTCTAATTTTTTGTATCTGTGATAAAAGATTTTACCTTTGACTTTTTTTCTTACTATTTTAAGTGCTTTTCTGAGTGTTAGGCTACTATATGACCTGTGAATCTAGCTCAAGTCGGATTCTCCCTACTGTCTTCAACCTTTATAAACATGTGAACCTGAACCAAATCAGATTATTTTCCTATTGCACTATCTCCAGTGGCTTCGGCTGTGCCAACCCCACATACCTCTCTGTAGTATGACTAGTCTGGGGCACCGTGTGCATCCTACTCCCCATGAGTTTCCTTGACTCACGTCATGTGTATTTGGTAGTGTTTGTCCTATTTCATTACTGGAAAGAGAGTTAATGTCCAACATGGGACAGAAACTGCTCTTTCCTGAAATAAGGCCTTTTGGAAGTGGAACAAATGTTTTGCATCCACTTTGGAAGTAGGAAGCATCTTCTTTTGGGGGAAAAATGGTCAACATTCAGCAGAATGTGATGATCAATGAAAGGGAGACCGCTGGAATTATATCTTGGGACTACAGAATCATGAAGCCGAGGATCTCATGAAAAATAGAGCCAGATCATAAATTTGCTTGAAGTCTCAGCTATTGAAATAATTGGAGGGATGAACTAATAACCATGTTTACAAGAGAAAAGATTAGTCTTTCTCCAACCATATAGGTGTGTAGGGTAGAAACAGAACAAAGGGAATTCTGAAGGTTTATTTCAGGGCTGCACTTGGTGCCTGACTGAAGACTCCCATGTCTTTAGTGAGAAAAGGTCCACTTGAGCTCAAGGCTAGACAGTGTAACCCGAACTATGTGCATTGTTATCAACTGTCAGGATGTTGGCAAGTTTAAAATACTTTGCTTGCATTTCACTGCATACTTCCCAGGTTCAGCTCACCAAGATGGATGAATGCTGTACATAACTGTATGGACATTAATTTGGAAACACTATTGTATTTCAAGATGGCATCCATTCATGCACACCAAGATGGTCTCTCTCTTCTCCTATGTTTGCTCATGTTTGTCTATGTTTTCACTCTTTTTCTGTCCTGAAATTATGGGACACTGGCCCAGTTCTTATTTATGTGCAGCCACTCTGCTGTATTTCCTGAAATTCTTGCACTGTTAGCATAGTGACTCAGGGTTGTGTTGAGCTCTTCAATCAGGGCAAATGACAAATAGCCTTCCAGAGGGGCATGACACACCTCTGCTAGAAGTATGTGACCACATCTGATCCTGGGAAGCAGGTATGGGGTCAGAGTGTGAATAACATTTCCTTTCTTTGTATTTCAGGAGTGGATAGACTACCCTAATAAGTCCTTTACCTCTCTTGCAGGCAATACTCCTAAGTGACACCTTGTCATCCTTGTGGCTACTAATTTCTGTTCCTCATAAGACCATTTGTCTGTTTAGCTCAATGTAAAGTAAAAATTGACCAAAGCTTAGAAATAAATCGATTATAGGCCCTCCCACCTTGGCAATCATTCCTTTTTTTATTTTTTGTGACTGATATTTTGTTATGAGTGAAGCATCAGAACGTTGTTGGATATATTTGCTGTCAAAAAGCGTGAGTAAGATGGTGGACTCGAAATAACCAAGGTAATAAAAGCAAAATAATATATATTATTATATAATTATGCAAAGTGCCTCTCTATATTTTACCTAGAGGTAGACAAAACTTAGTGAATCTCAGCTCAGCAACTCCTAGCTAGTTGACTTTGAGCACGTTTACTTGATAATCCTCTGCATATTTATTTAAGAAATAGTACTATCAATAACAGGGTTTATGATGAGTAAATGAGGTAAATTATGCAAAATATCTAACACAAATTTTGCAATGTAGTAAACCCCCAAATTGTTTTATAGATAGTTATTAAATATAATATACATATATTATGAAAACTTTGTCAATTTATAGGAAAATAAAATGCTAGGCATCATTATCATTGAGTCCAATTGTTTTTGAACCAACCATGATTTTTCTTTCTTTTTTGGTGGGGAAAGGCAAATCTGTGTACCACTTGAACTATTTACTTATTTTTATGTCAACTTGATTCACGTTAAGAACAAACAAATAACTAAATAAATATAGACTAGTTTTCTACTAAAAAGGTAAGAGAATTTTACAACAGCCAAGATATGGAAGCAACCTAAGTGTCCATCAGTAGATGAATGGATAAAGAAGATGTGGTACATATACACAATGGAATATTTCTCAGCCATAAAAAAGAAAGAAATCTTGCCATTTGCAACAACATGGATGGACCTAGAGGACATTATGCTAAGTGAAATAAGCCAGGTGGAGAAAGACAAATGCCATATGATTTCACTTATTCATGGAGTATAAAAACAAAACAAAACAAAACGAACAAAACAGCAATAGACTCAGACACTGAGAAGTGACTGGTGGTTACCATGGGAGAGGGATGGGTGAGTAGATGGGATAAAGGGGCACAAAATCTCAGTCATAATATAAGTTGGTCACAAGGATGACAGGGCAGCATGAAGATTACAGTCAATGATTCTGTAACATCTTCCTATGTTGACAGTAACTGCACTAGTTGGGGTGAGGATTTCATAATGTGTGCAGCTGTTGAATTGCTGTGTTGTGTACTTGAAATATAATATTGTATATCAACTATACTTCAATAAAAATTCAAAAACTACATTTACAATGTAGATATTTTTGTCTAAAGGTCAAGAAAGAGGCTTAGTGCTATTTTGATGATGCATAGTAAAAATACTTGAGCTTTACACTTCAAAAAGTGACCAATTTGTCACCTTTCCTGTGTTATATCAGAGTGAGAACCCAAAGGCCCTCCCGTGCTCACCACAGAGAAACTGTTTTGGGCCACGTGGGGGATGACAAGCCGCAGCTGCAGTCAACAAGCTCTTTGCAGCTCAACATGAGGTTCTTACTCTTTAAGTCTCATGTGATGTGCTTTATTAGAAGAGATGTACTTTAAGGGCTGAAATTAAGAAATTTTGAAACAAATTGTAGGTTTTTTTCCACTCTGGTTTTATAAACCTCTCCTTTCCCTAGGCAAGCAGAAAATGCCAATATTTCATCCAAAATATATGTTACTAATTAGGACACCATTATTTGAATGCTGCTTTTTCTGTGTGTCGACGCCTCACTTTAAAATACCTATCCAGTGGTGTTTGGTGCTGAAAAAGATTTTAAAATATTCAAAATGTTCATGCTGTTTTGTTTCTTTCATTTGAGTCTGTGTAAGTTATTCCTGAACCAGATGAAGAAATGGTTTTATTGCTTGTTTATCTGTTTATTTCTTTGATGGGGAAGGAGTTCCTCTGGTTTCCTTCTCTTCTGTTGAAGTGTATTAGCATTTCTAACCTCACACAAAAAAGGGAAACTTGTGTAACATCTCTGGTTGATACCCATGATTGAATTTGCAACTGTCAGTTAAAATTGCAACTGTAAAACATCATCCTTGTGAAAACAAAAGGCAGTCTCTGAAACCTGTAATATAGTTGCAAAGATATGGTGTGACATGTCAATCAAATCAAAACAATGTGTGGAATAAGAACTGAAAATCAGCATGTCTACCAGGGGCAAATGTTTCCCCATTTGATTGGATTACAAAGTGATCATCTCTGCTCCATAGAAAAGGCCAGAGCAAGACCCAGAAACGACAATCCTAGTCAACTCTTAGGAAAGCTCCCTTGGTGGAACTGAATGACCAATAAGAAGCTGGCTACTAAATTTAAAATAATGTCAGGATCTTTGACTCTAGGTCAAGAATATTCAGAGGTGGGAGATTTTTAAATGATTTCTTATTGCTAGGTATACTTGTGTGGTCTTTACTAAGAAAGTATTGGACCTAACAATTTCTGATGTATTAATAAATGTCTACAGCAATAATATGGTGGGATGCCTAAATACTTCACTGGAATTAAATGTACTGATACAGTTAAGGTGGACTCATACACCTAATGAGACATTCACATTAAGCACAAAAATAGGCATGTAATATATGCTCATTAAATGTTAAAAATTTCCCCTGCTGAACCAACTCATTAAAATGAAAACTGAGAAATAAAGGAAAAGTTTCAGTCATTTATTTGGCCTTTTCTTTAATAACCATACTTCAGAGTAACAAAATAATTGGTAATTATTTTCTAGAATATAAAAATGGAAATTGTATGATGATGGTTACACAATTCACACATATGAACTTGCATAAAACTATACACATATGTACACGCAAACACACTGAAGCAAATGAGTGTATATAAAACTAGCAAAATCTAAATAAAATCTACAGATTGTACTAATATCAATGTCTTGGCTTTGATGTTGTATTTTACTTAATATTACCATGGTGAAAACTGAGTAAAAGGTACAAGGGAGCTCCCTGTACTGTATTATTTTTGCAACTTTCTGGCAACTATACTCATTTCAAAATAAAAAGTGAAAAAAAAAGAGGTTAACAGAAGATGGGATATTTAGTCCCTTGGTATCAGCCCTAGGTATCTTCATTTCCCTTTCCTTCTTATGTCTCAGCCACACTAGGGGTTCTCTCACCAAAGTCAAATGCTGTTTATTCAATAACAAAAGGTGCATACCACATCAGAAATGGTAAATTCAGAGATGGTGGAAGTGCTAAATGTTTTCATATCAAAGCTCATGGAAGTCATTGCTCATCTGTCATAACATTCTTTCTTGCTGAATCTGTACATGAAGATTTCTCAACACAACACACCCAAAAAGGGATTCTAATTAATTACAGTTGGTGCAGGAGAGATTCACTCTGATCTTTTCACAGTGCCTCAGAGTGAACTTGCACCTGTAAATCAACGGTAGGCTCATTCACAAAGACCTATTTTAAGAAAACAAAACAAAATACAAACAAAAAATATTGAAAGGGATCAACAATTTACCAAAGTTCATCCTCCCAGAAGCTTAGCACTTCAAATTTCCTTTAGATAATCTTTAGTATTCATTTTGTTTCTATTCATTTTCCAAATAGTAAAGCTGACCCCACCCCCGTATCTATACTGGGGCCCAGTTGATCTAAACAATTGATGTGTCTTATCCACCAAAGTAATTGCTTTTAGCCTAGTCAGCTTCAATAAGATGGAGTTCTTGGGTGACTCAGAAGATCATGAGGAAAATAAGCTACACAAAATAGTTATGTTATATTGTTCTAGTTATATAAATTTCAAGAACAGGCAAAACTTAAACTATAGTTCATATTAAAGGTCAAAATGGTGTTAGCAGTCAAGATGTTGGTAATATCTGGAAGGAGAGAGGGAGTAGTAACCGTAAGCTTAAATGAGGAAAGATTTTAGGGGTGCTGGAAATGTTTATTTTTTGTGATGGTGGTAGTTACATAGACATTGCCTGATAATTATTAAGTTTTATGCTTTTATTACTTTTTAATATGCACATTATCTTTTAGTTTGCAAAAGTGAGAAGAGAATGTGTTTAATTTTTTCTCTTATTTAGGTTTTGATTTGAGGCATACCTGTAATCTATTTCTCACTTTACAGTAAATAACCACAGTTCTGTATTTCCAAGTCCTATTTACCCTATAAGATCATGCGCAAATTTCAAATTTAATGAGTCTCCCCTTCATTTCTTTCTGAAGCTATCTCTTTCTCCTCCATGACTCTGTTCTGCTCCAGAGAGGATTGGGAACAGATTCAAGTGTTACTGCCTTTCTAATGAAGCAAAACTTTTGATAGAGAGCTGGGGGTTCTGTGATTGTCAGAATTCCAGTGTATTTCAAGTCTAGAGTAGAGGTGAATCAGTACTTTCTCAAATTAAGTATTACATGGTTTCCTTTGAGAGACATTGAAAAATACTTCAAATTAAGATGAATACTTTTAATTTGATTTTTAGACATTGAATGGACTTTTGAGAAAATTATCTGGCTAATACTTGTACCCTAAAATACTCATTATAAAACTGATGCGAGGTACCTTAACAAATTGCATGAATAGATAAAATTGAGGTTTTTAGAAAAAAGTTACAAAAAACTCTTAGGAAAATGTACAGTCAATAAAAATAGATCATTATTAAACATTAAAACATAGACACCTATGTTTATGTGAGAATGAAGTGGTCTTAATCATGAATAAAGTTTATGTATTCAATGTTCTTACCAGATGACGGGTCATTTAAGGTTCATGTTTTGTGCTTTAGGTGATTAGAGATAAAATAGGCAATCATAATTCTAATACATGGCTTCAATATAGAGTGAAATTTCATTGTTATCCATTATGTTCTTTAACAACCAATTAAAGTTCTTTGAATCATAATAATTTTAACTCACTTCTATCATCTGTTTTAAAATAACATAGCTTTTTTCACATCTCCAAAATAATATGTGGAACCATATTAGAGGTATGAATATAAAAATTAGTCCATCCTTTTAAAAAAGAAGCTCTTGCTATGGCGGCATTCAAAATCTGTGCTGACTGATTATACAAACTATGGAACGTACCCAGTGCTTTATTCACAAGTTGAATTCAGATGTCTTGACATGGGATATCTACTTAGGAAGGAAGGAAGTGTTGTTTAACACATTTATGTTCTGACCTCTCCTAAGAGATGAATGCAATTTGGTGGTGAATTATATTTCATAAGTGAATAAGGGAGTGGGCAAGATAGAGAAAAATGAGTCATGTGATTATTTTCTTATAAGATAAAATAATTTTGAGACTGATGGCATCATTTACTTTGTTCAAAATTCAAGGCATCCAGAGTTGCATAGGCAAAAATAAACGTATGAATCTTTGTGTCACTGGGGGCAATTGGGTTTATTTTATGTTTTACTTTGTTTCCATTCAGGCCTGTATGAACTCCCTACCATAATATTACTGGGTCAGACATTTAGTCCTTGTTTCTGGGAGGACGGCTCTGCTTTCTCCATAACTGTCCAGTGTCTGATACATTGCAGTCACTGTCCATCAGCATAGTAAGATGCTATAGAGTCACTACTTGTCTTCTCTGTGCTATACTTACATTATATATATATCCCCATGCCCCACCTATATTATGTGTGCAAATCATAATTCCCCTTAATCCCCTTCTCCCTCCCTTCCCACCCACCCTCCCCAGCCCCTTTCCCTTTGGTAACTGTTAGTCCATTCTTGGGTTCTGTGAGTCTGCTATTGTTTTGTTCCTTCAGTTTTTTCTTTGTACTTATGCTCCACAGATGAGTGAAATCATTTGGTACTTGTCTTTCTCTGCCTGGCTTATTTCCCTGAGCATAATACCCTCTAGCTCCATCCATGTTGTTGAAAATGGTAGGATTTGTTTTCTTCTTATGGCTGAATAATATTCCATTGTGTATATGTACCACATCTTCTTTATCCATTCATCTACTGATGGACACTTAGGTTGCTTCCATTTCTTGGCTATTGTAAATAGTGCTGTGATAAACATTGGACCTCATATATTTTAATAAATCATGCTTATTTCACTATCTCTAGAAGACAATGGTATATATCAGTATGTATTTTATCACATTACAATAAATGTTTTATATATTTAAACCATTTATTTAAAAATTTTTTATGCCTCTATATAAAGAAAATTATTTTGAAAATTTCCTGATTTTAATGTATTTTATTAACCTTGAGTCTCTTGTTTTGAAACCGTGCTTCACACAATAATTGCTTCCAGATTCTCCCAAAATAGAAATAATTTGTGCCCTAGTCATTTATAAATCACTTCTCTCAACTTGTATTTGCATGAAATCTGGATGAAGGAATTTTCACGTTTACATTCTCTGATATATTTTATATTTTATACTTTGGCAATTTGGTGGTTCAGTGAAAGCAGTCCTAGGCACACAATGCAAATTAAAAAAATGGAAAACTTCAACTTCATGGAAATTGAGAAACCAAACTATAGTCCTTTTTTGTTTTTGTTTGTTGATAAAAATACAGTAAAAATTATAACAATTAACATAGTAAAATAAGGGAAATAGAGCAGCTGTACAACATTGGAGGGTCAGTTCTGAAAGAAGCTTGTAAGGCTAGTGTGTGAGGCGCTGAAGTGTGGGCTTGGACCAGCCGAGGCAGTTGTAGAGCACAGGTGTGCACGTGCGTGTACTTGGGGCTCTAATGAGAAGTCACTCTGCTTCTTCCTGTTTGATCTTTGCCTTCCATAGCTGGGTTCATGAGACAGGGATCAGAAGACCAGAATGAGAGATGGAAATACCCACCACTCTGTGCTAAAGAGAAGAAATGAAAACTGAAAATATGTATATAGACACAGAAAGATAGGCTTGATTTGAAATATACTGCAATGTGTATTCTGGACAAGGCCTGGGTTTCAAACTTGAGGTCTTGGTCAAGTACTTAGCTCTACTGTGCTTTAGTTTTCTCATCAGTAAGATTAGCATATAAATGTATCTTCATTACTAAGCCATTTTCAGAAATAAAACAGCTAATGTATGCCAGGTGCTTTAAACTGCATTGGCACAAGGTAAATAATAAATATTTCTCATTATTAAAAGAGGACAATTCTATGTGGAATTTTATTGCCCTAAGTAAATTTACCTTTGGTTTGCCCATATTTTCCCCTATTCTCCAAATAATTTTTTAAGGTGACTTTGATATTCAAACATTCAAAAAAAAACCAACCTCCTTCTCACCTTCTTTTGGGACAAAGTGTTCACATTACACAAAAAGAGTAAGAATTTCCTGTGTTGTGGTTCCAGAACATTTTAGAAGCTAGTGACTTTACTTTGTCTTGTTCATTCTGCACATCCAGGTCTCAGCAGTAGAAGACTCAAGAGCATTGTTTAAATGCACAATTTTTGTTTTTCTTTCTTTTTAAAAAAAATTTCTCCGTACACAACTTTCGGATTCTTTAGCTTCCAGCTCAGCTCCGTGACCCACCATTCTTGAACAAGACACAGAGTGCCTTACCTGCATCAACACTGGACCAACATTTCCCATGGCAGGTATGTGCAGCCCAGATCATAAAATTAATAAATGAAAATAACCAGAAAGGGTATCTCCTGGATATGGCTAATTCCAGGGTAGTGCTTTAACAAAGAAGCAGGCATTTTTAGACTTCCCACATGTTAGCATTTTCCATTTCTGACTTCATTCTGCAAATGAAAAATGATTTTGTGAAGCTTTACCAACAGGCTTAAAGTGGCTTCTGACAGGGTTAGCTCTAAATTCTGAATGGAAACTGAATTTCCAGTGAAATTATGAGCAGCACATGCTAGCATAGAAATAGATAGAGAATGCTGAATATTAACGACACAATGCTTAAAGGTGGTTTTTAAAAATATTACCATTTGTGTCGTGACATCCGCAAACCACCCAGATTAACAGCTTGACACACTGGCGTGTTGCTAATGACAACACCCTTTGGGAGCATGCTAATGTTAATGTTTAATCTCCTAATAATAAATTGTTTAGGGACATGCCTATAAGCAAGTTATTTTTGGTATGAGAACATGTAAAAAGCAGTTGCTTATATGTCAAAATTTAATGTACTGTGAAATGAACCCAGATCCCCAGAGTATTACCCATACATTGGTTGGAGAACCTTTCATCACATCAGATTTAGAATGCTCCTATGTCTTCTTTTCTATGTAAAACAGCTACACACCTATGAACAGCTTGACATTTCTCAGAGCAGAGGATGCACTGAGACTAGTAGAAGGGCATATTCCTGCCAAGTATTTTTCTGACAGTGGTAGAATGTGCTGAATGAAAGACTCTGGGCCTGGCAAACTGTCATTTGATTTCTGACTTGGATACTTAACCGGCTTTGATATCTTGGGAAAATAATATTAGTGGATCCTAAGGTTTCTCACCTGCCTGATAGGAATCATATTATCTTGTGCTTTTGTTGAGAAAATAGAAGTTAATGTCAGTTATGTAAGCCCATAAAACAGGAATTGGTGCCTGTTAGATATCTAAGCTTCTTTGCCAAATAAAACAATAGATGGTAAATTCACTTTACTGAGACTGAGCTGGTAAAGAAGAAAATGTGTGGGTAATCTCACTGACGAATAAAGTATGCCACATAAAAATGTTGATATGGGGTGGAGTTCGGAATGGAATGTCTTCATTTTCCAGTGTTTTACTGGCAAGGTGATCAGGTTATCAAACCAATGAATTTTTAAGATTCTCTCTCAACGTTTTTTGCTTTTAAGAACTTCAGCTCCTGAGTATGTCCTTGAAGTCCTCACTCCCCCTCTCTTCCTCCACAGCTTTTCAGAGCACTCCTTGGAGGCTGATTACCGGCGTCTTAGGAGTAATGTGCCTTTTGTTGATGTCTACTTTGGGAATTTTGTTGAGAAATTGTAAGTTTTTCTAGGCAAGTCTATATAAAGATTCAAGTTATGATGAAACCATTTAATAGTAAAGGTTTCATTTCATGAATGTGTAATATATTATTTCATAAACCTGTGTCTAATAAAGTAAATTTCTGATCATTTCCTATAGCATTCACTAAAAAAAGGATTCAGCCAACATTCTCCCCAGGATCCACCACAGGTCTCCAGGGAGGTAGGTTCCATATTTTGGAAAGTCTTAGAGTTGGTAGGGAATGAAACAGACAATTTTTTGCTTTTCTCACACAAAAACATGATGGAATATTACACTTAGTAATGTAAGTTTTCCCACTAATTGTGGGCTAGGTACATTTCATTGTTCTCTAATGTAAAAATTATTAAATTACCCAGACTGAGCATCATTTATATATTTAAGTAAAAAGAAAAATGTTAGCAGAAGCGACATATATTTCCTATATGAGTGCTTATGTTTATGTAACAAATCAAAAATAAATTGCCATAAATATATTAGAGAATCCTAATTAGTCCTGTTTGCTTATAACCCCTACTTTTATATCTCCTTTATCTTTGCTTTTTCTTCTTCTATGACTCAGAATATAGTGCAGAGTTTTCTGCAGTTCTAAACCCTATTAATCCAATGAAAGCTAGCTCTAAATCCAAATTCTAATGTATTTTTTTCCCAAGTGCTCTCCAAGTTGTCTTACCATCTTCTGTAATTATATGGCACTTCATTTATATCTCTTTTTCCTTGGCATTTTTTCCAGCTTTATTGATACATAATCAACATACAATATTTTGTAAGTTTAAGGTGTACAGGTTGATATGATGCACATATATTGCAATACGATTATCTAACCACACCATTAGCTAACACTTCCATCATGTCACCTTTTCTTTTGTGGTGAGAACGTTTAAGATCTACTCTCTAAGCAAATTTTAAGTGTATAAAACACTGTTGTTAACTATAGCCTCAATGCTGTGCATTAGATCCCCAGAACTTACTGATCTTCTAATTGGAAGTTTAACCCTTTGACCTACATCTTCCCATTTCCCCCACCTCCAGCCCCTGCTAATCACCATTCTGCTCAACAACCTGAGTATCCTTCATGTGGCAAAGATTTGAGTGCCTACTGTATGTCATTAGCTTTATCACTGAGGATAGTAAATATTCAAGACTCCATCACTGGTAAATTGTACGACCAGATTTCCAGCTGTTTTTATTCATCTTCATTTCAAAAATAAAAATATCCTAATACATATTAGAATTCTCCCAATGTACCATGTATTTTATGACTCAAGAAATATGTTTAAATGCTTGCCTTTAAATATCTCTTTCATCTAGTTTATTCCTGTTTACACGATAGAACTCAGTTTGGGTCACTTCCCCACAAAGTCTTTTCCAACCAGCACATATTACACTCTTCTATACAATGTTTTGACCTACCGAATATCTTGTGTATGCAAACCCAAATTACCATTAACTATAATTAATAAGTGACTGGAAACAATACAATTCTGACTCTAACTCTACAATATAATTCCCATGAAGAAAAACACCATGTCCGACTTGGTCATGTGAGTATCCCCTGAACTGTAGTATAGGTAGTAGAATCTCAAAGAATATTTCATAGAAAAAAAATGGTTAAATAACAAATAATTTTTGAATGAGTGAATAGCACTGAAAAATAGAATCTCAATGTCAACAGTCATGTTTTATTTTTTCTCTTAGGCTCTGGGTGCTGTTCTTGCCATGAAAAGTGGATTGGGTACCAGTGCAACTGTTACTTCATTTCTAGTGAATTAAAAAGTTGGACAGAAAGTAGGAATTTCTGTTCTTCTCAGAATTCCAGTCTACTTCAGTTGCAAAATGGAGATGAATTGGCATGTATTTAATTCTGGTTTCTTACATTTTCTTTGACCTAGGCAAACATACTAAGTAAGCTGACTATTTTATTCATGCCTTCAATCAGATAGTAAATGGATGGTTATTTATATGTGAATGAACAATTTACTGATTTCCTACACTTTGAAATAACCATCATAAAATGTACATGAAATTTCTCAAAGATTTATAATCTAGGGATAAAAATCATGATAGGTGCTAGATAAAGTACAAGAAACTTTTTAGAGAGAATTCAAAGAGGAGATAATAGGTCATCATTTTTATTCAAAGAACCAACCAAACAACTTTGTAATTGTTAGTTCTTTAATTGAATTTACTATTTCTTTAGTAATTACATATCTTTTGTCATCACTCTGGGATGTAGTGTGGAATGAAAATGGAGAGCCTGATCACAAAAGTTACCCAGTTCTTAAGAAAAAGTGAAAAATTTATTGAGCTGCATGTATGCTAAGTATAGGATGAATATGTTATATCCATGAAATTTATCACTCAAGATTCTGATTTAGGATCTAATTTGCTTGGTGATCTCCTGTGAACGAAGTGTTCCAAGAAATCTCTGGCTTCCTTTATACTATTTTTCATTCCTTGAAGGAGTGGTATTTTGTAGCATCTTTTTCTTTATTAATGGATGGGCCTGGCAAGTGAAAAAAAAATATGAGGGAAGTGACTATACATACCTCCTCAGCTAGATGTTAAAATGATTTCAGTTTGTGTGATTGAAGGGCTGAATCTGATGCTGACACTGGCTCTCTTAAAAGTACATTATTCCCAGAGTAGATTCAGATTAAATTAATCAGTTTGTTTCTGTTTCCAAGCAGCATTTTATGAACTCCAGTAAATATTTTTACTGGATTGGACTCCATTACAGTGAAGAACATAGTGTCTGGGTGTGGGAGAATGGCTCTACTCTATCCCCAGATCTGTAAGTTTCCAGCAATCAAGGTCTTTTCTGTTCTTTAGAAGTTTTTCTGTGGATCTTGCCAGAGAATGTACTGTCAAAAAGCACTAGATAAGAACCTGCCCTAGAGCATGAGAACAGAGTAAAAAGAAGAGATACAACAGAATAATGATTTAGTCCCATCTAGAACATCAAAGTTTATGCTCAAGTGACATGAAGTTAGTGTACTTCTGACCATAAAAGTGCCTTAGACATATGATTTTCTTTGCGTTAGTGTAAACACTTGGACATGTATGTACAGATACTCACCTTCCTGGAAGTGGTCTAGGGAAAACTATAAAGAAATCCATTATTTTCTCAGTATACTCCCATATTTCAAATATCCTGGAGTTATTCCTAAATGCTTATTTGTAATCTTTGAATCTCATTTTCCTTCATAAACATGGGATTAGCATCATCATATAATGACAAATTTTATGCTCTGATTTGTATTACCAGCCTAGATTAGACAGTCCATCTTTAAACCAAATAGAAGCAAAGTATATCATATTGAAAAACCATTAATAACAATAGCAGAATTTTTAAAAATCCCTGACTTCAATGTTCTTGATTATTGAGGCAATAACTTGAGTTACGAGATATTGTGCTCCGAAATTGTGAAAGCATGGCTATTGAATGAAAGCACTACAATTCAACAAGTTAATTTCTCATTCAAATGATTTTAAAGGTTCTATCATTTAATTTAAAAAAACCCATCCTTAACCATTCTTATTTTCTTTTCCATACAACAATTTATTTTTCATTACAGATCTCCATTGTTTCGAACTGTAAATACGAAGAACTGCGTAACATATAGCCCAAGCAAAAACGTTTTGGATGAACCCTGCAAAAAAGAACATCGTTTTATCTGTAAGCAACAGCTTTTTAATGATGTTTCCAGGGGTGAGAGGGGTGCAATGAAGGTCCAGTAGTAATAAGAATGTTTCTTTACATCTTACAGTATAGCTAATTACCTACAGGTGGGATCTGTAAAATGTTTCAAATTGTGTCTTATACAATTTTCATACATTTGAAACCACGAGTTTTAAAGTTGATGAAGTTTGTACACCTACACCTGAAATTATAAAGCATCAACAAAAGAATGTCATTAATGTTGATTTAATGCATGTGCTCAGTAGTGAGTTCAGCATATTTGTATGCATCTATTTTTATACATTTTCTCTGCAGAAATTCAAATAAAACAATTCACATCAAATAATATGTATCATCATCATTTTAGCTCTTTGTATGGCATACTGAATTGGGAAGTCCCATCTTCATCTCATTTTTCTGGAGTTAATTCCTTCTGGATATTTATATAGCTGTGTGTTTTAATGCAGACTTGAAAGCACCATAATGACAGTTTCCTCATGTGCACCATCCAACTTGAGAGGGGAACACATTTGTGTATCTCCTCTTGATACTCCAGAGTTCTGTAGAACAATTGCCAGTCTTTGGCCAAAGATATGGTTTCTGTGTAATTGCTTTCCGATTTTGCAAGGATAAAGGGAAACTAGGTCCAGATTACATAAATTTACAAGACATTTCTTCACTCCACAGATTTCAGATTTTTCTTGCCTTATGCTTAACCATCAGTAAAAAATTCACTTACATGTGCATTGAAGATCTTAATCTCTAATCAACCTCACAGCCCTTTCCCTAAAATTTATGTGTCAAATATTGAACAATTCCTCACCTCCTCCCCCTTCCCTTTTTTGTGAGAGAGGGAGCGCTGCAAGTTATTGAGGGGTTTCTGAATGTGTTGAAAAAGGGATGGGAGAATACAGTAAGCTCCAATACCTGTGACCTGGGTGCGTTTTTCCCGACCTTACAAATATCAAAAGCCAATTCTCTTTTTTTAACTGTTGCTTATACATCTTAAGAAATTTATATTGACATCTCTATTTGCCTTAGTTTTATATTTCAATTAAATGATGATAATTAAGAACCCCAAATTGATTCTTAATATATAAAGAGCCAGGAAGAGGAAAGATCTTGTTTATTTCGCAATGTGTGAATATAATAGAATTACAAACTGAACTCTTCACATTTTTTGACAACAAGCCATGCTGGCAATCAGAACCAGGCCATCAGTGGATGTGTTCTCTGGGCAGCAGCCACAGAAGCTGGGTTAATAGATGTGTACACAAGCTCCTTTCTCAGAAACAGCACAAACTGGAGCAGGGCAGAGAAAGAGTGCACAGTGGTGCCTGCTGGTCTCCCCAGTCTCTAGAGAGGATTTTGGTCAATCCCTGAAAGTGTGCTTAAGTAGAAGCTGCCTCTCAGACCACATTAATGAAGATAAGCTGGTTTAGGCTTCTTTCACCGAAAGACTAGGAGTGTGTTTCAGTGTGCTGCCTCTTTATTAATTTTAACTTTTTAATATTAACTCTTTAATTTAATTTTCTCTATCTTCGTTAATATTCTTAGTTTGCTCATGCATTGTTCTCCTGACCTTAGCATTTTTTTTAATGGTTATTTTGAATTATCTGACAGGTTAATCATACAACTCCATTTCATTAGTTTCCATTTCTGGTGATGTGCCATGTTCCTTTATTTGGAACATATTTCCCTGTTTCTTCACTTTGGTTCACTCTCTTTGTTGGTGTCTGTACATTAGACAAAAGAGCTACTTCTCCAAGTTCACATAGACCAGCTTCATATAGAAGACCCTCACCAGCCAGCCTGGCCAGAGATCCTGGGGATCTCTTCAACCTTTGCACGAGTTCAATCCAATCTCTGTTCTCGGTGGCCCCCTAGTCATCTAGAGTATGCCAGTTCTTCAATATTTTGACACAAGGGAGATGGAAGCCAGTTCCTCAGGAAGCTCCCATAAAAGCTGGATCATCAGATACTCTTTCCAATCTTCCCTCCCCAGAGAGAAATTGGGAGCTGTGGATTTTTGTCCACTCACTCTGTTGGGCCAGGAGAGGGTCTATGGTGCTATGGAAACTTCTATCTCATGCTGTCACCTTTTTCTCACTGGTACCAGGCAGTCAGACTCTGCTGGGTCCCACTGACACTCCAGGACAAGCCAGACAGAAGCCAGTCCTTCAACTATCTCCCTGAAAAGTTGGGGCATTGGATATATAGTCTGTTTTTCTTCCTCTCAAGGAGGAAGCTGGGCGTTGGGAATTTTTTATTTTCTCACTCTGTGATGAACTAAGTGGAAGGGACAATGGGGCCATGGTGAGTACCAGCCCAAACTGCTGTCACTGTGTTTCACTGGTCCCTAGTGGCTACATAATGCCAAGTGGCATCAGCATTCTGAAACAGGCTAGACAGAATCTAACTGGGAATTCCCTCCTGATTGCATGAAGTTGTGTAGGAGTAGAGATTAGGCAAGAGGATGTCTCAATTTACCAGTACTGAAGTGGATAGTTTTCACTCAGAGTGTGAAAACTCCTCCATTTGTTTCTGAATTTCCCACAAAAGGAAGATGTCCATGAATTATTATTGAATTGGTGTCTTTGTGATTGGAATTAGGGTCAAGGGCTTCCTATCCTGCCATCTTGTTAATGTCATTCTGCTAACATTGTTTTCTTAGAAGTATAAATAAAAAATAAACATACTTATAATTTATGTATGTGTACCTATTTTCAACCTTAAGTGATACAAAATAGAGATATTTATTCACTCTGTTTCTAAAATATATTTAAATAAGGCTTGGTTTGCAATCAAATGCAATCTAACTGGATTTTAAATTTACAAAAATATTACTACGTGTAAGTGGATTCATGTTATCACTGAGAAAGCCATTGCCATTGTAAACAATGCCATAAAACATTTTCATATACTGGACCTTCAATATTTTCTAATTTTTATGCTGAGGTTTTCTGAACCCTACTCTTTGAGATGCTTCTAGATACTATAAAGCTTATATTGACAAATATAATGTGATACTCCTCCTCTGTATGTTTTTACTTGGTTTAACATTAAAAAGTATTGCATTTTCAGCCATTATGGTCTACAGCTGTTTGTTCAAACACTAAATACATGAAACAGAGGGGCTACAAGAAGGCAAAAGCATATACAGAGAATAAAACATTTCAGGTAAACATTTTAGAATGTTATTCTGAGAATTTATGAGTCTTCCATACAAGTTTTTACTAGTTAAGAGTAAATAGATTTTAGGATAGTAAGGGTCTAAAAGAGAGGGCATGTTAATAAATATACTAGTTAAACTCCCATGTTCATATTGCAAACATGGTCACCTGACTCCAAATATCCTCCATCTCTCCCCCCAATCCATAAAATCAATAAAGCAAATAAAAGCACACAAGACCCATGTCTTTTCAACATCTCCAGAGACACAGAGTATCACTACCTTCAAATTATCAGTAAGTAGATAAAATAAATTTTAACAGAGCCTTTGCTCCAGCCCATTACCTAATGTCTATGATGCAGGGGAGAGGGATTAGTCCTTATAATATGCTATGAAAAAGAAAGGAAGAGAGGACATCAAGCACAGACATAATCAACCCAGGAAGATAAAACTGTAATAATAAATTCCAAAACGCCTAATATGGTCTGGGATTTGGTAGTTCGTAACACTGGGAAAGGGGTTTGCAATATAAGACAAATGAGAAACTTGGAAAAGCATTTTTTCCTGTGGAAGAAGCAGATAATAAAGAAGGGGTGATGTGTCTTTTAGTGGGAATGTGAAAGTAAAGAAATAATTTGAAGGATTTAAGGATCCTAAAGAAATGAAAGAGAAAAAAGACATGCCTTCCCCTTCCCCTTCCCCCCTCCAATCAACACCATTCACAAAGGAAACTGCACAGAAAGGAAGTTGACAGAAGAGGGAGCCCTCTTGCTAGGCAGCTTGACCATGAAATCAGTAGGAATAGAAAAACCAAAATCCATTTATATAAAATCCCTTTAACAATTCAAGGATGTGAATACAAGATTTTCTACCTACAAAAAGTTATACACCTAAAAAGGGAAACAGCCTGAAGAAAACTATAACACAACACTGCAAATTATATTAGATATCCTCATACTGCAATAAAAAGAACAGAAATGGAAAAAAAAAGCTGAAATGAAGCAGGAATGGATTGAGCTAAAAAAATTAATACAATGCTAAAAGTAAAAAGATAAACAAAGATTGATAAGGCAAAGAAAGCTGGGATTGCAATCTTGACACAAATATGTTACTATGGAGATTAAATTTATGCAGTAACAGTGCTTATTTATATATTATAAAAATTACAGGAGCTGCAAGAATACATAGTAACGCATTAATAAAAGGTGACTTTAACAGGTCACTCTCAGTATAAGACAGAAAATTTGGACAAAAAATAAGTTATAGATGATCCAAATAATATCATCAGTGTGGTAGGTATTTTGGATATATATTAATTATTACAAACTGGTAGTGGAATATATGATTTCTTTACAAATGCACCTGACATATCCACAAAAATTGAATATATAAAACTCTTGAAGAAAAATAAAATGTAAGGATACTGCCTTAACTGGATAAAGTTTATAAATATACTTATGTATGTATATGTATATATGCATATGTATGTAGGTATGTGTGAGTATTCTAAAACCAGAATTTTACTTTGCAGAAAATATTGAGGTAGTCCATTTGAGTCAGGAAAATGGCACCATGACGATTATATCCACTCCTTACTAACATTGTTCTGGTGTTGTTAGCCAATGTAACTAGGACAGAAAAAATGAATAGAAAGGTAAAAATGGGGGAAAAAATGCTGTATTTGTATATGTATGATAATATATCTAATAGTCAATGATAAGCCTAACTTTAATAACAAGACATTCAGTGTGTTAGCAAATTGTAAAATTCATATGCAAAATAAATAGCTTTCATCTATGCAATAAAACCAGTTATAAGACATATTGGATGAAAAGCCTTATTTACAGTAGTGATAAATAAGATGAAATATTTGGAAACAAGCTGAAAAAGGTCTATTCCAAGTTTGTATGAAAAAATGTAAAACATTCCTAGAAGATGAAAAATAGACTTTTAAGCAGGTAAAAACATCTTCTGGTTTGGGTTAGGACCTTTTCTTAAGTCAATTTATAAATTTGAAGTGATCCCAATAAAAATCCAATGATGACAGATCTGGGCAAGCTGACACTGAAGTTCATATAGAAAAATAAACACAGGATATGTAGACTACAAACGTATAACCACAATGAAGAATTAGACCTACTAATCATTAAAACATACCCTGAATACTTACAGTTAAAATAATGCAGTTGGTAATGACCACAAATAGACCAAAGGCAAGAATGAAAAGACCATAAATAGTCTCAACTACATACAGAAATTTAGATTATGAAAAAAGTGGTAACTAATAAATGTAATAAACCATGGGCTTTTAAATAGATATTGTCTGGACAACTGGAGAGCCTTTTGAAAAAGGTTAAAACTAGATATATTCCTCAAACCATATGGAGGAATAAACTACCAAATAGAAAGAAACCATATAAATACTAGAAGAAAACTCAATGTATTTCTTTATGATCTGAGGGCAGGCTTTCTAATTATCCTTAAAGCTTAGATGCAATAAATGTAAAACTTGAAAAATATGGCTATCTAAATTTATTTTTATTTGCATAGCAAAAAGTACCAAAAGTGAAGTCAAAATACACATGAAAAACTTGGAAAAATATTTATAATATATATTACAGATAAAGGACTATACCCTTAATATAAAAAGAATGTTTATAATTGAGAGAAAAAGAACAAAATTTCTCTAGGAAAAAATGGCAAAGCTTTCAAAGAGTTATTTCAAATGAAAAGATATAAAAATGGCCCTTAAAATAAGAAAATCAACTGCAATCATCATTTAAAAAATCAGACTAAAATTACAATGAGGTTCTATTTCCCATCTGTCAAAAATTCAGAAGTTTGATGAAGTTAAGAGGAAATAGACATTTTCATACATTGCTGGTAGGAATGCTAAATGTTACATCTCCATGGAGAGAATCTCTCTCCCCTCCCCTCTCCTCCTCTCTCCCCCGTTTCCTCATCTACCCTCTTCCCTCCACTGCTCCCTCCCTTCCTCTCCTCTCCTCTCCTCTTCATAGCCAAATGACTATGCATCAAATAAATGACCTAAAGACTAAAGTATACCTTCATATATTTATTATGTGGATCTGAGAGCTTTGTGAATTCTCCCCCACTGGTTTCCACTTTTCAGACCTCCATCACTTGAGTTCTCACCTTAACTCTTATCTCCCTTGCTTCCTCTGCTTTTCTCAGATGGCTCCATTAAGGTTGATTTTTGAGACTTCAGGAGTCTGCACCTTGTATTGACAATCAAGGTGTGACTCTTATTAAAAAGTGTAAGTTATTCTAGAAGACTCCTTATGAAAACAAAGAGTCTTTCAGGTTTTCTTTCACCAATATACAGCATGTTTTTATTTCATGTATTTCCTGAAACCTGAACCTAATTTCTTTTTTTTTTTTTCTGAACCTAATTTCTTCTGGAATTTTCCAAACCCCCTCCAGAACCCACCATACCCATTTAGGAATATAGGTTCCAATATTTGCAAACCCAAGTGGTTGGTTTAATCTGGAAATGGAGGGTTTCCTGTACTTCACCACTCAGGAGTGTGAGGGAATATAACGTAGTAATAAAAGTTCTTTTCTGATTGTAGAACCATTTAATTCCAACGTTCTCTAATGTCAGGATGATGTTGCAAGTGTTTAACCTCTGTATGTTAAATGAATAACATAAATAAGAGCTTGATATGAAAGGTTTGTCATCTCTCTGTGTATATGATTATGTAACAAATTATAGATTAAATGCCACGAGTATTACAGTGAATTCTGATTACCTGCCTGGGCTTGCTCATTGCTCTCACTTCCCTAACTTCTCCCTTGCTCCTGCTGTTAACTACTTGACTCGGGGAAGAGTACAAATATTTGGGCATCTCTAAGTATTCTGTAAGATCCAACTCAAACTCCAGTTGCTACATGAGTCTTTCCTTCCTGAATGCTTCCTGAAATTGCCCCAC
This sequence comes from Smutsia gigantea, assembly GCA_032199065.1. Classification (NCBI taxonomy): domain Eukaryota; kingdom Metazoa; phylum Chordata; class Mammalia; order Pholidota; family Manidae; genus Smutsia; species Smutsia gigantea. The sequence goes on from JAVSCE010003555.1 coordinate 37,820, forward strand.
ACTCTCCCATGACCCACAGTGCTTCTTTGATTACTGACTCAGCAATTTCAAGGACCATTCATTTGGCAAACAGGCAAGTCCTTACTATATGCTGATTTGTGGGCACTAAGGAAAGAAAAGAAGTTAAGACACCATAACCACTGCCATATGCTATCAGACTTTAAACTGATCTTTTTTTAATCTATCAACCTTTGGGGGAGAAGTAAAACCACTTTCTGAACATCTATCCAAATTCTGCCACTGAACTACCTAGTTATGGATGCACAAATAAATTTTCTTAATTTATTTAAGACTAAAAATAAATTCCTCCATGACACAAGGTTCTTTCCTGGCTCAGGAAATGTGCAGATACTATCTCTCTTGTTTGCTAAGCTTTTCCAATTCACTTCCCCCTCTAGGTAACTCTTATTCACCCTGAAGAGTTCATTTTATAGGTCATGTCCTAAAAAGGAAGCTTTCTGAGCTTTGCAAGTTTTTATGCCTGCTTAAGACAGGGACCATGAGCTTAGACGGAGTAGGGTGAGGGCCTCTGGAAAAAACAAAGCAAGATAATCCATTGTGGGATTTGCTTTGGCCTGCTGGGGGACCCAGCTTGTTTTTCTGGCTTTACCCAAGTGCTGCTTTTCTTCCTCCAGCCATAAACAAATGATTTGCAACTTGGGCAATGTAGCAAGCAAGCCCAAAACAACATAGTAAAAACAGCAAAGATTCTATCTTGAAAATTAGATTGCATTTTAAAACCCAGTTTGTTAAAAAGTAATTTTCTTAACATGCTCTTTAACAAACAGGCAATAACTCAGCCCACCCTGGGAGCAAAGCAGGCAGTCTTGAGTGATAAGCTCCCAGGCCAGGAAGCTGCTATCCTGGGAGGAAATCAGAGCAGTAAAATTCTCGTAAATAACCAGGAAGACTAATAAGAAACTTAGTGTTTCTTCAAAGGTAAACATTTTGGGACCACTTAGCAGGTGTACATCCCTAGCCCTTTGTCTCTCAACTGCCTATAAAACCCCCAGACAATGCATTACCCTAGGGCTCTCTTGTCCCCTCCTGGCCTGAGCCAGGAGCTCTGTCCTCTCACTTTATCTCCTACCTTGAGTGGTTGTGAAGTTCATTCTTTGGCTCCGTGAGCAAGAACCCTGGCATCATGGTCAGTACAGCCCACATCCAGAAGCACTGCAATAAAGAGAAAATATCGAAACCATGAGATTACAGAAAATGAAATAAGTGGAAAAGGAAAACTTTAGCCCCACCCAGAACTAACAAGTTTATGCTCAAGTGTCATGGAAGTAAACAGTCCCCTATCCATAAAATAACTTTCAGCACATTATTTTATGTCTAAACACTTTTTTGTCCTTTTGCTTTGGTATAAACATAGGGACATACACACTGTCTCTGACCCACTGACTTTGGCAGGCAAGAGAAACTTACAAACCACTGTTCAATATTCCAGTGGAGGCTCACATTCTTAGGACTCACACTTTTCAAAGATTTCAAGCTTTTGCTCCATATATTTGAAATCTTTGAATTACAGTTCTAGTAATAAACATGGAATGTGCCTGTTTATACAATCCCAAATGTTTGTCTGTGGTGTTTTCCCAGCCTAGAGGAGCCAATACACCTTAAAGAAAACAAAGTATGCAAGACCTCAAGATCATGGACAATGGGAACAAAAACAAGAAACCCATGATCTGAAAGTCGTGACTGAATTTTATCTTAAAGGAATAATTTAACTTTCTTTAGCCAAGTAACTATGGTATTTTGAAAAATGTTATTGAATAAATAAATGAATGAATGTCTCAAAAATGATATTACCTCACTGAAGTGCTGTCTCATTTCTAGCATATATTCTAGCACATAATCAAAATTCCATCTCTAAAATTCCATTTCCTTTTTTTCATATAATAACATTTACTGCATCATTACGGAGTATCATTCTTCAAAACTCCAAATCTAAGGGACTACATTCATACATCAAGTACTATTATTTTTTTAATGAAAGCAAATATCATTATATATGCAAATAATAGTATATAATAATTTAATTTTTAAAATAACATAAGAACAGGAAGAATAATTACATTTTTTATCAATTATCTACTTCTGGAGTAGGTAAAATAGATCAACTGTATCTTAAGTTTTAAGATGTGTTACAATTTGAGTATCTTTGAGGCAATTCATTATAATGTTGAGGAAATTTCAGTTCCTGAACTTGAAATTATAAAGTAAATAATTTTGTGACTATTCCAATTTTTATTTTATATGTATTTTAGCAATTAAATATATAGTACTTAGTTTTTCACCATGCATTTTTTCTTGGTAACTATTTCGACACATTTAAATAAAGATTGACACCAAATAATATCCATCAATTTTATTTCAGTGCTTCATATGCACTACTAAATGGAAAATTTTATCCTTAACTTTTCTGCAAAGGAAAATGTCAATTTTTATTTAACACATTCTGAATGGAGATACATTCTTTCTACTTAGAACCGAAAATGCATGCAACAGTTTGTAAATATATATTATCTGTGATATTGTGAAGTACTAAGAAATGTATATCTGGTCTTCCTCCCTTGTTCTTGACACAGAGTTCCTAAAACCTTTGTAATTTCCTGAGTGATGAGAGTGAAAGAGCATCTTCCATTATTCATAATAAACCCCTTTCAACCATATCTGAATTTACACTAATGAGGTGACTGGGAGAACCAGGGTCAGCTGCCAAATGGAATTTTCAACCCCACCCTCAGACCTAGAGGGAAGGATAAAGGGCTGGAGATTGAATTCATCACCAACAGCCAATGATTTGATCAATCATAGTTACCTAATGGAACCTTCATAAAATCCCTAAACAAAGGAATTCAGAGAACTTTCTGCTTTTTAATTTTTTAAAAAGAAAAATAAGAAAATGGAAAAAAATACAAGTAGATCAACTAAGGAGATGATATATTGATACATGACAGGCTCACCAAAATAAATATTATGACACTAAAACTCCCAATTGGCAAAAATATGTCAGCAGACTGATCACAGAAGAAATAAAAATAGCAATTGGGTTTTTTTTGAAGTTCAAATTCAAATAGCCAAAAAAGGTGTAAATTAAAATTATGGTGTCAACAATCTTTGACTATGAAATTTCAAACTTGATAGTAACATACTTGATGACAAACTATCTTGCAATATTTTATAATAGAAAAAAAAGGAAATTGCTCCAACATGTGAGAAGAGCAAAATCATCAAATAAATTGTGCTATGTCCATGTGAATGACTGTTATTCAATTTACAAACATTTTTAGAAAACGTAATGATCTATCAGAACAGTAAAAACTGTTTTAGATAGGTAAAATAAACATAGTAAGGTCATAAAGCAAAATGATTGGATGTGGCTTCTGAATGAAAAAAATGATTCATTTCACTTAAAAAATTTTTTTTTCCAAATTTTCAAATATTATACAGATATTGAATATAACTGTTAGATATTTGAAAAATAGAGTAAATATTTCATTGCATTTGATATTAAAGTTAATATTAAGACCATTAACTCCAGAACAGTTTTACTGAATTGACAGATGAGGAAAATCATACAATAATGTAAGACCTTGATATTTGGACTTTGATTATGAAAATCACAGTTCAAAAGCTGTGAATAAACATAGACGTTAATGTTGAATAAATTTGCTGATCTCTTTCTAATAGGCTATTCTGCCTCAACCCCACAATCTTTGTGGAAATTAATGCAGTGGTTCCGGGGATAGAGATTATCTGCTTGGTATTCCTGTGTCTGCTGGAATTTTAGCTATAAAGTGTAAATCTCTAGGTAGAAAGGAAGAGAAATCTCTAAGGCTTGTTCACTGCTCATAGAAAGAAATCTCTTTAGGAGCATTTATTTTTATTTTGTAATTTAATTTCCTCAGCACTAGTTACTTATATTCTTGGCATGGTCTCTGTATCAGAGGTCTTTTTTTTTTTACTTTATTTTTTTATTAAGGTATCATTGGTATACAAATTTATGAAGATTTCACATAAGCAACACTGTGGTTACAACATTCACCCATATTATTAAGTCCCCCTCACATACCCACTGCAGTCACCCCATCAGTGTAATAAGACGCTATAGAGTCTTTATTTGTCTTCTCCACCACCTTCCCCGTGGTGACCTACCTATATTATGTGGGCTAATTATAATGTCCCTTAATCCCCTTCTCCCTCCCTCCCCACCCACCGTCCCCCACCCATCCCCTTTGGTAACAGCTAGTCCTTTCTTGAGTTTTGTGAGTCTGCTGCTCTTTTGTTCCTTCAGTTTTGCTTTGTTTTTATACTCCACAGATGAGTGACATCAGTTGTGTACTAGAGGTCATTTAAAGAGCCACATCAAATGACTAACGCTGCCTTTTTCTTGAACTTTCGTACCTTCATCCATGGGCACATTCATCAGGATTATTTCTGGTAAATGTCCCTGAGGCTTTTCCCGATCAGAATCAATGACTCCATAATCTGTGCTCTTACCTACATTACGTTAATTTTATGTTATATGAATTTCACATTAACAAATTATTTTTAAAACAGGGTTTTCTTTATGGTCAATGAAGGAGCAAACATAATAGAAAAAATGGGGAACAGAATAAATATATGAGTAGAAAAATTCCAAACATATCAACAATTAAAATTTGCAAATTCTCTGATTTTTCCTAGTAAAAGACATATTGATAAAACAACTGATAATTTCTATGTCTTTGTGCAAGAAAAATTAGATGATTTATATGCTGTTTAGAAATTTATGTGCAATTTAAAAGACATACAACTGATGCATGAGAACACTCCAAGTTTGAAAGTACAAGTAAAGGAAGAGCTATCAGGGAAAACTGACCAAACCAAAATTTGCCTATCTCTGCTATTATATAAAATAGGATGTAAGACAAAGAACATTATTAGGAAGAGGAGAATTAACTGCACCATGACAAAAAATTTTAACTCACCAAGAAGACGTAATCTTCTCAATAAGCGCATACTTGGTAAAATAGCTTCAAAATGCACAAAGAAAATATTGAGAGAACTACTGGGAAAAATATGAAGCCACCTTCATGGTGAAATATTTTTAAAAAGCTAAAAAAAGCCATTAAGATATGAGATAAAATTCAACAAACAAGAAGCAAATGAGAAAATGAACAATTTATCTATTGCCATATATAGAATTCCATATAAGTAATTAATTAGAGAATACTATTTTTGCCAACTTCACAGAATAGATATAGGTAAATATAGATATGGATATAGATATCACATAAGTCCTCCCTTATCCACGGGGACTATGTTTCAAGATCCACAGTGGATGCCTGAAATCATGGATAGTACCAAACCCTACATATACTATGTTTTTTCCTATACATACATACCTATGATAAATTTTAATTTATAAATTAGGCACAGTAGGAGATTAGCAACAATAACTAATAATGAAATAGAACAATTTTAACCATATACCATAATAAAACTTACACAAAAGTAGTGCCTGTCTCAAAAAAGTCTTCCTGTACTGTATTCACCCTTCTTGTAATGATGTGAGATGATAAAATGCCTCCATGATGAGATGAAGTGAGGTGAACAATGTGGACATTGTGATGTAGTGTTACGTTATTACTGACTTTCTGAGATATGTCAGAAGAAGGATCATTTTCCTGACTTGGTTGACCATGGGTGATTGAAAGGAAATGGAAAATAAAACCTAGGATAAGAGGAACTGCTGTTGATGACCATAAAGCATGTTTCAACAAATCTGGAAAATTAAGTTATCTGCAAGCTACTTTTATAACTATGAAGTTAATTTGGAAATTAACATAAAAGGCATACATTTTAAATTTCCATGTATACAGAAACTAAGGATAAATTACATTACTCATTGCTTAAGAAATATTTAACAAAAAAATGTAAAATATTTAAAAGTAAATTATGAAATTATTTTGTATCAAGAGACTTGAGAAATTAGTGAACCAAGAATTCAATTTAAAATGAAGGTAACATACAATTAAGGAAACAATTTTTAATTCAAGTAAGAGGAAGAAGGTAATAAACTGAAGAATGAGTTAGGTGATGATTATGGTAAATAAAGAAACAGTAGAGAAAATCTACAAAGCAACAAGTTGGTTCTTTTGAAAGACTAACAAACAAATATTAGGCAAAATGTACAAAAAAATGTCAGAAGGTACAGATAAATAAATAATTTTAGGCATTATGAAGAGGACACATACAGAGATAAAGAGTTTAGAAAGCTAAAAAAATATCATTTCAGCACAAATAGATTTGAAAATATCAACAAAATGGAGAAATGTCTAGGTAAATACAACTCACCCAAAGTTTGGGTAATTTTTGAATCATGAAATTATTAAATTATGTTTGAACTCTTCCCAAAGGAAAAGCAGAGTTTTTCAGGGAGAGTGAAAATTTCATGGACTGTATTTTTAAGTTCTATATAAATTATTTTGGAAAACAGAAAAAGATCATTTCTGAACTCATTCCATAAAGCTAGCTTAACACTGACTGGATAAAATAGATATTAAAGGCAGAGATTGTTTAAAATGTACATTACATAAGCTTGATTTCATATGTGAAATATATCTACTTTACATATATTTGTCAAAATTATAAAATTAATCATTGTAATTGCCATTCATAAAAGGTCTTAAAAATTCCCTTTTTTAACCCATTTTATTTATAAGGTTTTATTTTAAAGTATGCTTTCTTTGATCACTATTCTATACTGCAAGAAATAATACAAATGATCAAGTAATTTTTATCTTAATACAAATGGAGAAATACTCTTCTAAATAATCTCTTGATTAGACAGAAAATATAAATGGAAAATTTTAAATATGCAAATCTTAATTTATTTAAAAATTAAAAATATTTAAAAATATATAAATATATAAATTTTGTATTTAAAAATATATAAATATATAAATTAAAATCTATATAAATCAATTTATTTTAAAAAGTAAATCTAGTCAAAACATAAAAGGATTAGAAAAATTGTTGCTCCATGGTGACCACATGGTAAAACTAATAAATTTTACTCTAATGGAGCTATAAATTTTTATGAATCTGTAAGAGTGTAGTGAAATGCCAGGAAGTCTCTAAGATCAGAATTTCATAGAAAAACAAACTCCAATTATTGAGGAGGGCAGCCCTGAGACAGATTTCTGGGGGAAAATGCCAGTTTGGTTGCAGTGGGCAGAGGAGCAGGTCAGCCATAATCAAGAGATTTTCATGCCAGTGTGTATTGGTGGCATGATTTGGAACCTTAAGAGCCCCAAGTTCAAAAAATAAATGGTCTTTATGATTTTCCCCACCTCCCAACCTAAGGTATTTTTCTTAGAACATGGCATGGGAGATGAGTGGGACAGCAGAATGAAATTTGCACAATCTCACTATATTAAATTAGAAATAACAAACAGTAAGTGTATGTGTGTGTGTGCTTATGTGTATGTTTGTACATTAACCATGGGTAAGATAACCACTTTTCCTACACATTTTCAATGCTCATACAAACATACACACATAAGCACACACACACACACCATGCAGATATTTTATATTTCCCTTTTGAGTTATAAATTCTCTTTCAGTGAGCAACTTTGAATACAAGTGTTTCTCTTTTTAGGCTTATTTTCACTGAGATGATTTCCAATAGTGGAATTCTGATTTTAAAAGAATAGATGTTAGATTCAATTTTCGAATATTGGCCTAACAGCTTTCAATACCTCAACAGCACAGATCATTTCTATTTAAATAATATTTGCAAGTGTGATTAATTGAATAGTAGCTTCTCATATCTTAGAGCTTCCTTCTATTATTTTTTTCTTAGTTGATTAGTGACTTTTCTTAATAATGTTTGTGAATTTTCTGTGTTCTCTGTCTTCATATGTATTACAGAATTAGATTTTTAAGACATTATACAATTACTTAAATTTATTATTTATATATATATATTTTTTTTTACTTCAAATTTTATTTTCAATATTAAAAATTGTATAGGAAGTTAAATGTTTGAAGAGGTCAAATATGCTCTTTAAATTTATTTTATCTATTTTTCATTATATAGTTTTCTTGCTTCCTTAGAGTTAATTGATAATTTATTATACTTACTTTTTCTAAATTAATTATGCAGTTATAAAGGGGTTATTGCTCCCTTTTCCAAATATTATTTATTTATCTAAGCACTTTTTCTTTTTACTTAGTAGATTGAAATATATTTATTTTTCTGATGATGATGAAGAAACAACCTTAGATTAATTAGATAAAAACTTTTGAGAATGTTAAAGGAAGGCAAAAACCAAACACAAAATTTACCCTAAGCTAAAGCAATGCAAAAATTGTCAAAATGTTTTAAGTGTTTCCTATCACACAAAAAATGAAACTGAGAAACTGATTTTACATGAATAATTTTACACAAATCATGCACTGATTCGGTTTCATTGTTTCATTTTTTGTTTTTAGTGGCTATGACTGATAAGAATGATTTGGGACTTGACAGACAGCCCACTAACAGTAAGTTCTGCAGTGTCCTGAGTTAAGTACCATGTACACCACTTCATGATGAAGAATGGTACCTATTCTAGAACTGAAAGAGTTCATAAAGAAATATCGCAGAAGTGTCTTTAAGGAATAATATTTCCAGAATATTCACTGAATATGATCTGTAACAAAGCACATTAAAAATAATTAAAACATTTGAAGCTACTTTCCTAAGAAGCAATGATGAATTCAATTATGTCTGTGATAATGCAAAGGTTAGTGAAACTGTTTGGCCATTAGTGTGAATGTGTTAGGCATGTTGTGTAACTTCACATAAGGCCTAGTCAATGACATGCCCAATGTAGAGACAATACAGAGCTAAAATGAGCAGCAGTGAAGCAGTTCCCTGTGTGGTTGGGAAGAGTGTTCCCTTGAATTCTGTGCTCACATATCAGTCTCTCTCAGAACAAAGACATTATCAACCTTTCTTGGCTTCTCTTCTGGGCTCTAAGTATTGAAATTCTTATACTGAAACTTCCATTATAAGAGTTACGATCTGCTTCTTCCCAGGATATATATGCACACTCTGCAAAAGTTCAGACATTTTCTTCTATAAACTCGGTATTTATTTCTCAGATATTCATTCAATTTCTCAGCATGTGTTTTTTTAGAAAGTTGAGGGAAATTAAATAGAAACAAAACTCAAAGACAGGTTGATGTATCAGTATGCAGGTATATATATATGTTTTCTCCCAAATAACATGAGTGGCAAACATATGAGTGACAAGTTAGGGAAAGAACATAGGAAAAGAAAGGAGAAAGTACTGAAGATGAGAGGTGCTAGTAGGGAAATCAGGTATATTTGATTTATATATATAATTTTAAAGAAGTTATTCTAATTATTATTTACTTTTAATAATTGTATTATTTTCACTGTTATTATTTTATATAACACTTTATGAATCTTAGAAATTGTTAAGTGATATGAAATAAGGGCTTAAAGAAAACCAATAAGGAAATACAAAATTCAACCTGGGAAAAGCATAATTAATCTTCCCATAGGATGTGTTTTTTGATTATGAAGAGCTTGGGTATATTATCTTCTAGTAAAAGAGTAAAGCAATTTCACATTAATTTCTTTCAAATTTCTAAAATGTTTCAATCATGAAAAATGTTTTCCAAATTCCTTCCAATATAGAACTTAATTAATTCACTAAACATTAGCTTTGAAGATGCATTTAATTGCTTTTTAAACTGCATGGAGAAATTGAATAAACAATTATGGCAATAACAAAGATTAATTAGACAAATCAAGGAGGTCGCAATACAGTGGGAAGGCATCAATGAAAGCAAGATAAGAGGAGATAATTGATAGAAGGGTGACAGATAAAGAATTGTGAGAAAAATTCGAACAGATTGTTATTGAAGGATCAGGGAGTTTTAGTAAATGTGGTGGAATTTGATTTACAGATTGAATATACTAAAATTATAATGAGCAAATGTAGCAGAAAAATATACCAGAGAAAGAATTTGGGTGAAACATTCAGGTGGAAAGACCTATATTATGTTGAAAAGAATAGGGGTATGGATGGAATTAAGGGAAATGGAGATGGGAGAAATGAAAGGTAAGACTGAAAAAATGGAGGGAGCAGGTGAGGCTGCAGAGGCTCATGGAACTTGAATGCCAGGCTATAGATAAATTTCATCTTATGCAATCCAATCAAGCAGTCAGATCATCTTTGCCTTTTTACTTATCAGTGAATGACCGTTTAATCAATGTACATTAAATGACTTATCATTTATATTTATATTGATGACAATTTATATTGAATTTTTCAGTGAATGACTATAAATCAGTTTGTAGATTTGTAGTTAATAGACAATATTAAAGAGACTGAAAATGACATATACCAACTTGTTAACTTGAAAAATAAAATCATGTTTTTTCCATTCTTAAAATATTTTTGGTTTTAATTATATTCTAGTCACCAGTAATTTGAGTTCATTCCTAACACTATTTTATTCAATACCAATTTTACTTACTGATTCCAGAATTTACATGAATTGAAAATATGTTCTTCCATTCATTTTTCTTGACTCTCTGCCCTTCAGTAATGAGTGAAGGAAGTGTAAAAACGTTTAGTTTTTCACTGTTTGAAAATGCTTTCACATGTAGAAATCAATACCAAAAGAATTCCACAGGTAAGTGTCATCTTTATAGCCAATATACAAATGTAAATGGTCATGATGGTTAACTGGCATGTTCACGACATGAGAGCCCGTAATTGTTAGAAGTCAGTCTATCATTCAAGTAAAAGAGGATTATGGAGACTGGAATGAATTTGATACTGTAGTTATCCATTACATGAGTGTGCTTTCAAGATTGTTTCAATTCAGCAACTCTCCTAATGTCATAAATGGGTTTCTCCACCTGAAACATCCATCTCTGAACTGAGAATTCTCTGAAAATTTTTAATTTCTACTTTTTTATTAGTTTCCTGATTTTGCTTCATGTTATTGATGTACTACTAATAGTCTCATGGCTTAAGTCTAATCCATCCTTCTTAAACATTGCTTTCTACCATTAGTCCAAGTGTTTTGCAGTCTTAGTAGAATATCATGCCTAAGCAGAGCTGGGGTAATGATTAAATCTAGGCTGAAGGTGGATAATGAAAGGGTATTGTAGGTACAACTATAAATCCTGCTTAAGCGCACCATCTAATTGAAATGGCAGGGCCCAATTTTGCTTAGAGACACCTCTGAAATAGCAAAACAAGACAAACAAGAATTTGCAAAGGAACTGAATTTATATATGCTTGGCAGGGGATTTTATTCATAAGCCATAACAATATTTCTCACAACTGATTTCATTTCCCTGTTGCCCACTTATCTTACAGGATAAATGTTCTCTAAAAACTGACTCTGTGTATCTTCTTAATTTGAGTAATATCACATTTCTGAGTCTCTTAAACCCCGACTTCTGTCCACATAGCCTGAGTTCTTTATTATGGAGATGAACTTTCATTTTTGCTTTTTAAAATTTCACTTGAGCTTTTAAAAATATTCACTCATTTTTAAAAATAAAATGACAGAAAACCTGGAAATAGAACTGGAATAAAAAGAATTTTCTTTAGATATTGGGGAAAAAAGGAATAAAAATAATCTGAGGAAGGACAGCATTCTCTGGGCTAGGGTTTGGGAACAGTCACATATTTATGAATGTGCTATCATGATTACATAAATGTTTTGCACACATTTGATGTTTGAACTGAAAGAATGGAATTCAGTCAGATGAATCCAGGCTTACCACACAGGTCCAATGGTTTTCACTGATTCCATTCTGATGAATGGATTTACATAATATTATTGAATACTCTGCAGAATGCAAATTCAAGAAATCCAAGTTAATGAGATTAAGAAGAGTTTTATGAAGAGTCAACTTTTGGAGCAAAGATCACAAAGACTTAAAAGGTAAAAACATTTTATCTGCTCTATCAAGTCTACAGACAAGTCTGTGGAGCAAATTATTCATCTCTGATATCATGGTTATTTTTTATTCATAGCATTTCCATCTTACACTTCTTATAAATTTTATATCTCTACTGAATGCTTCATATGTCTATGCCAGTTTCCATTTTCCTATCAGATGCCTTAACCTATCAATCATTATTTCAAATTTCCTGTCTAAAAGTTACAACTAACCCATCTCCAGATCTGTTCTTCAATGCATTGTTTTTTAAAATGTGTTTTCACTAAGCGCAGGGTTTATTGCTCAGGCAAGGGGGCTTTCCGTCCCTTCCTCTGTGGTATCTGTCCTGTACTGGTACCTCATGTGTGAGTCAGTTTCCTTCCTCTTGAGCTGAGGTCCTTTGCCTTACCATTTCAAGCTGGCTTTCTGATCCTTTTCTAGAATCAGGTGGCTTTTACCGATTGTCGTCGCAGGATACAGGGCAGGTTAGCTTTCTTCTTTTTCCCCCAATAGCAGCTGAACTCTTCCTAGAATGGATGAACCAGTGGAGAGGGAGAGGGATGGTGGTGAAGCATTTATTACTCTCTCCCCAGCGGCAGCTGTCTTTATCAGTCCTGGAGTCAGGACAGCCAGGGTACCAGGTGGGTTTTATGTTTGTCCCTTAAGACCAGATATTTACCATCTTTTACTCAGACATGGTGCAGAACAGAGATGGACTCCAGATTTACCCACTAAACCCAAACTTTGACAGACCCTGTAGACCCACGCCACAGAAAGGGGGTCTCTCAGGTCTTCTGAACTTTTCTCATCTTTCCAGGCACACCCAGTGGAAGCTAATAGAGTAATTGGCAAGTGTGTGTGAACTCCCACTCGTCTATGCTACATGGGATTCCAGTCTCATGATAGCCTGCTCTTAGCCTTGGAGATGTATTCAAATTTTCACTGATTTCATAGCTGCCACTCTTCCTTCTATGCATTGCCAAAGTTGAAGTACAGTATGTGTCCCATCTTTCTACAGAAGCAGAGCTTGTTACCTTTTAGAATCTGTCACCTGACTGCTTTTTAATTCAACTGTCTTATTCACTCAAAATGAGAGATGATTTTGTACCTTGCCTCTCTTTTCCCTGCGTTTTGTATGTGAGCTATGTTGCTGTGTTGGACTGTAGCTCCGGAGTAAGGCAGTTCCCTTCCCAGGGCAAGTTCCCAATCAATCTGGTGAAACTGAAGAAGGACTGGGGGAAGGGCAGGTTGGTTAAAGGGTTTTATTGCTCCAAGCTCAGTCTCTCGCTGGGCTTCCCCTGACGCGCTCCCAACTCCTTCGTTTCCAGCAGGCCCGCTCCGTCCAACCCTCCAGCCACAGCACCTGCTCGCTTCTCCTGACCACCCCTTCAGGCAGGAACTCTATGGGCAGGTCCCTGGTGCCTGGTGGGTACCAGACCAATTAGGTACCTGGAACAGAGGGGAGGAGAGAATGGCTGTTTTTTTGTTCCACCCCTTGCCCCGGCTGCCACACTTTTGTGGCCTATTGTATGTAAAAGGTCCCTCTTCTGCAGACCACTATGGAAGCCAGGTGGAAATTCTGGGTGGAAACTTCCATTTACCCCACAGTGACTAACTTAAAACAGAAGCAGAACTCTGAGTAAACATTTAGAAGCTGATATCACAATCATCTTTTTCTACAGATCTTTCTACTCGATCTTCATGGAAATTCGTTGCAGTGATTCAGTGAATCATTTGCCTGGTGCTTCTTTTCTGTTGGAATCTTAGCCATGAAGTTTAAGTGAGTATGTAAAATAGAAATCTGCTTTTCCGTTACTCACATAATAAAATCTGTTAAAGAGAATACATTTTTTGATCAGTTCAATTCCTTGACCACATATAATATTCTCTGCACAGAATGAAAATGATTTTTTAGAAACATCAAAAATAGTGTCCATTTTTAAGCACATCATAAACCTTACTAAATACCCTATTTGTTCTCATGTTTCCTTTACAAGAAATGCCTTTTAAAAATATCTTTATGAAAAACTTTCTCACAGTGTTACCAGAACAAAATTTTCTCCTCTGTGATCAATTGCTGAATGAACTCATCATAGTTATATTGTTATTTTATTTTTGTTTATGAATTCATTACTTTTGAACTCCTTGAAGCAAGTGGTTTCATTAATCATCTTTTATTTCCAAATTTAGTACAGAGTCCTGCATATAAGAATGTCAAATTATTTTCTTTTTCAGTTTAAAACTGACCTTTCTGAATTATCTTCAGTGTCTCAGAAGTCATTTCAAGCAAAAGAATACTCAGAAAATATCTCCTCCAACAAGCAAGCAAACAAAACAAGTAATTTTAGAAGAGACTCTGAGTCATAATTTTATTTGTAGGAAAGAGGAGAGAACTATGTATTAACTATTTTGCTTGATACATCTAACTGGATACATATGAGGGGATATGAGTCAAATCTATTTGTATGTCAGAGTATTTCTCATGTAATCATGTAGATATAATTTATACACTCAAAATGATGACACTATCAAATGGTGACCTAAGGTTTAATGAAACACTTTGACAAGGCACCAATGATGATTATTGGGTGGATATCTATTTATGACTTTACTTAACGTATTTCTCCTTATCGAATTTCTGGAACACAACCTTTTAACAAATGCACATATATTCATTTTCTTTTTGAACAGAAAGAACACTTTATTGACAATTTTAACAGTTATATGTATTGGCTATGCTTCCTGATACACTTTTTTTTCTATCCTATGTATTTTCTTTTTTTATTACAATTTTTTAAATTAAGGTATTATTGATATACCCTCTTATGAAGGTTCCACATGAAAAACATGTGGTTACTACATTCATCCATATTATTGAGTCCCCCCACCATACCCGATTGCTGTCACTGTCCATCAGTCTGATACACTTCTAATTCTGTGATTTTAAAAACATAATTTGTTTCCCAATATGCATCTTATGAATCTTGAAGACCAAACTGTTTTCAATGAGATTAACCATTAACTTTATTCTAACACAAAATTTAAGTGCTTACAGTCTGTAATGTAAAACTCAAAAATGTCTTTGTAGTGGATAGATTTGCTTTGTGAATTTACTGGATGTGATCTGCACTGATGGAAAGCTCAGTTATATTCTAATATTTTGGAAATGTCCACTTGTTCAAACAACTGGCAACATCATGGAGAAAACTACTACCATTTTTAAGAGATGTGCATCCCTGGAAAGAATGTCACCATTATTGCATTGATTAGCTTCAAAATTTCTTAAATTGAATATTGAAGAAGAGATGGTAAAGACAAGATTTTTGTTTCATAAATTTCATTATCAAAAATTTTTAAGAACACAGCAATCCTTCAAGTTTTATATTCTTCTGAAACTCCTCTCATATTGCAGTCACAGAAATCTTTTCAATTTGACTGTGATTTTGAATGTGTACTTCACTAACATTTGAATAGCTTTCCTCAGCACTAGGATAAAATACAAATAACATGTGTATAAGATTGTTTGTATCTGATTCCTTCCTATCTGTGGCCTCTTCTGCTGTCCAGGACTCTCCACCACACCATTCTAAGGGAAGCATGCCGTGGTCTCCAGCTCTATTACAGCTCTTCAGATCCATCGTGGTCCCACTGTACTCTTTCATTTCCTTGTTTCATCTGCCTGTGACAAATTTTACCTCTTCCGCCTCCTTCCTCAAACTATCCTCTCTTGCTTAATGTATCCTACTTTTGAAGGTTTTAGCATATTAGACAATCCCCTTGGAAAGCATTCTCAGTTCACCTGCTAAACTCCCCTGCTAATTCTTCACCTTTGATCCTGTATTTCTGTTCTTGTAGCACATGCCACCATTTATTGCATATGCTCAATGTATGTCATCCTATTTTTCTGCCTAACCCAAGTGAGTACAGCTATAAGACTTCTGCTCACTTTTATAACCCATAACCTGAGGAAATGCCTAGAATACAATGTAGACGAAAAAAATTTGCTTGGTGAATAAATGAATCATTAGCTATTGACATCCTGCCTATGGCTAAAGAATCTAGGGCTAAACCCACCTGATTCTTTTGATATAATAGGAACAGAAAATCGAAAGGGAAGTTTAAAAATAAAATATATATACTCAAGCCATCATATTCCTCTTCCTTCAGGAAAGGTCTACTTTCTCATTTATTTTCCTCTTACTTTCTGCAGAATTCTCAAAGATGTAGTGTAATACACATCAAAAAAGTTTCAATCAGCTTATACCACAACAGCAAACAACTAAAACGAATTTGACTGGATGGCACAGATATTACCTTCCACAAGTATGTCCCCTGCTATTTCTAATTGTCAGTCTAGAATAATATTACTTTCTGCCCAAACTAAATACTTAGTGTTACTATGGATAGATGCTAGATTTCATAAGACATATACACAATAAATCAAGCAGGAAAAGACAGGATTGATGGAAAGAAGGGAGTAAAAAATAATTACTCTACTAAGCCAAATATTTTGCTATTCTTTAGGTTGCTTATCAGTTCTGTGAATGAGGTATTATAATTTGTCACTTTTAGTAAAATGTTATTGAATAAACTGGCACGTGATTACAAAGTGAGTACATATCAGATTTGTCATTTTCATTTTAATGTCCCTTGACTGACTCCAAGGCATGTGCATAATGATATTTTCTTATTGTGTGCCCTTCCCCTCTCTAGGACTCACCCAATGTACTTTGTATTCGTTTTCTAGGGCTATCACAGCAAATTACCACAAACTGGGTGGATTAAAACAACAAAAATTGATTCTCTCACAATTTAGGAAGGCAGAAGTTTACAATCAAGGTATTGCTAGACTTGGTTCCTTCTGGAAGATCCTTTTCTTGAAGGAGCTAGATAAACATTTCCAGGGGGAAAATCGTTATTGATGATTAACAATTTTGTTATACTATATATACTATAAAACTTGCTTCTCAAAATGCTAATGTAGAAGGAAATATAATAAACCTCAGTGAAAATGGAAGATACTCTTAAATTGTCTGAAGCCACAGATAGCTGGCAATCCTTGGCACCATGCACACCTGTACTTCCAACTTCACATTGCCTTCTCTGCATCTCTATGTGCCTATTTTTCCTCCTAAAATGGTATTAATGGATTTAGAGCCCAATCCAGTATGATTGCATCATAATCCTCACCTGAATTAAATTCACAAGTAACCTGTCTCCAAATAAGGTCACATTCTGAGGTTCTGAGTGGACGTGAATTTGGGGGTGGGGGGGGCACTATTCAATCCACTACACACTTCTCAGAAAAGGATTTCTAGACCTCAACTCTGAGGATTTTATTAGAAAGGGAATGGGAGTGGGAGATATAAAACTGTAAGTGGGAGATATAAAACTGCATTCTAAAACAAAATTCCATGAAATTATAATACACAGTATAGTTGAAGATCCATTGCATTGTGATGATATACCTCAACTCAGTATCACAAATATTTGACCATGGACTAGAGACATTTCCGGACTTCCTCATACGTTGTGAAGTCAAACCATCAATAACTGAATGGAGAAGAAACTTCTGACAACTAGTGATAAAATTAGCCAAAATAAATGGTTCAAATATCAACAATAAAATTCTCCTCCTAATATGTTTGAAAAAGTCAAACGTCCTTATAAATTGCTCTTGGGAAAGCAATAACAATTGTCTACAGTTAATTATATGTACAGTTAACCACTGATTATCAGATTATAGATGCAGTAGTGGCTTAAGGTTTGAAACAATGTAATAATTCTGAATTATAGAACTAATATCTCTATACCTGGTGCCTATGTTGTACTGTAGTGAATAGTGAACACGTTTTTGAAATTTAGTTATAATTCTGCAGCAGAAAAGAGATGATTTTGAATATCAGAAATTTTAATGTGCTGCTTTGATGAGCTACGTCTTTCAAGATCATGTCTTTCCAATCTAACATTCTAATTTAAACATCCTTTTTTTTTGGCGAGAAGTCAATGCCCTGAGAGAGAGAGAGACAAGAGAAAAGAGCTGTTAAACCAGGCTAAGGCACCTGAGCCCAACTGCTTTTCCCGACCCTCAGTCTCCCCAGCAGAGAAACAAGCTGCGCATCTCAGGAGGAAGCCAGGATATGCCAGGGTACTGTAGATAAGTACACACATATACACAACTGAATGTATTGCAAAAACGTTTACATCAATCTATAAAACTGATGAAACTTCCCATTCTATCATTTCCAGACAAAGGATCTGATTCACTATATTTATTAGTCACCCACCTCCATGTTTCTTTTTTGTTTTGTGCTTTACGATTAATACTTTCCCTTTCTAGTCCAAATTCTTATTTATCAATTTTTCTTTTCATTTCCTACAAGCATATCCCTGTGATTCCCAGCATGATCAGGTAGATCATCATGTGTGTAGAAGCCAGTTTAGCAAGACTCTGAAAAATACCGAAATAACCAATATCCTGGTTTCCCAGTTTTAACTAATACAGTTTGGAAGTTAATTAATAACAAGACTCTAAAGCTAATTTGCCTGGATTTATGTCTTGGCTCTGCCATTTGGGTGGTCTTAGTCTTGTTACATAAACATTCTGTGTTTCAGTTTCTGTTCCATTATCTATAGCTTGTGGTGGGGACACTAGAACGTACTTCATAGGGGGTTGTGAAAATACATCAATTCATAAATTGAAACACGTGGAAATTGTCTGGTACATGAAATACTCAAAAAGGGATTGTTTCCTTCCTCCTTTTCTTTCCCTTCCTGCACCAAGTGAAGTATATTAATGTCAAATAAATTTTTATAGGATCCAACTTAAAAATGATTTCTACTATGAAATCTTATAGGTAAAATATGCAAGCAGACATGGTGTCTTAACCCCGAGCTCTGTGTTCATATTTAAACTTCAGATTTGCCTAGTATTATAAGTGATTGCATATTCATTTCTAATTCCCGCACTTGACAGAGTAAATGCATATCTCCTTTCAGGAATTATAGTACATATTTCATGAGACCTTTTCATATTGCTTTGATTCTCATTGGTATATTCAAATACTTGATATTTGAAAATGATTGCCTATATTTACTAATATAGAGGATTCTGATCTTTACTCTGGAAAGAACAAGCTAAACTTTTCCAGGAGAGGATGAATTGCTATTGATGATTAACAACAATTTTATTGTACTGTATCTACAGTAGAACATGTTTACCAAAACATCAATGTATAAAGGAAATATAGGAAACTCCAGTGAAAATGGAAGATACTCTGAAATAGCGTGAGGCCACAGAGATGATAGCCAACAGTAAAGACATTGTTACCATCCCAATTCCAGACTTAATATTAAATTTTGGATGATACTTAATATATTCAAAATCTGTATTGTTAGAGAACTGGGAAAGCTATATTTCCACTTCCTTATAAGTATACCAAAATATGATGGATTTTAAAAATACAACTGATAAATACAGCAAATTCAGCATTTAATGGAATGTATTTTCTCTTCTAGGCTCAAATTCCAGTGTTTAAAAGTGGTAATAATTATTACCTACATATAAAATATGGCCAGATAATTGCTGAAAATTGTCAAAGTAATGGCTATTGTAACTATAAGAAGGCAATATGTTCAGATTAGATGGAATACACCAGAAAGAAAAAAAATGAACACCTGAGATTTTACCAGTGTTTTGACTTCAGTGATGTGAAATATTTTTGTAGCTAAAAACAGATGTTATTAAACATTAAAATCTATATATTGTCTTTTAACTTTTATTTCATAATAGTAACAGGATTAACACAATAAGCAATTTAGTAGTAACATAGGACAATGCAAAGAATAAAGAATCTGAAGGAACATCTTTGGGACAGAGTATTCAATAAACCCCTTCATTACTGGTATTAAATAAATCCAGTTTTAAGATATTCAAATATTCCAATACTTTCAAAATAAATTTTGTCACTGTAAGTTCATATTCTTGTTTAGGTTTATATAAAATACCTCTCTGCCTCATTATGGTCATCTATGAGAGGAATGAATGGTCAGGGTAAGAAGATAAAATTGCCTGACGAAGTGAATCACAAAGAAAAATTAGTTTTTTTATGATAGAAAATAATGGTTTAAAAGTGATAATAGAGAACCAGGAGATATTAAACTTTGTTAGCCACAGAAGATGCAAAGAGTGTGCAAATGGCTAGTCACCACTGGAGTGGAATAAATGGACAGAATTTCATTCCAAAACAAAGAATTTTTCCTTGTCATTGTCCAGGCAGTGAGCTTTAAGTGGTGGAGATATACAGTTGTATAAATCAAACAGCTATGTCTGTCTTCATGGAGCTTGCAAACTAGAGAGGAGGACAAACATTAATAAATACACAGGACAAATAAGTTTTTAGAAAGGGGGAAAAGAAAGTTATCAGATTATAACAAAGAACTTGATCTGAACTGAAAAGTTAGTGTAGACCTTCCTGATAGAGTAATATTTATGGAGATATCTGAGAAATTAATAATTTTATTAACAAGAGAGGGAAGGGATTAAGGAGATGAGAGTATTTCAGCAAAAAAACACAACCAATCAAGCAGCCTGTGGAAAGGTCTTGTGTTGGAAGGAAGTTCAGGGTGGCTGGATCCCAGAGCTGGAAGGGGAAAATGATCTGGTACAATCCGGCGGGGGGAAGAAACTGGAAATATGGAACTCTGAAAACTGAGAAAGACCTTGACTTTTTCAGGATACTCTCAATCCTTAAATTCATCCAAACTGACATAAGATAAATAGAACAATCCATATCCTTTTACAATCACAAATAGGTTTGCAAAGCTGTCAGACGACACGGGGCCACAGACAAAACTTACACTAGATAAAATGAGATACCTTAGGAGTATAATTCCTCTTAGAGGAGTTTAGGAAGACAAAATTTCTATTTTATATAATAAAATTAGTAGCACAGATTTAACAAAAATTTTAAATAAGCATCGTAAGAAATCCTCAATGAGACAAAGGAGATCTCATTGGTAATATAAAGCAGTACTCAACAGATAACATTTCTGCTTCCAGAAAAAACACAGTGGTTAAAGAAAAGTCAAAACAGGGAAATAAGGATTTTTTTTTAAGTTTTAAAAGGCATTTTTAAGGCATCCAAGATTTATGGAGTGTTTACTGAATTAGTTTAAATTCTAGGGAGCACATGTCAGCAGTCTGCCACTGACAGTTTTTTATTTATTTTATTTATTTTATTTTTATTAAGGTATTATTGATATACACTCTTATGAAGGTTTCACATGAAAAACAATGTGGTTACTACATTTACCCATATTATGGGGTCCCCCTTTACCCGACTGCAGTCACTGTCCATCAGTGCAGTAAGATCACTGCCAATTTTTTTTGTTTGTTTTTTTTTGTGGATCAGTGCTTGGTCAAGGCAGAGAAAGAGAAAGACAAAGCTTTTAGTGGTTATATGGACTGGAGTGACAATACAGAGATTTGAAGGTCCTCAAATTGTCATGTTTACCACCAGCCACTTAAGAAATTCTGAGTTAAAACAACTTTGACTATGAAGCATAGTCAAAAAAGTCTGAGGGAAAAAAAAAAACTCTTAAATTTTCTGGTTTTTAGGAAACAGACTACCCACAAGAAGGGAGTATAAACAAACAAACAAAAAACAGTATATGAAAGCCATGGATAGAGTAGCAAACTGACAGTGGAGATCAACAGCCCAGTCATACCTGGGGGCTGTGGCTGTCTCTGGGAGGAGCTAGAAGCTAAGAAACTGAGTTTGTCCCTTGGTGGAAGGCCAGGGCTTTAGGACAGAAAACTTGTTCACAGAGGGAAAAAAAATGACCAAACTGGAGAATGGTGGGATCTTAAATACATGGCTGGTATTGCCCTCAAGACACTTTCCATACTTTGGTGCTGTGCATAGTAAGATGCTAAATAGTGAAAGTGGAAATAACTGAGGGAAGAACAGAGTTTCTTATATTACAGGACTGGGGTAACTTAGTGATACCAAAATCATGAATCCCTCTAGTTCCCTCATTGGACTGATCACATCCACCCCCAATCCCACTTCAAAAATGACTTAAAGAGGGAGCCGTTGCTGCTGGGAGATAACTTTTGGAAGGCAGCTATGCTCACCACTATACCACCAACGCTGGGAGATAACTTCTGTTGGACCTCTATGCTTCTTTTACATTCAATATCTGACATACAATAGAAAAAAAATTACAAGACTTTTAGAAAGGCATAAAAATATTAATAATCAAGAACAACATGTGCACATACACACACAATTCAGGTACACAATCAATTTATGGGGTTACCAGACCAGGACTTTCAAGTAACTATGATTCATGTGTTCAACCATTATAGAAAAACATAGACAAGATAAATGTAATTAAGATGTGTGTGGGGTAAATGTCAGAATTCCCAGAATCTCCCGCCTGGCCTTAGTCCATTTACCACTGCAGAGCCTCCCACCGATCTGGGACAAGGCAGGAGAGAACCAGCCGTTCTCTCCTCCCCTCTGTTCCTGGTATATAATTGGTCTGGCATCTGCCAGTCACCAAGGACCCGCCCATGGAGTTCCTACAGGAAGGGACGGGCAGGAAGTAGAGAGTGAGCCCTGGCGCAGAGCATGAGTGGTGGCCGGAGGATACAGGATGGGCCCGGGCCTGGGTAGAAAATTCGAGCAACTACAAAAATAAAAGACTTTCTCCCAACCAAACCCTTTCCTTGACTTATTTCAGTTTCACTGGTTTCATAGGGAACCCACCCTGGACTGGGAACACCCTTCGCCCTGGAGCTACAATGAGTCAAGAATTTCACCAGAAAATATGAATCTCCAAAGATACCAAATGGACATTCCAAAACAGAAAAGCTGTGATGTCTGAAATTAAGAACTCAATGGGTACAGTAATTAGTAGGTTGAAACAAAAAAATGTAGTATTGGTGAACTTCAAGACCAGTCAGTATAAAAATACATGAACAGAAGCACACAGACAACAGAAAGTAGAAAAATTAAAACAGATAAATGGATGAACAAAATATGTTGCATACCCAACAGGACAAATTTGTGTGGAACTGGAATTGTAGGATGAGGGCAGAGAAAGAATAAATGGGACCTCAAAAAGCCCAAACAAAACAAAATGAAACCTGGCCAACACAGGCCAAGATCAACAGAAACAAAATTATACCAAGGGATATCATTGTCAAAATATTGGAAACAGAAGTGAAGAGAAAACAGTAATAGTAGCTGTTTAGAAGAGAAAGAGATTTGCGGTGCCATATCCTGATTTGCTTCCCTAGCAGGGGTCCTTGCTATTATTTCCTGAAGTATAGGTTTTATTTGTTATGGCTAACGTGAGACTGTAGACTTTAAGGGTCCCAAGATAACTTGTCTTTAATCCTTTAGGTCAGGTGACCTCCAGGCTTTACCCTTGTGTTTTCTGTGGTCTGTGACAGCAATTCAAACAGAAACCAACAGAAGAGAAAGAGAACAGTAATAAATCAAGCAGTTAGCTTTTTAACAGAAATAATGGAAGGCAGAATGTAATGGTATTTCACTTTGAAAATGACAAGCAAAGATAACTGCCAAAATAATATTGTATGTGCAGTATATGTGCAGTTATATGCATATGGTATACATATACAAAGATGAAGGTAGAATAAAAGTATTTAAGAAAAATCAAACTTCTGCAGGTCATCAGTAGCAGCAGGCCTGATAGTAAGGAGGGAGTAAGAAATGATAATTCTGATCCTTATCTCTTGTACATGTATATATGCCGATCAGATTTACTGATGTAGTGAATACAGTGTGTAAGAGAAAGATTTTAGGATGACTCCATGGTTTTTTTTTTGTTCATTTGTTTTGGTTTTTTATCTTGACATAATTTCACATTTATAAAAGGCCTAAAAAAGTAGTATAAAAAATTACTGTATATCATAATTGCTATATCCTTCTCTCTCTCTCTCTCCCCACTTCTCTCCCTCTCAGTAATTATCTTTGTGGTCAAGAAATTTAGGTCATTGCTCAACACTCTAAAAAGCAGCTTGAAGTTGCATTCCTTTAATCCTTTAGGTCAGGTGGCCCATCTTAGGTTTTCAGGTGCGGCTCCTTAAAGAAGAAAGATTAGCAAGAGCAAAACAGTTTATTAATTCATGCAGTGCATATCACCCAGGGAAATCCTTAAATGAAGTGTAACTCAAGAGAGGCAGCTTAGAAGTGCAGCTTATAGAGCATCTTTACAAAGAACAATACATTTGTAGAGCAGTGATAGCAAGCTTCCAAGGATGGCAAAACCGTGGTAAGGTAAATACACGGGAGGGAAGTAAGGCATCGGGTTTGTTTGTTTGCAGATTCCTCTGGTGCTCATCTCTGGGCTGATAGCTGATAGTGTCTCCAGCAAAAGGAGAATTTATATCCTGCCATTAGGCAGAAGGGAAGAGGAGGCTAGAGAGAACTTTTCCCGTGTTTGCTGCAGCTTTTTTTTTTTAAATGGTTCCCCCCTCCCCTAGTTTTTTGGGATATAATTGACATATAACACTTTGTAAGTTTAAGGTGTACAATGTGATTTGATACACATATATATTGGGTGCAAGATGATTACCATAATAATGTCATTAATGCATCCATTACCTGACATAGTTACCGATTTTTCATTGTGGTGAGAACATTTCAGATTTACTCTCTTACCAACTTTCAAGCACCCAGTCCAGTGTTGTTAACCTGAGTCACCAGGCGGTACAGGACATCCCCAGAACTGAGTCATTTTATAACTGCAAGTTTGTACCTTGTGACCAACATCGTCCCATTTCCCCCACCCCTGAGCCCCTGGAAACCACCATTAGATACTCTGTTTCTATGAATTAAGCTTTTTTAGATTCCACATGTAAGTGAAATTGTACAGTATTTGTCTTATTGTGTCCAGTTTTTTTTCACTTAACACAATATCCTCCAGGTTGTTCCATGTTGTCACAAGTGGCAGGATTTCTTTCCTTTTGCCTGAATAATATTTTATTCTATCTATCTATCTATCTATCTATCCATCCATCCATCTAGAGAGAGAGAGAGATCTCTTCCCACTCATCTGCTGATGGACAGACACTTCAGGTTGTTTCAGTGTCTTGGGTTTGTGAATAATACGCAGTGAGAATGAGGTGCAGTTATCTTTAAGACAGTTCTTTCAAGCTGCTTGCTGTCTTTAGCTCAAAGTAATTTTTCTGCCAAAGAGGCATATTTTGTGGTGCCATATCCTGATTTGCTTCCCTAGCAGGGGTCCTTGCTATTATTTCCTGAAGTATAGGTTTTATTTGTTATGGCTAATGTGAGACTGTAGACTTTAAGGGTCCCAAGATAACTTGTCTTTAATCCTTTAGGTCAGGTGACCTCCAGGCTTTACCCTTGTGTTTTCTGTGGTCTGTGACAGCAATTCAAACAGAAACCAAGGATCCCATGTTTTTTTTTTATAAATCCTCAGAATGAAAACCTGTTTCTGTGGTTGTTTTTCACTTGGGATTCCCATTTCCACTGAATTCTAAGATTCTACAGAGTTTTACCATCCTCTTGGTTTAGCAACGTTTTCCCTAAATGTAATATATTATACAGGAATATCATAGAACTGTTTTGTGACTTTCAGTGGAAACTAATATCAGAGTATTGTCCCTTCCTTAATTCCAGAAACAGAAGCATAGGCCAATTAATGTTGCTTTATTCTTTGCAAGCAAATATATGGGCTCTTTTGCATGCTTCTATGCCTTAAATATTTAATAATAAACTCTTAAAGTTATGTGACTAAATGTTAGATTTTGTTAATTCTGGTGTTGCCTCCTAAAGCTTCACACAATCATTTAAGAACTAATTTGGGCCAATAGATTCCTCAGCCCTTGATTGACTATGTGAAATATTAAAAAAAAAATTCTTATGGCATTTTAGACTAATTTCCCCCTAAAATTCTGTTTAGCCCAGTTCTTCATGCCCTTCATAACACACACAAATGGTAACTGCGCTTAGAATAAAATCCAGAATTATTAATAGGTTTTGCAAAGCCTTGCATGATTTAGCTTCTGCTTGTCTCTCGGCTTCTTTTGCTGCTTGTCTTCTCTATCATTCCGCTGTGATCAAACTGGCTTTCTTTATTGTCACAGACCCTTCCAACTTCTGCACATTTGCAAGTATTATTCCATTTGCTAAAAATTCTGCTATTCTACTAATTTGCCCAGAAAACTTTGAGCCACTCTACAGGTTTCAACTCAGGTGCTCTTTTTCCCTTAGAAGCCTTATAAATCCTCCCCAGACTTTGCACGAGGACCTCGGAGATATTGCAGGTTCGGCTCCAGACCACTGCAATAAAGTGAATCTGAGAATTTTTTGGTTTACCAGTGCATATAAAAGTTATGTTTACACCATACTGGAGTCTGTTAAGTGTGGGATAGCACTATGTCTAAAAATACAAGGTACATACCTCATTCAAAAAATTATTTTATTACTAAAACATGCTAATCACCATCTGAGCTTTCAGCAAGTTGTAATCGCTGATCCCAGACCACCACAGTGAATAGAATCATAATGAAAAAGTTTGAAATATTGCAACAATGACCAAAATATGACACAGAAACATGAAGTGAGCAAATGCTGTTGGAAAGATGGCATCAACAGAGTCGTTCCATTCACAATTGCCACAAACATTCAACTTGTAAAAAAGTAGTAATCTGAAGTACAATAAAATCAGATCTGCCTGTACTTTTTTTTTCTAGCAGTCAGTGCTATATCCTTATTGCAAGGAGTAATTCAATTCCTGCCAACCCTGTCAGGTGCTGTATTAAATTTATAGTGTCATTTTGAAATTTCAAGGGTGTATTTTTGCTGATTTTTCAACTTTTATTTTGAAAAGTTTCAAAAATAGCAAGTTTAGTGAACCCTCATAGACCCTTCAGCCAGCTTTAAATTCCCTTAGTTTTCAAAAGTTTCAAGTTTGAAAGTTCGCAAAGACTTTTAAATTTAATATTTGTGTATATGTAATAAAATTATGGTTTAAAATTTAGTTCAACCCTGGGTAGCATCAACAGTTTTTGAAATTTAAAAATGAATCCGTTCACTACTCAAAATATGGAAAAATTAAACAAAACATGTTATAGAAGATAAAGTCTCTAATTGTTGGCTTTTATTCCTTGCAAGTGTATTTTTTGTGGCACATTGTAGACAGAAAAATAATTCTTTAACTATTGGTGGAATTTTCTTCTGGAAGTTTTCTTCATAGGGAACCTTCAGAGAATGGCTTTTGTGTCTTTGAATCTTTTATACTTCGTAGATCATAAGGTTTACACAATTCTTTGCATGCAGATATATGTGTTTGGAGTTAAACAGTTTTCTGTATAACCTTTAAAACTGGAGCCATACACTGCACAGGTTCCATTCTGCATTTCAATTATTGTTAGTCTAGATTAAAGAGAAAAACAAAGTACATTCATGACTTTACTAATGCAGAAATATAAAAATGAAATAATATTATTTAAACATAGGCACTGAAATAATATTTCAGGAGATTTTAGGACCATGACAGGCCTTTCTTAATTCACAGATATGCAAAATTCTTAGATGAAAGGACAGGTTACTTTCTATTACAAATTATGTGCCATTATTTTGTTATACATTAGAAGTTCATAATTTAGAAAGCCCAAATCTGTACATATATGTACCTGAGTGAAATGAATGTTAAAAAAAAATTTTAAACCAATACTTAGATATAAAAAATGATGTCAGAACTCAATTAAAAAGTCAGCAGATGTCATGTATTTTGCAGAAATAAACAATCTTCTTTAGATATATGCAATTTAACTTGGTAAGGAAATAAAAACAAATTGTGAAATCCTCTAATATATATATATATATACACATCTACACACACACACACACACACTTATGTGTGTGTGTGTGTGTGTATGTATTTAGGCAACCTATGTAGAGACAGTTATATCTGTATATCTATTTTGCTCTGGGATCTTGTAGTTGTATGATTAAATGTAATGCATGGTGATTTGTTTTCTGCCAGAACAGGTGGAAAAAAGAAGGCTGAGGAAAGAATGATAAGGCTACATCAAAAAAGACCATGGTCTGATAGTATACATATTTAAAAGGACAAGAGAATGAACTCTGTCTATGCAGAAACCCTAGCCACAGTAGGAGAAAAAAAATTAAGGGATTTTTAGTAACCACTCTTAGTTAGTCTCAATCTATGCACATTAGAGATTCATTTTTAAAAGTCTCACTTTTTTTCATGGGTTCCTTCAACTACTGTGTCTGTTTTCCCATACCACTCATATCACATTCCTGCCTGATTACCCTGGATTATATATTCATTTGTTTATAACTGTATCTCTAACTGAAGCGTAAAGCTCTTGAGGGAGTTGTGTCCTACTCATCTCTGTAATCATCTCTGCATAGTTCCTGCAAATGGAGTAACACTTCACAAATGTGTATTGCATGCATAAACGGAAGTGTAGTATGCTACTTGCTTTGCTTCCAAAACAAACTTCTGCACTTGCAGGGAAAATATTGAGATAAGGTGATACAAAATCTTATAAGTATTTCCAGAGAATAAACTGTTCCAAGGGTGCATAGGACATTTCCAAAGGTAGACCATGATCTAGTCCATAAAACTAATTTCAATAAATTTAAATGTATTTAAGTCATACAAAATATGTTCTTGGATCAAGATGGAGCTTAATTAGAAATCAATAATAGAAAGAACTCTGGAACATTCCCCAAAGTTGGAAACTGAAAAGGTAACCCTAAGCAAGAAGAAAGTAAATAATGATCAGAACAGAAATCAATGAAAAAAGAAACTTTAAAAATAAATGGTGAATAAGCACACAAAAAGACCATTAGTCATTGGGGAAATGCAAATTAAAACCACAGTGAGATCCTACTACATGTCTATTAGAATGGCTAAAATGTAAAAGACGTGCTGTAACAAGTGTTGACCAAGATGTAGAGTAACTAGAACTCTCACACACTGCTAAGTGGGAATGCACCATGGCCCAACTACTTTGGATAATAATTTGGCAGGTATTTCAAAAGTTAAACATATACCTATCATACAATTCAACCATTCCACTCCTAGGTATTTATGTAAGGGAAAGGAAAGCCCATGTTTGTACAAAGCCTGGTACACAAATATTCATACCAAGTAGCTTTATTTTTAATAGTCGACAAGTGGGAACTACCCAAATGAATATCCAAGAACAGATGAAAGAATAAACAAATTGAGCTATACCCAGATATGGAATAACTCTCAAAAGTAAAAAGAAATTGACTCTTTATACATGCTACGAGGTCACTGAATCTCAAAATAATTCTGCTGAGTGAAAAAAGCCATACATAAAAAACAGTACCTATCGTAGGTCTCCATTTATATTAAATTCTGGAAATTGAAAACTAGGCCTATAGTGACAAAAAGCAGGTTAGTTGCCTGGGAGCAGAAAGAGTTAGGTAGGAAGAAGTATGAAGGATGGATTACAAAGGTACAAAGGGAGAGTTTTAAATATTTTGATGTTATTAATGCTTGCATGGATGTACATATTTGTCAAAATTTATCAAATTGTATGCTTTAAATATGTGCATATTTATTTATTGAATGTTCATTGGATGTCAATTATATCTCAATAAATCTGGTAATAGCTTCCAAAAAACATATTTAACTTCAAAATAGAACAACTCTTCTGCTTTAGTCTCCTTACCTGTGAAATGGGCCTAGTATCTTGCACAGTACTTAGCACATAACCATGTTACTCATTAGTATTGGTATAGGCTGCTCGGCTCCACAATCTCCTATATTTAGGCCCTAAGAAATTTTTTTCTGAATCTCTTAGGATGTGGGAACATCCTGGGATTACATGAAGGAAAGTGTGATAGTTGAATAATCATAAGAATGCCTTAAATCCACAAATAGAGACATTGGTACAGAGACTTACTGGCTAGGTGAGAGAATGGAGCCATCTTCCCATTGCCAGGTTCCATTTGTTGGAACTTTTACTAGTCCCATCCAATGATATGACTTCACCAATTTAAAGAAATCCTGCCCCAAACCACAAGTAAAATCAGTGCTTAGAATTTTAATAAATATAAGACCATACTTTTTGAATCATTTTTTTCCATGCTTGGAATGCATTCTGCTCTCTAGCATAATTCTGACTTAAACAACACATGCACAATACCAGCAATTTCTGTGCTCTCTTATTTTTAACGCAGAAAGATTTGGGGTTAGTGTATATGAGTCTTAGTGCTTTCTTATACTTTAGGTTCACATTCCAGTGAATTGCCTCATGTTAGGACTAAATATAAGAAGGGGAATTAAAACAAATACTCCACCTGGTCCTCTCTACTGTATATCTTCAGGAGACTAGAATTTTGAGACATACACGAAGCTTGACTCTGGTACCAACTTTTGCTCTCATTAAAAAACTGGTAGCAGTTCTTTCTATAACATAGCCAGTTTTGAGGACATGGGCCACAGTAACTTTCTAGAAAGGGAGAATATGTTATTAAGCCTGCACAGCTCTGAAAATTATAGCAGATTTTGTTCTGGACAAGCTAAGTACCTTTTTTACTCCAACTCTAAAATACAGATAATTAAACCTTTATGGTCGTACCCAATGGCCTATCTCGACACACACATATATATATATGAAGAGAGAGATGACAAACCAAGTACCCTCTAATTTTTATAAGTATTCCTTCATTGTTAAAAAATGCAAAATAAAAAAAGCTACAGTGAATTAGGGACAAGAACTAATCATTTTCTCATACAGCCTCTTGTTAACACCATTGGATACATACCTATGCCCAAGTACATATAGGTGCATGCAACTTGTGCTGCAAAATATTAGAAAACCTTCTCTTACCTTTCAAAGAAGTTGGAGCTCCTTGGTTGAATAATGCTATTAAAATAATTATAGTTATTAAAAGAGTTAATATTGTTACAGTCCAAAAGTAGCTGACAAATCTCTAGATTAACAGCAAACATATAAGGACACATTCAATATTGCTAGCTTATGTTTCTGTGCTTCTGTATACTAGTAAATGCAATGCATTGCAGTCATTCGATCGAGAATACTGCTTTCTACTTCTCTGTTATCACTTACAATTTATGATCGTGGCACTGTAGATCATTACCATTACAATGAAACGGATCCCCAAAGCTAGAGCAATGGACCGGGCAAGGAAAAATGCAGATGCTGTCAAAGGAAAAAGGGAGAAAGATGAGAGAAGAGGGTTTAGGGTTCCAATATCTTCATGTCTAATAGAAACAGGACACAGGAAGTAATATCAGTAATTTTTTCAAAACAGGCAACATAAGTAATTTGTAAATGATTAACACAAGAGTATAATAATAATGTAATATTCCCTCCTATCCTCTCTAAAAGTTCCCCCGCCCACCCCTAGAAGAAATTATGACTGTATATATTTTTAATTTCCATGCAGGTCCAATAATAAATATGGACAGTTCCTGTGAGCCATCTTTTAAAAAGTTATATTTAAGAAACTATACAAAATATTCTGTGAAGTTTTTCACTTGAGAAACTATCTTAGTGATTATTGCATATCATATTTCATAAAGTTGTCAAATTTTTTTAAGTAGCTGCTCGCATTGTGGCTTATGAGTATATAGACAAAATCTAATTATTGGCTGACTTAATTTTTCCCAATGCATATTTGTTTCTTAGTTTTTGCTATTAAGACATAATGATATGAATAACATTTCACACACACCTGTGCATATTTTTGAGTACCTCTCTAGGAAAAATTCCTGAAAGGGTAATTGCTGAATCAAAGGGCATTTCATTTAGAATTTTTGTAATGATTGAAAATTTCAATCCAAAGAGGCTATACTAAGTTATGCAGCCCCCAAAATATATTTAAAATCATGTTTTTTCACACTTTCCTCCACACTAAATA
Source organism: Smutsia gigantea (assembly GCA_032199065.1). NCBI lineage: Eukaryota > Metazoa > Chordata > Mammalia > Pholidota > Manidae > Smutsia > Smutsia gigantea. The sequence continues at coordinate 69,752 of JAVSCE010003555.1, forward strand.
TTATTCACATTTCTTAAATGTATAAACTGATAGGCAATATTATTTTTTAATGCTTATTTTTCCTGTTATGAATAAGACTGAGCATCTCTTACTATGGTTAAATAATGTTTTTATTTTATTTCCCAGAGACTTCTCTATTTTATATTAAGTAGCTTGTTTGTTTTTCACTAGAGTTGATCAAACTTTTCTTTATGAATTATACTTTTTCTTGACATGAATGAAAATACCTTCATTATTCTGAGTTTATAAAATAAATTACACGCATGCTCCATCATGTTATATGGTTTTCTTTTTTATTTGGTCTATTTGGTATTTGTGTATGTGTGTGTGTGTGTGTGTGTGTTTATGTATTTATGTTTGCAATAAATGAGGTAGGAACTCAAAATTTTTAAATTTCCTTTCCAAATGAGCACTGAATTTTCTAACATTATTCACTGAATAAATCAATGTGTTCTCATTGATATGAAAACCTTTCTCATATGATATATTCCTGTATCTATATTTATTCCTATATTCTTTAATCTGTCTTTCCATTCAAACTGTATATAACGTTTCCTTAGTTTTATAATATGCTTGAGAATTTGATAGTTGCCATAATATTATATTACATTTTATTTTCAGAATAGTTTGGCTATCATTACACTTCATATGTGCCTTAGGAACTTCAAAATAAGCTTTTCAAGAACCTGCCACTTTAAAATATGGTACGCTGATCTTTCAATAGAATCATAGTAAATAGAGATAATTTACATCTTTAAAATGTCTTTTATCCTTGAATGATGTCTATTTCCTTTATGCATATCTCAGTTTATGTTCATCAATGCAACTTTAATACATTTATTTCTAGAGTGTTTTTCTCCCCACAGGTCAAGACTTCTTTTTTCAGGTTTATTGATATACTATTGACATATAACACGTGTAAGTTTAAGTATATAACATGATGATTTCATACACATATATATTGAGAAATTATTACCACAATAATGTTATTGGCCTCCATCTCATCACATAATTACCTTTTGTCCTGTGTGGTGATAACTTCTAAGATTTAGTCTTTAACAACTTTCAAGCACATAATAAAATATTGCTAATTATAGGCACCACGGCTGTGCATTAGATCCTCAGAACTTAATCATCTTATAGGTGGAAGTCTGTACCCTTTAACCTGCATCTCTCTATTTCCCCCACTCCCCAGTCCCTGATAACTGCCATTCTACTCGATTTCTTTGAGTCTGGCTTTTTGTAGATTCCACATATAAGTAAGAACATACAGTATTTGTCTTTCTCTGTCTGAGTTGTTTCACTTAGCATAATACCCTCAAGGTCCATGCATGTTGTCACAAGGCAGAACTTCCTTCTTTCTTTATGGCTGAATAATATTCGTACACATATATATACATGTATACCACATTTTCTTGATCTATTTGTTCATCCATTGATGGGCACTTAGATTGTTTCATGTCTTGACTATTGTGAATAATGCAGATATCTCTTTGAAATAGTGATTTCATTTACCGCCCAGAAGTTGGATTGCTGAAGCATATGGCAGCTCTATTTTTAACTTTTTGAGGAACCTCCACACTGTTTACAATTTATCTTCCCACCATCAATAGTTCTCTCTTATTTCTGTTATGCCAGCCATTCTAACAGGTATGAGGTGATAATTCATTGTGTTTTTTATTTGAATTTCCCTATTGATTAGTGATGTTGAGCATCTTTTCATGTACTTGTTGGCTATTTGTATAATAATTACAAATATCTCTTCTTTAGAGAAATGTCTATTCAAGTCTTTCGCCCATTTTAAAATCAGATTTTTTTTTTTGCTATTGAGTTGTATGAGTACCTAATATATTTTGGATATTAACCCCTTATCAGAAAGATGGTTTGCAAATGTTTTCTCACATTCCATAGGTTACCTTTTTATTTTGCTGGTTGTTTCTTTTGCTGTGCAGAAGCTTTTTAGTTTGATGTAATCTCGCTTATTTTTGCTTTTGTTGCTTGTCGTTTGGGTGTCATTTCCAAAAACATTGTTACCAAGATTCGTGTCAATGAGCTTCCCCTGTATATTTTCTTCTAAAAGTTGTATAGTTTCAGGTCCTACATTTAAGTCTTTAATCTATTTCAAGTTAATTTTTGTTGGTGGTGTAAGATAGGGGTCCAATTTCATTCTTCTGCACCTGGTTATCCAATTTTCCCATCATAATTTATTGAAGAGACTATCTATTCCTCTATTGAGTCTTGGCTTCCTTGCCAAATATTAGTTGAACATATATGAATGGGTTTACTTCTGGGCTCTTGGTTCCATTCCATTGATCTGTGTGTCTATTTTTCACCAATATCCTACTTTTTTTACTACTGTAACATTTTAACCAAGTTTGAAATCAAGAATTGCAATGCTTCCAACTTTGTTCTTTCTCAGGATTGTTTAGGTTATTGGAGATTATTTCTAGAGTTTTTAATTACAGGTTTATTTCTTTTTTTGGTGATTTTTGGTCTTGTAAATACTGCGTTTTTCTTTCATCACATTTTTCTTGTTTTTGTAGTTAGACAACTGATTTTATTATCTTATTTTCAGTCAAGTCCGTGTGTAAGATTTCCTTATTGTTTGTAATATTTTTGTGTGAAGCTTTTGAGGGTTTGAAAAATATTTTAAATCACATTTTTTTTTGCAAATAGTGTTAATTTACCTATTTATTCTACTTTTTTATCATTTACTCTTTTCCTTTTTTTGGTTTTACAGTTGATTAGCACCAGCAAGACAAACAATATTATTCAACAGTAATTGTAAAAGTTTTGCTTTTTTCTAACTATGATAAAAATGCTGCTGGCCAATAAACTTACCTTCATTTCCAAAAAAAAAATGCTGCTAGCATTTATCAATAAGCACGATAGCTTTTGAATATATATACACATACATATATTTTATACATATGTATGCATATCTAAAAGGCAGTACTTATATTTTAGAGGTTTAAAAATTAAGTTCTTTTTAACTAAGAATTCATATTGGTTGTTATCAAACCTTTCTCAACATTATGTCTATGATCAAAACAAACTTTCCCCTGTGATTATTACCCATGGTACATTTTCATTCTTATAATTAACTCTTATAAAATGATATTATTTGATAATCATTTCTTTTTTAACATTTAAACAAAATTCATAATGGAACCAAGAGCCCAGGTGAGAGTAGTCTGTTGTTTTCCTTTTTATGTAAGCTATTGCAGGCTCCCTTTTCAGTGATATTCTGGCTTGTTGAAAGACAGAGAGCACATCTTTACTCCATTCAGGAACATTTCTGTGAATAGCAGTTGAGTCATCCACATCCACACTGCTTAAGAACATAACTCTGGAGGATATCTTGTGTTTCTTTTGTCTTCTGCATTCCATTTCTATTTACTCCTCCTTAGAGTTATTTGTTCAGTGATCAGTTAGAAACTGCTGTCCCAATTGTCATTATTATGATAATCTCATCATATTTAGGGCATGAAAAGATCCTAAATTCAGGTTTCTACTAATTGTGTTACATATTCCAATATTATATTCGAGATCATCTCATTTCTGTTTTCCTCGTGGAGCTAAAATAAACGGTTTATCATTGATTTAATCACACAGTTTATGAGCTTCACCTCAGTATACTGAGAGAAAACAATGGAATATAGGACTTACAGTTTTCTCTGCATTCTTTTGTAGTTCTTCTCTTGTGCCATCGTGTAGAAGTACCCTGATTTACCAGTTCAAAGTTATATTTGTTGGATTCCCTCATCTCTGGAGGAAAACAATTCAGGCCAATCTGATTATGGACTTCTTGACACTTGGGTCATACATTTTTACAATTAACTTGGCATTTCTGTTCTTACCCCTTTTAAAGTATAACATCAATTTCCTTTTGTCTTATATTACTTCTTTGTTAAAAGTTTTATGCTTTGTAACATAAATAATATAAATATTTATTCTATGGCAAAATAGCTTTAGCAAGATCCTATTACTATTAAAATAAGTTAATTCTTAAAGTATAATGAAATCTAACATTAAAATAAAGACACTGAAAAGTCAAAAAGTCAGGGGACTAGGGAGTTAGATATGTGTTTAATTCATGAAGCCACATTTACCAAGTTAATAACTTCACAAATTGCAAAAGAAAGTGAGAAAGACAAAAGACATCAGTACAACCTAATATGGGTATTTTACAAAATAAAATTAATAGTATGCCTTTAATATCAATAATGTCAATCATGTAGTAAACATTTAGTAAACACTAATATACTAATTTTCTTTATAGTGAAAGACATAAAAAGAATAAAATAGGGTCTAAAATTTTTTAGCATAAAGACAAAGAATCTCGCTTCTGAATGAAACAAGTAAAAATCATTTTTGCTCTCTTCTTGAAGTAGTGATTATTACTGAATATTTAAAAGCTTTTTACAAAGGAAATGTTAATACTAATTAGCTTTTATATCTAAAATTAAACTAAAGCTGTTTTTGTACATACAATATGTAATTTAATTATTGAACACTTGAAGAGGGCGGGTATTTTTTTATGGATGAAAAAATTGAATCTTATAGGTGGCCAAAATCATATATTTTATTTAATATAATGCTACCAGCAGTGAGTAATTTATGATATTTGTAGTTCAACAATCACTTTCAAATACATGGCACTAGATTGGAATAGCATGGAAATCCACTAAGGTAAATAACAGCATGTTTTTTATCTCTACTTGACAGAAGAGGATACCTAAGTGCAAAGAGACTGTGGATTGTCCAGATGTCAAAACTAGAGACTGGTGAAAGTTTGATGAAAATTCAATTCTTCTAACTCCAAATCCTTATGCTGTCACTATTGCAGACTTCCCAAATTGTGACAAGTTTTAGGTAGTTAATGAAGTGAAGGGGGCAAAAAGTTTTCAAATATTTGAAGACTTGATTTAAAATATAACACAAACATAACATGGAATGAACATAAGTGAATCAGGGTAGATTGCTTTCCTATGCTTTATGTGTTTATATCAAATTCTGGGTGTCTTAACATAATACAAAGGCCAAACTACACATACACCTGGAAAGTGCATACCGGTGCTGTGATGAGGCCACCGATCTCGAACCAGTCCCATCATATAACTAAGACTGTTCGTCTACCCCAGAGATGAAAAGTCTTCATTTTATAAAGGATTCCTGAAAAACATAAAATAAGGCATTTACTTTTCTGTTTTCTTTCCTTATGGTGAGATGATATATTTTTATTAGAAAAGTAAGAATACAGAAAAATTTCCCCCATACATATATAAAAAAGGAAAGGATGTAAGTAAGAATTCATTTAAAACCAGGCAAATTATTTTTGTATTTCTCTTGGTTATAAAAAATTATATCAAAAAAGTCAAAAAATATAATGGGTGTTTTGAATTCACCTACATTAAGATACTTAATCAAAAATATTTTCCATAACTAATATTGAATGACAACACAGTTTTCTATTTTACAGTTGCTTTATTTTATTTGGTGAGAATTACTCTCTTTGCAAGGTAAGTTCGGGTAAGATATACAAATTTTTGTTGAATTTTTTCCTAGTACATTTAACCAACTTCTGTCCATATCATCATCATTTTACAAGCCTTCATTGTCATCATCATTAGGAAAAATAATTTCACATTTGTTTATATAGTAACATAATCATCTTACATTTTATATAGTAATATATTACGGTGTCTAGCAGAGCTCTCAGGTAAGAAATAGCTATTTAACAAATATGCATAGTGCTTAGATTACAAATAATAAAAGCATTCTCATATTTGATCATGATAGAGGCAATGGTTATCATTTATTTTATTTTGCAAGTAAAGTTTATCATAAAAGGTAAGTGCCTTGCACAAGAACAGACTTGTGAGAAAATTCAAATTGAAATTCAAGTCTCTAATTCCAATGTAAAGATTCATTCTTCTAGTTTTATTTAGAGATAACACACTATCTTATAACATAACTTCTTATCATTCACTAAGTATATCTTATTTACCTGTCACTGAACAGAGTATAGACCAAAGGTAATAAGCATCCCCGGCCCCCAGTAATTCTACCCAGACACTAAAGAAGCAATTAGAATTACCTTATAGTGCGAATATATTTAGGAACATTCTTAAGATTGAAACTTCAAGAGTTTCTAATTTCTTGAATAACAGTTGTCAAAAACACACACACGTAGATACATACCTGATCAGAGAAGGAAGGTCCTGATCTTGTGGATAAAAGCCCCCTACAAAACCAGAAAACTTAGACATGTCTTGAGTTCCCAATTTAGAACTGAAATTAGAGATGCCCAGTCAATTTTGATCCCTGAGAAAGATATGATAAATGTTGTTCTAACCTCATCTTCCTGTTGAAGAGGCATAACACAACCACAGTACTTCCGCCTTTTCACTACATAGAAATTTTCATTTTGGTGAAATAAATTAAAATTCCATGAATAACCATTATATGTCTAGCTTAAAGAATTATCAATCTATGATCAATATTATTTCATTTATGATATACGTGGGTGTCTCAGATCCATCTCTGCTCCTAAATAGGTCCCTTTTCTCCTTTTCCCTTGTGAACATCACTATATTCCTCTTATACATAATTCAACACTTTTCATAATAAAAACAAACTTTAGCATACATATTAGGATCTATATAAATATCATCCTTAATTTCAAGATAGTTGTAGTCTTTTAGAAAATCATAAGTGCAAAGCCATCACTAAAAATCACTTCTTTCCAATATCATTGTGGGCTCTTCAGGTCTTTTAAGACTACCACAGGAAATTGAAGTGATAAGGCCTTAAAAATTTTTTTTCATGATGATCTGCTTATCTACATAGAAAATAAAAAATAATTGAATAACCAGTTAATAAATAATATAACTGAATGTAGCATTAATTTGAAAAATGTGTTATATTAAAAGTCAATAATAAACAAAGACTTTTTAATATACCATTAGCAACCATAATAGAAAGACAGTAAGGCACTTACAAATAAATCTAACAGAAACAGACAAGATCTATATGACTTATTGTATAATTTTGTAGGAATTTTTTTAAAAGAACTAAATTTTGACAAGACTACTGGATCCATAAAGGTATCAACTCTAAAACATTTTAGAGACTCAACCTAATTCCAATTAATATCCCAGGTTCTGTTGTGAAACTTGCAAAATAGAAACCCAAATATTAATTAAATTGCAAGAGCCAAACAGTCCTATCACTATGAAATAAGAAGAAAAAGTGGGAACTTTGCCCTTCTAGATATTAAGACCTTTGCTAACTAAAGCTATGTAAGAGACCCTAGAGAAATCAGACAAATTGAAAGAAAAGATACAGATGAGAAAAAGTCACATGCAAAGATTCAAGATGGCGGCATGAGAGGTGACACAGAGAACTCCACCAAAAACCACAAATAGTACAAAAATACAGTTAGTTAATACAACTAACCCTAAAACAGCAACAAGAAAGAAGGCTGAACCAGACTGCATACAGACCTCACGAACAGAGCAGACCTCACGAAACAGGGTAACTACGAAAGCCTTCATCCGACGGGACCCAGGCCCTTCCCCCACCCCAGCTCACCAGCGGGAGGAAGAGAAATGGAGCGGGGAGGGGGTGGAAGCCTGGGACTGCTGAGCGCCTAGCCCTGGAAATCTGCTTTGTGAGTGGAAGCCTATATTGTGTGGTGCTCTAGAAGTTGGGGAGCTCGGATGGGAGCTTGGGAGACTGACATTCCGGCTATTTGTGGAGAGGGGGATCCACATCCGGCCGCATTGTGTCAGAGGAGGGGCGGGCACTCTGACAGGCTTCATAGCAGTGAGAGGGCTGCTGAAGGGGCGGGGTTTGCATGGAGCTTGCTGTGCTGGAGAAGGGAGAGCTGGACAAGGTTGTCTGGGCGCGCTCTGTCCAGCTGGTTGTTAACTTTGAGGAGCTTCAGGTGCTCCATCCCCATGACTGCCTATTCAGCTCCAAGGCCCCCTCACTGTGACACACAGCCTGCCAAGCCTTCCTACTGGCCTGCAGGCATCTGCTCACAAACCTGCAGTCACTGCGCAGGTGCCAGGCCAGCCGGTGGGAGGCCCCGCCTACAACACCTAGAGACGCAAAGCACACGGGCTTACACGTGTGTGCTTGGCTCACTGGCTCTGACACTGGAGACAGGCCCAGCAGATGGAAATCAGGAAACAGATTTTTCCTCCCCCCAGGCACCAGCTCTGCTCCCCTATGACTCACAACCTCACTCTAGGGGCTGAACAGCTCCAGAGACTGGAGTTTCTGTGCACTAGTGGGCACCACACAGAAATATGAAATGTCAAAAGAACATGGTTCAGACCAAAATCTCACAAACACCAGAAAAAGGGCCAAATGAAACTGGATTCACCAATCTTCCTGAAAGAGAGTTCAAAATGAAAATTATAAACATGCTTATGGAGGTACAGAAAAATGTTCAAGAACTCAGGAACAAATTTTTTTTTACCTTAACATTTTTAATTGAGATACAATTCAATACCATAAAATTCACCCTTTTAAAGTATGCAGTTCAGTGGTTTTCTTAGTATATTCACAAAGTTGTGTAGCCATCACCACTATCTAATTCCAGAATATTTCATCACCCCAAAAGAAACCCCACACTCATTAGTAGCTACTCCCCATTCCCTGCCCTCACCCAGAGCCTGGCAACCACTCATCTACCTCCTGTCCCTATGGATTGGCCTATTGTGGACGTTTCATGTAAGTGGAATCATACAATATGTGATCTTTTGGGTCTAGCTTCTTTCACTTATCATATTTTCAAGGTTCAGCCATGTTGTGGCATGGTGTTATGTTCTTTTTGTGGCTGAATAATATTCCTTTGTGTGGACATACGACATTTGGTTTCTTCATTCAGCAGTTGATGGATACTTCGATTGTTTCTACTTTTTGTCCATTAAAAATGATGCTGTGAACCCTTGTGTATAACTTTTTGTGTGGACATGTGTTTTCAGTTCCCTTGGATATATACCTGGGCATGGAACCACCAGGTCATATGGTAACTCTATCTTTAACTTTTTGAGGAGCCACACATGGTTTTCACATCCTAGTTGGTGTGACATTTATTTCATTGTGATTTTGCTAGTCTCAAAGGATATGGGGAATTTCCTGGCTTCAATTTCTTAAATCCCTTTCATCGTCCTGGTAACTCACTTTTCCAGAGTCACCTTATTTATTCTTGCAGTTTTCATGGTTACTTATACACCTATGACTCCCAAATCTACATTTCAAGCTCAGATCTCTATCTCTAGAGCCTCAGACCCTTAGTAACACCAACTTGTTAGGATTTAAACTTCGTCACGGCCACAACAATTCATCGCCTTGGCTCCCACCCTCAGCCTTCCCTGTATTCCTTGTCATTATAAGTATCACTATCTATCCAGTCAACCAAGCTGGCAATCTTGGGGTCATCTTGCACTCTTCCTGTCATCCCCCACTTCATGGACCCTTATTAATTGTGCCCCAGAAGTATCTGTGGAACACATGTGTTCTTCTCATGCTCACTGCTCAGCTTTGGTCCAGGATCTCATCACTTCTTGCTTGAAATTTTGTAATAGCCTCCTAACTGGTCTCTGTCCCTCCATTTCTCCAGCCTCAACTCCATTCTACAAACAGCGACCACAGCTGTCTTTCTAAACCAGAAGTCTGGTTGTCCCTTCTCCAGTTGAACTTCTGTATGCTCCTGCATTGCCTACTGGGTGAAGCCCCCATCCCTTAGTGCGCTGTAGGAAGCCTGTCATGATCTGGCCTCTGCTCTTACCTCTCCTACCACTTCCTCTGCCCCCCTCCCCACACAGAGAACTTCCCAACAATCCCTGGATGTGCTGTACCCCAATAAGGCACACGGTCTGCCTGTCAGTTCCCTCTGCTGAGAAAGTCCTTCCCTTGACCCCTATGCCCACACGACCTCCTCTGAAGGAGGCCAACTCTGAAGTGCTTTTCCTGCTTCCTCGAGGCTCTCACTCCTGCTGTGCATCCCTGGGTCCTGAACTGTGTAGAGGCCACTTAGCATCTGAGATATAGGGACAGACATCCTTGTTTGCTGCCTGTCCTCCCCCCCTCCATCTTGACTTCTCTCCCCCAAACCCACCCCAGTGGGATGACTAGACCCACCTCCCAGTTGTCCTGGGGAGACTCCACTTAATGATCAGGACACTCCCCAGCTATGCCTGACCCCACAGCATGCCTCTTCCCTCCGCTAGCAGGGAAGCCCTTCTCTGTGGCCTTGGCATGCAAAGCACCTATGCCTTCCTGGGCCTCAGGAGCTGTAATGACCCTGCAGCATGAAAGGAGGAACTTCCCAGAACAACTTGCAAGTGTCTGAAGCCTGGAAAATGCTGGCTCCAAGTGTGTCATTTTACTAGAGTAAAAATCCCCAGGAAGAGTCAGCAGTGGACAGAGGTGGCATTGAGGCCAACAATTCTCTCTCGTCCCCACAATCCTGTCCCTCTAGAGACTTCAGGAGACTGGAGAATGTCCCTCAATAGAGCTTAGGGGCAAGGACAGAGAGAGAGGGACTGGAAGGTGTTGGATGCTGACCGGTGGCTCCTAGATGTTTCTGGAAGGGTGCCAGCAAGCTCTGTCCTCTACTCTGCCCTGTCCTGGGCCCAAAGATCTAGAAGGCACACCTACCAGATTTGCAGATTATCTGAAGCTCAGAGGGGCAATAAACCTTTAAACAGCAGAACTAGGATCCAGAAAGTTCTGGTCAGACTGGAATCATGGGCTCAGTCTCATAGAGGAACTCTCCTAGCCTGGAGAAGGGTAGTGTCAGGGAGAGGACACCATCAATCTCAATACAGAGAGAACACTCAGAAAGGAAGGGGCAGCTTTGTTTTTTGCCCCAGGAATATAGCCAAAATCAAAAGTCAGCTTAAACACAAACACTTGGCTTCCTCAGGAAGAACTGAGCTCTATGTCCCAAACACAACCTACTTGGTTAGGACATTGTAGGTAGGATTGAAATGATTTCTTTTCATCCCAGCAAATACTGATTAAGTGCAAGACACTCTGCCAGACCCAGTGCTGAGGACAGAACTAAAGGACCAGTCCTGGGTCTCAAGTCACTTGTTATCTAGTCCAGGGACAGAAGGGTAAAAAACCTTGAAGTGCAGACATAGCGGTGAGCGAAGCCTGCTGCTGGAGCACAGAGACGGGCTCCTAACCCCTGGTCCAGGTAGTCAGTGAGAGGGCCCATGGGCTAAGTGTGGACGGGCCATTAAAAGGAATTACTGTTACTGGTGTTTTAGGTAAGAGACTGATACTGCAGCTATCTTTTTAAAAAGTTATGTCTTTCAAGTAATGACTCTATAACAACCCACCACGCTGATGGACAGTGACTGCAATGGGGTGGGGTTATGTGATAATAGGGGGGAATGTAGTAGCCACAGTGCTGCCCATGTGAAACCTTCATAAGATTGTATATCAATGACACCTTTTCTTTTCTTTTTTTGGTATCATTAATCTACAATTACTTGTGCAACATTATGGCCACTGAGCTCCCCACTTCATCTAGTCCCCCCCACATACCCCATTACAGTCACTGTCCATCAGCATGGCGAGATGCCACAGAATCACCACTTGTCTTCTCTGAGTTGTACAGCTCTCCCTGTGCCCCCCCCTACATTATGTCTGCTAATCGTAATGCCCCTTTTTCCCCCGTGTCCCTCTCCTCCCACCCACCCTCCCCAGTCCCTTTCCCCTTGGTAACTGTTAGTCCGTTCTTGGGTTCTGTGAGTCTGCTGCTGTTTTGTTCCTTCAGTTTTTACTTTGCTCTTATACTCCACATATGAGTGAAATCATTTGACACTTGTCTTTTTCCACCTGGCTTATTTCACTGAGCATAATACCCTCTAGTTCTATCCATGTTGTTGCAAATGGTAGGATTTGTTTTCTTCTTATGGCTGAATAATATTTCATTGTGTATATGTACCACATCTTCTTTATCCATTCATCTACTGATGGACACAGAGGTTGCTTCCATTTCTTGGCTATTGCAAATAGTGCTGCGATAAACATAGGGATGCATATGTCTTTTTCAAACTGGGCTGCTGCATTCTTAGGGTAAATTCCTAGGAGTGGGGGACCTGATGAAGGGGGTAGTTTAATAACCATAATATTGCACGTGTAATTGTAGATTAATGATACCAAAATAAATTATATAAAAAAAAGAAAGAAATCCTGCCATTTGCAACAACATAGATGAACTCAGAGAATATCACGCTAAGTGAAATAAGGCAACACAAAAAGACAAATATTGCATGATAGGACTTATATGAAAACTCTAAAAAAAAAAAAAGAGGACCTCATAGTAACAGCAAGTAAAATGATGGTTAACCAGAGGCTGGGGGGAGGAAGAAAAGGGGAGAAGTTGGTCAAAGGATCTGAACTTCCAGTTTGAAGATAAATAAATTCTAGAGATCTAATGGACAGCATGGTGACCCTAATTAACAATGCTGGATTGTATACTGAACTCTCAAGTGTAATTGTAAATCTCAAGTGTTCTCACCACACATACATAAAAAAGGTTAACTCTGGGAGATAATGGGTATGTGCATTAATCTGACCGGTAATCATTTCACAATGTCAACATATATCAAAAAATCACATTATACACCTTAAACATATACAGTTTTTATTTGTCAAAAATAAATTTTTATTAAAAAAAAAAAAGTAAATAAGGGACGTCCAGGAAGATGGCGGTGTGAGCAGTGTGGGGGAAATCGCCTCCCAAAACCATATGTATTTATGAAAATACAACAAATACAACTATTCCTAAAAAAGAGACCAGAAGATACAGGATAGCACATAGCCTGCAGCTACACCCGAGAGCACTCAGCACCCCGAGAGGCGGGTAAGACCAGGCAGGACCCGAGCACTCCCCCACCCCAGCAAACTGGCGGGAGGAGAGGATTCAGAGCCAGGAGGAAGTGGAAGTACAAGCCCGCGAAATAACCAGCCCCAGTGATCTGCGCCGGGAGCGCTGACACATATCGCGTGGTGTAGCAGAGATTGGAGAGACAGAGGGTGCAGGATCTGAGCGGGGAACGCACCCGGGTCCTTGCATCCGGCTCCAGGGAAGAAAAAGAAAAAAAGAAAAGCGTGTGCTTTTCTCAGCAGTCTTAGAGACAGGAGCCCAGCGGAGGAGCCAGATCGTTCCAGCACACTCAGCCCAGCAGGCTGGGAGTCCTGGGGACTTTCGGACCCCTTAGCTGGCGACAGGGAAAGGGTGGCTGCACTTAGACTTCCCAGAGATATCAACAGCCTTCCATTCGTTCCCACCCCGGCCAGAGCTACAAAGGGGCCTGCGGAGCGGCGCAGCCGCGGCTGCGGAATACTAGAGCAACAGTAACACATACAGCATCCCCACAGAATCTAATCCCGCTGGGCGTTTTTTGTTTTGTTTTGTTTTTTATTTTTCTTCTCTTTCTTTTCTTTCTTTTTTTCTTTTTAAAGTCTTACAGAGCCCAGCTGACATATGTGGCACCTACCAGCAAACACTTCTATAGCCATGAAAAGACAGAGGAATATGGGAAAGACTAAAATCAACCACACAACCCCAGAGAAGGAGCCTGAAGGGATGGAAATGCACAATCTTCCTGAAAAAGAATTCAGAGTAAATGTCATAACCATACTGATGGATCTACAAAGAAATGTGCAAGAGCTGAAGGAGGAAGTGAGGGAATTGAGGAAAGACAATGCAGAACTCAGACAAACGATCGATGGGCTTAACAGCAGACTGGATGAGATGCAAGAGACTGTTAATGGAATAGAAATCAGAGAACAAGAATAGAGAGAAACCGAGGCAGAGAGAGATAAAAAGATCTCTAGGAATGAAAGAATATTAAGAGAACTGTGTGACCAATCCAAACGGAACAATATTCGCATTATATGAGTACAAGAGGATGAAGAAAGAGAAAAAGGGATAGAAAGTGTCTTTGAAGAAATAATTGCTGAAAACTTCCCCACGTTGGGGAAGGAAATAGTCTCACAGTCCACGGAAGCCCACAGATCTCCCAACACAAGGGACCCAAGGAACACAACACCAAGACACACAATAATTAAAATGGCAAAGATAAAAGGTAAAGACAGAATATTAAAGGCAGCTAGAGAGAGAAAAAAGATCACCTACAAAGGGAAACCCATCAGATTATCATCAGACTTCTCAACAGAAACCTTACAGGCCAGAAGAGAATGGCAGGATATATTTAAAGTAATGAAACAGAAGGGCCTCGAACCAAGAATATTGTATCCAGCACAATTATCATTTAAATATGATGGAGGGATTAAACAATTTCCAGACAAGCGAAAGTTGAGAGAGTTTGCCTCTCATAAACCACCACTACAGGATATCTTAAACGGACTGCTCTAGAGGGAAGCACCCCTAAGGCTAAAAAGATGTCACCAGAGAAAATAAAATCATAGTAAAGAAAGCAGACCATCCAAATACTAACTAAAGGCAGAGAATAAAACACCTAGTATATAAAGAATGGAGGAGGAAGAATGAGAAGGGAGAGAAATAAAGAAACATCAGACGGTGTTTACAATAACTTAATAAGAAAGGTCACTTAGATTGTTAGATAGTAAAGAAGCAACCCTTGAACCTTTGGTAACCACGAATATGAAGCCATCAATGGCAATAAGTACATATCTATCGATAATCACCCTAAATGTAAATGGACTGAATGCACCAATCAAAAGACACAGAGTAACAGAATGGATAAAAAAGCAAGACCCATCTATATGATGCTTACAAAAGACTCACCTCAAACCCAAAGATATACACAGAATAAAAGTGAAGGGATGGAAATAGATATTTCATGCAAACAACAAGGAGAAAAAAACAGGTGTTGCAGTCCTTGTATCAGACAAAATAGACTTCAAAACAAAGAAAGTAGCAAGAGATAAAGAAGGACATTACATAATGATAAAGGGGTCAGTCCAACAAGAAGATATAACCATTATAAATATATATGCATCCAACAGAGGAGCGCCAGCATATGTGAAACAAATACTAACAGAATTAAAGGAAGAAATAGACAGCAATGCATTCATTTTAGGAGAGGTCAAGACACCACTCACTCCAAAGGACAGATCAACCAGACAGAAAATAAGTAAAGACACAGAGGCACTGAACAACACACTAGAACAGATGGACCTAACAGACATCTACAGAACTCTACACCCAAAAGCAACAGGATACACATTCTTCTCAAGTGCACATGGAACATTTTCCAGGATAGACCACATGCTAGGCCACAGAAAGAACCTCAGTAAATTCAAAAATATTGAAATCCTACCAACCAACTTCTCAGATCACAAAGGTACAAAACTAGAAATAAATTTTAGAAAGAAATCAAAAAGGCTCACAAATGCATGGAGACTTAACAACATTCCCCTAATTAATCAATGGGTTAACGACCACATCAAAGCAGAAATCAAAGAATATATGGAGACTAATGACAGCAACAACAAAAAGCCACAACTTCTGTGTGATGCAGCAAAGGCAGTTCTAAGAGGAAAGTATATTGCAATCCAGGCCTATGTAAAGAAGGAAGAACATTCCCAAATGAATAGTCTAAAGACACAATTAATGAAATTGGAAAAAGAAGAACAAATGAGGCCCTAAGTCGCCAGAAGGGGGGGCATAATAAAGATCAGAGAAGAAATAAACACAATTGAGAAATATAAACCAATAGAAAAAAACAATGAAATCAAGAGCTGGTTCGTTGAAAAAATAAACAAAATAAATAAACCCCTAGCCAGACTTATTAAGAGAAAAAGAGAATCTACACACATAAACAGAATCAGAAATGAGAAAGGAAAAATCACGACAGACCCCACAGAAATACAAATAATTATAAGAGAATATTATGAGGATCTATATGCTAACAGGCTGGAAAACCTAGAAGAAATGGAGAACTTCTTAAAAAAATACAACCTTCCAAGACTGACCAAGCAAGAAACAGAAAAACTAAACAGACCAATCACCAGCAATATTGAATCGGTAATCAGAAAACTACCCAAGAACAAAACCGCTGGACCAGATGGATTCACCTCTGAATTTTACTGACATATAGAGAAGAAATAACACCCATTCTCGTCAAATTTTTTCAAAAAAATAGAAGAGGAGGGAATACTTCCAAACTCATTCTATGATGCCAGCATCACGCTAATACCAAAACCGGGCAAAGACCTCACCAAAAAAGAAAATTACAGACCAATATCCCTGATGAATGTTGAGGCAAAAATACTCAACAAAATATTAGCAAACCGAATTCAAAAATACATCAAGAGGATCATACACCATGATCAAGTGGGATTCATCCCAGGGATGCAAGGATGGTAAAACATTCAAAAATCCATCAACATTATCCACCACATCAACAAAAAGAAGAACAAAAACTACATGATCATCTCCATAGATGCTGAAAAAGCATTTGACAAAATTCAGCATCCATTCATGATTAAAACTCTCAACAAATGGGTATACACGGCAAGTACCTCAACATCATAAAGGCCATATATGACAAACCCACAGCCAACATCATACTTCACAGCGAGAAGCTGAAAGCTTTTCATCTAACATCGGGAACAAGACAGAGATGCCCACTCTCTCCACTGTTATTCAACATAGTACTGGAGGTCCTAGCCATGGTAATCAGACAAAACAAAGACATGCAAGGCATCCAGATTGGTGAAGAAGAAGTCAAATTGTCAGTGTTTGCA
Source organism: Smutsia gigantea (assembly GCA_032199065.1). Lineage (NCBI taxonomy): Eukaryota > Metazoa > Chordata > Mammalia > Pholidota > Manidae > Smutsia > Smutsia gigantea. The sequence goes on from JAVSCE010003555.1 coordinate 86,525, forward strand.
GATGACATGATATTGTACAGAAACCCTAAAGATTCCACTCCAAAACTACTAGAACTAATATCTGAATTCAGCAAAGTTGCAGGATTCAAAATTAACACAGAAATCTGTTGCTTTCCTATGCACTAACGATGAACTAACAGAAAGAGAAATCAGAAAAACAATTCCATTCACAAATGCATCAAAAAGAATAAAATACCTAGGAATAAACCTAACGGAGGAAGTGAAAGACCTATACTCTGAAAACTACAAGACACTCCTAAGAGAAATTAAAGAGGACACTAACAAATGGAAATGCATCCCATGCTCTTGGCTAGGAAGAATAAAGATTGTCAAAATGGCTATACTACCCAAAGCAATCTACAGATTCAATGCAATCCCTATCAAACTACCAACAGCTTTCTTCAATGAACTGGAACAAATAATTTTAAATTCATATGGCACCACAAAAGACCCCGAATAGCCAAAGCAATCCTGAGAAGGAGGAATAAAACAGGGGGAATTCCACTCCCTGACTTCAAGTTCCACTACAAAGCCACAGTAATCAAGACAATTTGGTATTGGCACAAAAACAGACCCACAGATCAGTGGAACAAAACAGAAAATCCAAACATTAACCCAAACATATACGGTCAATTAATATTTGATAAAGGAGCCTTGGATATACAATGGGGAGATGACAGCCTCTTCAGCAGCTGGTGTTGGAAAAACTGGACAGCTACATGTAAGAGAATGAAACTGGACTACTGTCTAACCCCATACACAAAGGTAAACTCAAGGTGGATCAAAGACCTGAATGTAAGTCATGAAACCATAAAACTCTTAGAAAAAAACGTAGGCAAAAATCCCTTGGAAGTAAACATGAGTGACTTCTTCATGAACATATCTCCCCGGGCAAGGGAAACAAAAGCAAAAATGAACAAGTGGGACTATATCAAACTGAAAAGCGTCTGTACAGCAAAGGACATCATCAGTGGAACAAAAAGACATCCTCCAGTGTGGGAGAATATATTCATAAATGTCGTATCCGATAAGGGGTTGACATCCAAAATATATAAAGAACTCATGCACCTTAACAAACAAAAAGCAAATAATCCAATTAAGAAATGGGCAGAGCACATGAATAGGCACTTTTCTAAAGAAGAAATTCAGATGGCCAACAGGCACAAGAAAAGATGCTCCACATCACTAATCATCAGAGAAATGCAGATTAAAACCACAATGAGATATCATCTCACACCAGTGAGGATGGCCAACATCCAAAACACAAACAACAACAAATGTTGGCGAGGATGTGGAGAAAACGGAACCCTCCTACACTGCTGGTGGGAATGCAAATTAGTTCAACCATTGTGGAAAGCAGTTTGGAGGTTCCCCCAAAACCTCAAAATAGAAATACCATTTGACCTAGGAATTCCACTCCTAGGAACTTACCCTAAGAATGCAGTAGCCCAGTTTGAGAAAGACATATGCACCCCTATGTTTATTGCAGCACTATTTACAATAGCCAAGAAATGGAAGCAACCTAAGTGTCCATCAGTAGATGAATGGATAAAGAAGATGTGGTACATATACACAATGGAATATTATACAGCCATAAGAAGAAAACAAATCCTTCCATTTGCAACAACATGGATGGAGCTAGAGGGTATTATGCTCAGTGAAATAAGCCAAGCCGAAAAAGACAAGTATCAAATGATTTCACTCATATATGTGGAGTATAAGAACAAACAAAAACTGAAGGAACAAAACAGCAGCAGACTCGCAGAAACCCTGAGTGGGCTAACAGTTAACAAAGGGAAAGGGACTGGGGAAGATGGGTGGGAAGGGAGGGACAAGGGGGAAAAAGGGGCATTACGATTAGCAGTTGTAATATTGGGGGGACATGGGGAGGGTTGTACAACTCAGAGAAGACACGTAGTGATTCTATAGCATCTCACTACACTGATGGACAGTGACTGTAATGGGATTGGTGGGGGGGACCTGATGAAGGGGGTAGTTTAATAACCATAATATTGCACAAGTAACTGGAGATTAATGATACCAAAATAAATCATTAAAAAAAAGTAAATAAGAATGAGAAGGGAAGGAAGACTAACAAGCCAAAGGAAGAGCACACAGGAAGACGGGTGAGAGCATGGAGCTAGACTTCAGTAAGGCTTTTACTTGAAGGATATGGGAGGGGCGGGGTGGGGAAGGGGCTGATTTGACTCTTTTGAATAATTAATAAAGAAACACATGCAAAAGACAAAAAAAAAATCCCTAGAAGTTGGAATTCCTCGGTCAAATGGTATTTCTATTTTGAGTTTTTTGGGGAACCTCCATACTGCTTTCCACTCTGGTTGAACTAATTTGCTTCCCACCAGCAGTGTAATAGGGTTCCCCTTTCTTCACATACTCACCTACATTTGTTGTTGTTTGTGTTTTGGATGCTGACCATCCTAACTGGTGTGAGGTGATATCTCATTGAGGTTTTAATTTGCATTTCTCTGATGATTAGCAATGTGGAGCATCTTTTCTTGTGCCTGTTGGCCATCTGAATTCCTTCTTTGGAGAAGTGTCTCTTCATATCCTCTGCTCATTTTTTCATTGGATTATATGCTTTTTGTTTGTTGAGGTGCATGAGCTCTTTATATATTTTGGATGTCAACCCCTTATCGGATATGTCATTTATGAATATATTCTCCCATACTGTAGGATGTCTTTTTGTTCAACTGATGATGTCCTTTGCTGTACAGAAGCTTTTCAGCTTGATATAGTCCCACTTACTCATTTTTGCTTTTGTTTCCCTTGCCTGGGGAGATATGTTCATGAAGAAGTTGTTCATGTTTACTTCCAAGAGATTTTTGCCTATATTTTTTTCTAAGAGTTTTATCGTTTCATAACTTACATTCAGGTCTTTAAATCATTTTGAGTTCACTTTTGTGTATGGGGTTAGACAGTAATCCAGTTTCATTCTCTTACATGTAGCTGTCCAGTTTTGCCAACACCAGCGGTTGAAGAGGCTGTCATTTTCCCATTGTATATCCATGGACCCTTTATAATATATTAATTGACCATATATGTTTGGGTTAATGTCTGGACGTTCTATTCTGTTCCAGTGGTCTGTGAGTCTGTTTTTGTGCCAGTACCAAATTCTCTTGATTATTGTAGCTTTGTAGTAGAGCTTGAAGTATGGGAGCATAATTCCCCCTGTTTGTTCTTCCTTCTCAGGATTGCTATGGCTATTCGGGGTCTTTTGTGATTCCATATGAATTTTAGAACTATTTGTTCCAGTTCATTGAAGAATGCTGTTGGTAGTTTGATAGGGTTTGCAGTGAATCTGTAGATTGCTTTAGGAAGTATAGCCATTTTGACAATCTTTATTCTTCCTAGCCAAGAGCATGGGATGAATTTCCATTTATGAGTGTCCTCTTTAATTTCTCTTAGGAGTGTCTTATAGTTTTCAGGGTATAGGCCTTTCACTCCCTTCATCAGGTTTATTCCTAGGTATTTTACTCTTTTTGATACAATTGTGAATGAAATTGTTTTCCTGATTTCTTTTTCTGTTAGTTCATCGTTAGTGTATAGGAAAGCAACAGGTCTCTGTGTGTTAATTTTGTATACTGTAACTTTGCTGAATTCAGATATTAGTTCTAGTAGTTTTGGAGTGGAGTCTTTAGGGTTTTTTATGTACAATATCATGTCATCTGTAAACACTGACAATTTGACTTCTTCTTCACCAATCTGGATGCCTTGTACGTCTTTGTTTTGTCTGATTGCTGTTGCTAGGACCTCCAGTACTATGTTGAATAACAGTGGGGAGAGTGGGCATCCCTGTCTTGTTCCAGATCTTAGATGAAAAGCTTTCAACTTCTCACTGTGAAGTATGATGTTAGCTGTGGGTTTGTCATATATGGCCTTTATGATGTTGAGGTACTTGCCGTCTGTACCCATTTTGTTGAGAGTTTTAATCATGAATGGATGTTGAATTTTGCCAAATGCTTTTTTAGCATCTATGGATATGGTCATGTGGTTTTTGTTCTTCTTTTTGTTGATGTGGTGGATGATGTTGATGGATTTTTGAATGTTGTACCATCCTTGCATCCCTGAGATGAATCCCACTGACCATGGTGTATGATCCTCTTGATGTATTTTTGAATTTGGTTTGCTTATATTTTGTTGAATATTTTTGCATCTATATTCGTCAGGGATATTGGTTTGTAATTTTCTTTTTTGGTGGGGTGTTTGCCTGGTTTTGGTATTAGAGTGATTCTGGCTTCCTAGAATGAGTTCGGAAGTATTCCCTCCTCTTCTATTTTTTGGAAAACTTTAAGGAGAATGGGTATTATTTCTTCTCTGTATGTCTGATAAAACTCAGAGGTAAATCCATTTGGCCCAGGGGTTTTACTGTTGGGTAGTTTTCTGATTACCGATTCAATATTGCTGGTGATTGGTCTGTTTAGTTTTTCTGTTTCTTGCTTGGTCAGTCTTGGAAGGTTGTATTTTTTTAAGAAGTTCTCCATTTCTTCTAGGTTTTCCAGCCTGTTAGCATATAAATCCTCATAATATTCTCTTATAATTATTTGTATTTCTGTGTCGTCTGTCGTGATTTTTCCTTTCTCATTTCTGATTCTTTTTATGTGTGTAGATTCTCTTTTTCTCTTAATAAGTCTGGCTAGGGGTTTATTTATTTTGTTTATTTTTTCAAAGAAAGAGCTCTTGGTTTCATTGACTTTTTCTATTGTTTTTTTCTTCTCTATTTTATATATTTCTTCTCTAATCTTTATTATGTCCCTCCTTCTGTTGACTTTGGGCCTCATTTGTTCTTTTTCCAATTTCTATAATTGTGACTTTAGACTATTCATTTGGAATTGTTCTTCCTTCTTTAAGTAGGCCTGGATTGCAATATACTTTCCTCTTAGAACTGCCTTTGCTGCATCCCACAGAAGTTGTGGCTTTGTGCTGTTGTTGTCATTTGTCTCCATATATTGTTTGATCTCTGTTTTAATTTGGTCATTGATCCACTGATTATTTACGAGAATGTTGATGAGCCCCATGTATTTGTGAGCCTTTCTGTTTTCTTTGTACAATTTATTTCTAGTTTTATACCTTTGTGATCTGAGAAGTTGGTTGTTAGAATTTCAATATTTTCAAATTTACTGAGATTCTTTTTGTGGCCTAGTATATGATCTATTCTGGAAAATGTTCCACGTGCACTTGAGAAGAATGTGTATCCTGCTGCTTTTGGGTGTAGAGTTCTGTAGATGTCTGTCAGGTCCATCTGTTCTAGTGTGTTGTTCAGTGCCCCTGTGTCTTTACTATTTTCTGTCTCGTTCATCTGTACTTTGGGGTGAGTCGTGTGTTGAAGTTTCTTAAAGTGAATGCATTGCTTTCTATTTCCTCCTTTAATTCTGTTAGTATTTGTTTCACATATGTCGGTGCTCCTGTGTTGGGTGCATATATATTTATAATGGTTATATCCTCTTGTTGGATTGATCCCTTTATCATTATGTTATGCCCTTCTTTATCTCTTGCTACTTTCTTTGTTTTGAAGCCTATTTTGTCTGATAACTGCAACACCTGCTCTTTTCTCCTTGTTGTTTGCATGCAATATCTTTCTCTATCCCTTCACTTTTAGTCTGTGTATGTCTTTGGATTTAAAGTGAGTGTCTTGTAGGCAGCATATAGATGGGTCTTGCTTTTTTATCCATTCTGTTACTCTGTGTCTTTTGATTGGTGCATTCAGTCCATTTACATTTAGGGTGATTATCGATAGATATGTACTTATTGCCATTGCTGGCTTTAGATTTGTGGTTACCAAATATTCAAGGGTAGCTTCTTTACTATCTAACAGTCTAACTTAACTCTCTTGTTAAGCTATTATAAACACAGTCTGATGACTCTTTATTTCTCTCCCTTTTTATTTGTCCTCCTCCATTCTTTATGTGCTAGGTGTTTTATTCTGTACTGTTTTACATTTCCTTTGACTGTTTTTGTGGATAGTTAATTTTACTTTTTGCCTTTAGTTAATATTTGTATGGTCTGCTTTCTTTGGTATGATTTTATTTTCTCTGGTGACATCTTTTTAGCCTTAGGAGTGCTTCCATCTAGGGCAGACCCTTTAAGATATCCTGTAGAGGTGGTTTATAGGTGGCAAATTCCCTCAACTTTCACTTGTCTGGGTATTGTTTAATCTCTCCCTCAAATTTAAATGATAATCGTGCTGGATACAATATTCTTGGTTCGAGGCCCTTCTGTTTCATTACGTTAAATATATCATGCCATTGTCTTCTGGCCTGTAAGATTTCTGTTGAGAAGTCTGATGATAGTCTGATGGGTTTTCCTTTGTAGGTGATCTTTTTTCTCTCTCTGGCTGCCTTTAATACTCTGTCCTTGTCTTTGATCTTTGCCATTTTAATTATTATGTGTCTTGGTCTTGTCCTCCTTGGTTCCTTTGTGTTCGGAGATCTGTGGGCTTCCATTGTCTCGGAGACTATTTCTTTCCCCATCTTGCGGAAGTTTTCAGCAATTATTTCTTTAAAGACACTTTCTATCCCTTTTTCTCTCTTCTTCTGGTACTCCTATAATGCGAATATTGTTCCGTTTGAATTGGTCACACAGTTCTCTTAATATTATTTCATTTCTAGAGATCCTTTTATCTCTGTCTGCCTCAGCTTCTCTGTACTCCTGTTCTCTGATTTCTATTCCATTAACAGTCTCTTGCACCTCATCCAGTCTGCTCTTAAGGCTGTCGATCACTTGTCTCATTTCTGTACTGTCTCTCCTGACTTCCTACCTTAGCTCTTGCATATTTCTCTGTAGATCCATTAGCATGGTTATGACTTTTATTCTGAATTCTTTTTCAGAAGATTGTTTAAATCTATCCCATCAGGCCCTCTCTATGGGGCTGTCTGGGTGATCTTTCTCTGTACCATATTCCTCTGTATTTTCATGGCGATAGAGTTGGTCACTGGCAGGTGCCACGTGTGTCAGCTGGGAGAACAAAGTCCCTTCCTGCTTGTTGTTCTCCTTGCCCTCTCTGGAAGCTGAGCTGGGTACCCGCACATGGGGAGGCAGTCTCTGGGAAAATCCCCTAAACTGCCATGGATGGGGCCACCCTCAGGCTAGCGTATGGCACTGCAGGGGTTTGTAGTCGTGCTGGGTGCGTTCTGTTCCCCTTGGTGCCTTCCAGACCTTGCCCTGGGTTTTGTAGCCCTTCCAGGTAAGCCGCTCATGCACCAGGAGGAGATTCTGTGTGGTTGCTGTGGGCGGAGCCGCTCTCACACTGTTCTGCAGCTGTGGCGGATCAGCCAGACCCTTTGTGGTGCAGGCCGGGGGGTGCGGGGGGTTGGGGGTTGGGTGGGGGCAGAAAGAATGGCAGCTACTGATCCCCGTGAGAGGACCTGGCAGCTGGTTAGGGGGTCTGAAATTCCTCAAGATTCCCAGCCTGCTGGGCTGAGTGCGCTGGTATGATTTTGTTCTGCTGTTGGACCCTTGTCTCTTTAAGACTTTTTAAAAAGTGCCCAATTTTCTTTTGCGCCAGGGGAGCTGGCTGAGGGGGCCACTTGCAGTCTCCATCTCGGATCCTGCCCTTCTGTTTCTCTAATCTCCGGTACACCATGCGATGTGTGTCTGTGCTCCCGGTGCAGATTACCAGGGCTGGTTATTTAGCAGGCCTGTGCTTCCACTCCCTCCCCACTCTGATTCTTTTCCTCCTGCTGGTGCGCTGTGGTGGGGGAGTGCTCGGGTCCCGCCCGGTCACGGCTTTGTATCTTACCCGCTTTGTGAGGTACTGAGTTCTTGCAGATGTAGCTGTAGCATGGCTGTTGTACTGTATCTTCTGGTCTCTCTTTTAGGAATAGTTGTATTTGTTGTATTTTCACAAATATATATGGTTTCGGGAGGTGATTTCCGCCGCCCTGCCCATGCGGCTATCTTCCCAGAAGTCTCAAGAATTAATTTAAGTCAGAGATTCAATCATTAAGAAACTCCATATTGATTGGATTAAATATGGTGGTGTGAGAGGTGGGACAGAGGCTTCCTCCTAAAGCCACATATAATACGAAAATATAACTAATACAACTACTCTTGAAAGAGCAACAGGAAGGAGGACTGCAACAAACTGCATACACCTGGAGACAAAAGCAGCCCACACAGAAAAGAGTAATGTACTAAAGTTGTGGTCCTGTGGGATCCAAGCCCTTCCCCCACCCCAGCTCACCGGCAGGAGGAAGAGGAATGGAGCAGGGAGAGAGTGGATATCTGGGACTGCTGAATACCTAACTCTGGAGATGTGCTCTGGGAGCACAAACCTACATTTCATGGTGCTTGCATGATACTCTCGTAATTAGGGGGTTGGAAAGCTAAGACAGGCAGAATTCCTGGAGAGACTAAGATTCCAGCTGCTTATGGAAAGCAGGGATCCATATCCAGCTGCTCTGGGACAAAAGAAAGGTGGGCAGTCTGAGAGAATTCCTAACAAAGAAGTCCTTAGCAAGAGGGCTGCTAAAGGGGCAAGGATTACACAGAGCTTACTGCTCAGGAGAAAGGACAGGTAGACAAAATTGTCTGAGTGCACTCTGCCCAGAAGATTGGGAGCTTTCACGATTTTCAGGTGCTCCAGCTCCCTGGCTGCCTACACAGCTCCAAGAACCCCTTTTGTGACAGGCAGACTAGTGCGCCTTTCTCCTGGCCAGCCCCAGCGGGCTTGAAAACCAGGAAACCCTACACTGGTGTTAGGCCAGCCAGAAGGAAGATCTGTCTACAGCAACTAAAAACGGAAAGCACAAAGGCTTATACCTGTGTGATTGGCCCACTGGTTCAGGCAGTGGAGACAGGCATAGCAGCCAGGAACCCGGAAACAGCTCTTTCCTCCCCCAAGGCACCAATACCACTCGCCTACAATCCCTGACATTGCTTCAGGGGCTGAGCAGCTCCAGAGAGTGGAGCTTCTGGTAACTAGAGGGTGCCATACACAAATATGAAATGCCAAAGGAACCTGGTTCAGGTAAAATTATGAATACAACTCCTGAGAAAGATTTAAACAATATGGACCTCATGACTCTCCTTGAAAGGGAGTTCAAAATAAAAATCATTAACATGCTCATGGAGGTACGGAAAGATATTCAAGAACTGAGGAATGAATTCCAGTCAGAGATCCAATCATTGAAGAACACAATGGACAGTATTAAAAGCAGATTGGATATGGTGGAGGAGACGATAAATGAAATAGAAACTAGAGAAGAGGAATACAAAGAAGCTGAGGCACAGAGAGAATAAAGGATCTCTAAGAATGAAAGAATATTGAGAGAACTGTGTGACCAATCCAAACGAAACAATATTCATATTATAGAGGTACCAGAGAAGAAGACAGAGAAAAAGGGATAGAAAGTATCTTTGAGGAGGTGACTGCTGAAAACTTCCCCAATCTGGTGAAGGAGATAGTGTCTCAGGCCATGGAGGTGCGCAGATCTCCCAACACAAGGGACCCAAGGAAGACATCAAGACATATAGTAATTCAAAAGGCAAAGATCAGGATAAGGACAGACTATTAAAAGCAGCCAGAGAGAGAAATAAGATCACCTACAAAGGAAAACCCATCAGACTATCATCAGACTTCTCAACAGAAACCTTACAGGCCAGAAGGGAGGGGCATGATGTATTTCATGCAATGAAGCAGAAGGGCCTTGAACCAAGATTACTTTATCCGGCCAGATAAACATTTAAATTTGAAGCTGGGATTAATCAATTCCCAAATAAGCAAAAGCTGAGAGAATTTGCCTCCCACAAACCATCTCTACAGTGTATTTTGGAGGGACTGCTATAGATGGAAGGGTTCCTACAGTTTAATAACTGTCACCAGAGCTAATAAAACCACAGTAAAGAAAACAGAACAGCTACCTACTAAGAAAATGCAAAATTAAATTAACTATTCCAAAAGTCAATCAAGGGATAGACAAAGAGTACAGAATATGATACCTAATATATAAAGAATGGAGGAGGAAGAAAAAGGAGGAGGGAAAAACAAACAAAAAAAGAACCTTTAGATTGTGTTTGTAATAGCATATTAAGTGAGTTGTAAGACTCTTAGATAGTAGGGAAGTTAACCTTGAAGCTTTGGTAACCACGAATCTGAAGCCTACAGTGCCAATAAGTACATACCTATACATAATCACCCTAAATGTAAACGGACTGAATGCACCAGTCAAAAGACATAGAGTCACTGAATGGATAAAAAAACAAGACCCATCTATATACTGCCTTCAAGAGACTCACTTTAAACCCAAAGACATACACGGACTAAAAGTGAAGGGATGGAGAAAGACATTTCATGCAACTAATAGGGGGAAAAATGCAGGAGTTGCAGTACTTATATCAGACAAAATAGACTTCAAAACAAAGAAAGTCACAAGAGACAGAGAAGGACATTACATAATGATAAAAGGGTCAATCCAACAAGAAGACATAACCATTATAAATATCTCTGCATGCAACACTGGAGCTCCTACATATGTGAAACAAATACTAACAGAATTAAAGGGGGAAATAGAATGCAATGCATTCATTTTATGAGACTTCAACACACCACCCACTCCAAAGGACAGATCAACCAGACAGAAAATAAGTAAAGAGACAGAGGCACTGAACAACGTATTAGAACAGATGGACATAATGGACATATACAGAACACTCCATCCAAAAGCAACAGTATACACATTCTTCTCAGTTGCACATGGAACATTTTCAAGTACATCATATAGTAGGCCACAAAAAGAAACTCAGTAAACAAAAAAAATTGAAATTGTAACAACCAGCTTCTCAGATCACAAAGGTATGAAACTAGAAATAAATTACAGAAAGAAACGAAAAACCCCACAAACACATGGAGACTTAAAAATCAATGGATCAATGACCAAATAAAAACAGAGATCAAGCAATATATGGAGACAAAAGACAACAATAATTCAACACAACAAAATCTGTGGGATGCAGTGAAGGCCGTGCCAAGAGGGAAATATATTGCAGTACAGGCGTACCTCAGGAAAGAAGAACAATCTCATATGAACAGTCTAAACTCACAATTAATGAAACTTGAAAAAGAACAACAAATGAGGCCCAAAGTCATTAGAAGGAGGGACATAATAAAGATTAAAGCAGAAATAAATAAAATTGAGAAGAATAAAACAATAGAAAGAATCAATGAAAGCAGGAGCTGGTTCTTCAAGAAAATAAACAAAATAGATAAACCTCTAGCCAGATTTATCAAGAATAAAAGAGTCTACACACATAAACAGAAACAGATATGAGAAAGGAAAAATCACTACGGACACCACAGAAATACAAATAATTATTAGAGAATAGTATGAAAAACTATATGCTAATAAACTGGATAACCCAGAACAAATGGACAACTTTCTAGAAAAATACAACCTCTATAGGCTGACCCAGGAAGAAACAGATAATCTGAATAGACCAATTACCAGCAAAGAAATTGAATTGGTAATCAAAAAACTATCTAAGAACTAAACACCTGTACCAGATGGTTTCACTGCTGAACTTTATCAAACATTTAGTAAAGACCTAATACCCATCCTCATTAAAGTTTTCCAAAAAGTAGAAGAGGAGGGAATACTCCCAAACTCATTCTACAAGGCCAACATCACTCTAATACCAAAACCAGGCAAAGACACCACAAAAAAAGAAAATTACAGACCAATAACCCTGATGAACACAGATGCAAAAATACTCAACAAAATATTAACAAGTCCAATTCAAAAACACATCAAAAAGATCATCCATCATGATCAAGTGGGATTCATCCCAGGGATGCAAGGATGATACAACACTCAAAAATCCATCAACATCATCCACCACATCAACAAAAAGAAGGACAAAAACCACATGATCATCTCCATAGATGCAGAAAAAGCATTTGACAAAATTCAACTTCCATTCAGGATAAAATCTCTCAACAAAATGGGTTTGGAGAGCAAGTACCTCAACATAATAAAGGCCATATATGACAAACCCACAGCCAACATTACATTCAACATTGAGAAGCAAAAAGCTTTTCCTTTAAGATGGGGAACAAGACAAGGATACCCACTCTTCCCACCTTTATTCAACATAGTTCTGGAGGTCCTAGCCATGGCAATCAGACAACACAAAGAAATAAAAGGCACCCTGTTTGCAGATGACATGATAGTGTACATAAAAAGCCCTAAAGAATCAACTCCAAAACTACTAGATCTAATATCAGAATTCAGCAAAGTTGCAGGATACAAAATTAACACACAGAAATCTGTTGCATTCCTATACATTAACGGTGAACTAGCAAAAAGAGAAATCAGGAAAACAATTGTATTCACAATCGCATCAAAAAGAATAATATACCTAGGAATAAACCTAACCAAGAAAGTGAAATACCTATACCCTGAAAACTATGACACTCTTAAGAGAAATTAAAGATGACACTAATAAATGGAAATTCATCCCATGCTCTTGGCTAGGAAGAATAAAGATTGTCAAAATGGCTATCTTGCCTAAAGCAATCTACAGATTCAGTGCAATTCCTATCAAAATACCTACAGCATTCTGCAATGAACTAGAGCAAATAGTTCTAAAATTCATATGGGACAACAAAAGACCCTGAATAGCCAAAGCTATCCTGAGACGGAAGGATAAAGCAGGGGGAATTACACTGCCTGACTTCAAGCTCTACTACAAGCCACAGTAATCAAGACAATTTGGTACTGGCACAAGAACAGACCCATAGACCAATGGAACAGCATAGAAAGCCCAGATATAAACCCAAGCATATATGGTCAATTAATATACAATACAGGAGTCATGGATATACAATGGGGAAATGACAGCCTCTTCAACTGCTGATGTTGGCAAAACTGGACAGCTACATGTAAGAGAATGAAACTGGATTACTGTCTAACCCCATACACAAAAGTAAACTCAAAATGGATCAAAGACCTGAATGTAAGTCATTAAACCATAAAACTCTTAGAGAAAACAAAAGCAAAAATTTCTTGGACATAAACATGAGCAACTTCTTCATGAACATATCTCCCCAGGCAAGGGAAACAAAAGCAAAAATGAACAAATGGGACTATATCAAAGTAAAAAGCTTCTGTACAGCAAATGATACCATCAATAGAACAAAAGACATACTACAGTATGGGAGAATACATTCATAAATTACATATCTGATAAGGGGTTGACACCCAAAATATGTAAAGGGCTCACACACCTCAGCAAACAAAAAGCAAGTAAGCCAATTAAAAAATGGGCAGAGGAGCTGAACAGACGCTTCTCCAAAGAAGAAATTCAGATGGTCATCAGGCACATGAAAAGATGCTCCACATCGCTGATCATCAGAGAAATGCAAATTAAAACCACAGTGAGATATCAATCACCTCACACCAGTGAGGATGGTCAACATCCAAAAGACAAACAACAAATGTTGGCGAGGATGTGGAGAAAGGGGAACCCTCCTACACTGCTGGTGGGAATGCTAGTTAGTTCAACCATAGTGGAAAGCAGTATGGAGGTTCCTCAAAAAACTCAAAATAGAAATACCATTTGACCCAGGAATTCCACTTCTAGGAATTTACCCTAAGAATGCAGCAGCCCAGTTTGAGAAGACATATATACCCCTATGTTTATCACAGCACTATTTACAATAGCTAAGAAATGGAAGCAACCTAACTGTCCATCAGTAGATGAATGGATAAAGATGTGGTACATATACACAATGGAATATTATTCAGCCATAAGAAGAAAACAAATCCTACCATTTGCAACAACGTGGATGGAGCTAGAGGGTATTATGCTCAATGAAATAAGCCAGGCAGAAAAAGACAAGTTTCAAATGATTTCACTCATATGTGGAGTATAAGAACAAACAACAAAACAGCAGCAGACTCGCAGAACCCAAGAATGGGCTAACAGTTATGAAAGGGAAAGGGACTGGGGAGGATAGGTGGGAAGGGGGGAGAAGGGGGGAAAATGGGCATTATGATTAGCACACATAGTGTAGCATGGGGGAGACACAGGAAAGGCAGTATTTACAGAGAAGACAAGTAATGATTCTATAGCATCTTACTACGTTGATGGACAGTGACCGTAATGGGGTGGGTGTGGGGGACTTGATAATAGGGGGTCTAGTAACCATAATGTTGTTCAAGTGATTGTACGTTAACGAAACCAAAAGAAAAAAAGAAAAAGTCACATGCAGAGGTGAAAAAAAATGAAGTGGCATTGAAGATATAGTAGGAAAGGAAATACTGATAAATAATCAGTGCTGGGAAATTTCTTATATCAATATAAAAACATATAGTTGGATTTCTACTCAATAGACATCATATGCAGAACAATTAGGAACTTAAATACACCCCTCTGGTGTGCATAAAATCAGTAAATATATGAGAGTTGACACCAGTTAGCAACATCAGTTCAGTATACATGTTATTTATATGCATTTATTCAGATTGAAATAAAATATAGAATTAGATAATAAGACAAAATTTTAAGGAATTGTTACCAAATTCAAATTTCATTTTTCAAAATTAATTAGTTAATTACTCATATTTTTTTGTTGGAACAAAATTGGCATACAATATTACATTGGTTTCAGATGTACAACACAATGACTTGATGATTATATACATCAGTAGATGGTCTCTACAGTAATGTATGTGCCCCTGTCACCACACCAAGATGTTACAATATTACTAGTTATATTTCCCATGTTAGACTGCCATTCCTATGATTAACTTGTTTTACAATCTGCAGTTTGTGCCTTTTTATCCCCTTCACCAATTTTACCCATTCCCCCACCCACCTCCCTATAGTAATCAACCATCTATTGTCAGTATTTATTGGTCTATTTTTGTTTATTTGTTTTGTTTTTAGATTCCATATATAAATGAAATCATAAGCCATTTGTCTTTCTCTGCTTGGTTTATTTCACTTAGCATGATACCTTCTAGGTCCATCCATGTTGTCACAAGAGGTAAGATTTCCTTCTGTTTTACAGCAGAGTAATATTTCATTGTGTATATGTACCACATCTTCTTTATCCATTCATTCTACCAATGGGCACATGGGTTGCTTCCACATCTTGGCTACTGTAAATTATGCTGCAGTAATCATAGGTGTGAATATATCTTTTTGAATTAGTGATTTTGTTTTCTTTGCTGGGTCATAGTCTGACGTGAACATGTCTCAGCCTGTGTGGCCCTAAGTCAAGATTCACTTCCTCAGAAGCTGTGCCTAGTGCTTCATTTCTTTAAGATGGATTTTGGTTTGTTTCAGATGAAGGAAGTTAAGTGTTCAATTCTAATGAGAAACAAAAAAAGAGGAAAACAGGCCCAAATCTAAAAGCAGGAGAAAGGTGGTGGTGGTTTTTCCCAAAGGTTCGTCTTATAGGACTGCCTGCTTATAACTTCCAGGTAATCTGCTAAAGAGACAGCCTGCAGAGGGGCAGTTCTTTAGTTTTTGAAGAACCTCCATATTGTTTTCCACAGTGGCTGGACCAATTTACGTTCCCAACCATCAGTACAGGAGGGGGTTCCTTTTTCTCCATATCCTCACCAACAATGATTGTTATTTCTTGTGTTTTGAATAGTAACCATTTTAACTGGTGTGAGATAATCTCATTGTATTTTTGATTTACATTTACCTAATGATATGTGATGCTGAGCATTTTTTCATGTGTCTGTTGGCCATCTGTATGTCTTCTTTGGTAAAATGTCCATTCAGGTACTCTGTCCATTTATTAATTGGATTTTTTGCCTTTTGGTGTTGAGTTATGTGAGTCCTTTATATATTTTGGATATTAACTCCATATCAGATACATTATCTTTTACAAATATATTCTCCAGTAGGTAGGTTGCCTTTTTGTTTTTTGAGGGTTTCCTTTGTTGTGCAGAAGCTAAACTCAAAATTCTTAAAGCTAAACTAAGAAAAGAAGGAAAACAAATTATAAAGGTTTTTAAGTTTCAAGTGGTCAATCAAGAAGTTTATTCAACACACATTTTTTTAGTGCCAGCTATTTGCTCAGTGCTTTCGAGGCCTTTAGAATGTTGAGGTAAAAAGTCCAGAGAAAACTTCATGCCCCCACGTAGTTTACAGTTTAGTATAGGTGATAGAAAATGAACAAGTAGGTATGAAACAAGTTCAAGAATAAACAAGAAAAGTGACTATAAACAAATTGAAGATTAAAAAAGAATAATGCTACCTTCTGACATTGTTATACCAATATCTTTTCCAGCTAATCAACATTTTCCATTGATTATTATACATAGTAAAACTAGATCTATGTACAAGAAATGTGAGCTGATTATTTTCTTACAACCACATTTTCATAAATATTTGGCTTATGAAAGGAAATGCATGGATACTTAAATGCAGGCTTTCTATGAGGATTTCCAAATCACACTTGCCTGAAGTGTCATGTTTGTGTTAGTAGCTGTGCATTTAATTGAGATTTTGTGTGTCTTAGATTTAAGATTGAGAACAAGAGAAAGAAATAGAGGAGAAACAAAGCATCTGAACATTCTACTCATCTCATTTTTTTCAAATATGAACCTACAGCCCTGCGGGGAAGTCACAAAAACATACCTGCAACATAGTTTCTTGAAATAAATACCATGATAAGCTATATATGGGGAGAAGTTATGGTGTCATATATAAGGACTCCTAAATAAACCAACGGAGTGAGGAAAAGGTTCTTAAGGAGGCGTATTCTAAGATCAGTCCAGGATAGCACATTAAAAAAGTAGAAGGTGGGGAGGAGTTTAAAAAATACTAGCTTCTATGAAGAAATAATATGTTCAAGAAATTCCAGTGTCTTTCTCCATGCTGAGCACGCGATCACTCTGCATCTGTCATGTTGGAACATTTATTGCAGATTTGCTAACCACTACTGATGTCCTGGTGATACGTGAAATTGCAAAAGGATGTGAATTTTCAGAAAACATGTTTCTAATAAATGGGATAACATCAACAGAAATTAATTTATGCAGAAGTGAAAATTTGACTACAAAAACACATGTATTCATATGGACATATTTACGTGACCGCTTCAAACTATTGGAGAAAAGAAGTTGCAATACTTTGCCGACAGCTTGGATTCAAGTCATTTGAGAACAACCACCACCACTTCAACACACTATTTAGGAATTACTTCTGTTAAATCAGGATAACCACCAAGGCCCAATCCGCTGACCATCTTGGCCAATGAGATGTAGGCTGGCTCCCATGGTGTACCATAGGGGAGGAGGTGGTGGGGCCACAAAGCAACTCTGTGGTGAAAAACAGTCCTCTCAGCAGGATGCTCACTTCAAGCTGTAACTTCAAAACTGGATGTGGTCAGAGGTGTTTACTGGACAGTTGCCCAGAAATGAAAGCATACGATGTGTGGTTAGGATGAAGTGACACTTCAGTAGTCTTGACATTCTATAAGTGTGTTCAAATTGATAAGACACATGTCAAAAAGACCAATGCTAAAATTCACAGAAGAAAGGAAGTAAACGGAACAGGAGAAACAGGGCTGAGTCTAGATAGGCATGGACATATTGAAGCAGAAGGGAAATGATGTGCAATATAAAAGTAAAAACTCCACAAATAGAGTTGAAGAAATATTTATCCAGAACCTAAACTATTTATCCAGAACATTCATCCAGGTAGTATGTACTGAGCGAGGCACATATAATGTCAAATAATAAATTGGGATAGGATGAACACAAGGAAGCTATTTCGTGAATGTATACTTCAGTGGGGGGCACAAGGAGCGATTTCCCATACTGGCAACTAACTAATATTGCTTAGTACTGTTTCCTAAGCTAATAATGGATAAATGATCTCCATCTCAGTTGAAAATTACTGTAATTCTCAAAATAAGCAATTCTACTGAGATGTCATTCCTTTCACAAAGACATATCTTCACTATGTTAACTTAGCCCAAGTCATGAGATTTCATTTTTTTTGTTTCTTTATTATCAATCTATATGATATAGTAGAACAGATAAGGTTTTTTTTCCTTTGGTATTACCCTAGAATTTGGGAATAAACAGCCATGTAAATAGTAACCCCTTTCAAAATCGCTCTCAAGTAAATCATATGCATGATTTACAAGTCAGATGACTTCGTATTTCTATTAGAATCCTGGTTATTTTTCTTTGCTTATTTCTTTGCCATTCAACTTTACATTTTTCTGCTACAATGGTAATCTCCACATTTATGAGAAAAAGATGCCCTTTACAGCTTCTCCATCTTGTATTTAAATGAAGGTTGTGTTTACTTCAATACTTTAAATGTTAAAGAATCTTAGAATTTTATATATGCCATAACATTTGGACAGGACTTAACCTGAATGCCTAGGAAAAGAGATCTAAGGATAAGACAGCAACTTTCCTAAGGAAAAAGGCTCATTAGTTGCAGATCTGGATGGAACCAAAGACCCCCAAATAAATAAAAAAACACCTTTTTATTGTTATTATCATTATTTTTATGATTATGTACCTAGTAGCAAGTGCTCAGATTCTAAATGACTTGTAACATCTTCCTTTATCCCAGTAGATTTACTTGCACACACAGGAATAAAAATGCACGTAGTTTAAACTCCACAATTCTTAACATTACTCTCTTGGAGAGTATGACAATAACCACTGAAATGTTCCTCTGCTTTTACCCAATCATCTGGAGCCTTTTTATACTGCATTAATTTTTTCTCCCTTATTTTACTCAAAATTAACCCCAAAGAAAAACAAAATATATAAATAAAAGAGCATAATTAAATAAACAGGAAATTACTGATATTTTCATAAAGACTGTTTCCTGTGGGTTTTTTTTTTGAGGTTGTATTTATTGAGGGTCTTTCCTGTGTGACCAGCATATTGTTTAGCAATGAATATACATAGTTCAATAAATTATAAAGCAAAACCCCTGTCATCTGATTGTTCACAATCTAAGGCCTCGATATACACATCTGGTTTTAAGTTAATACATAATTTGCAATGGTTAACACAATTACTGGTTTTATAGAAGATAGAAACATATGATGTAATTTAAACTACATTGCTTGAATAGTACCACAGTCAATAAAATCCCTTTGAGGAGTGTTAAACAAAGTAGCTTAAATTATGAATCTTTGTCTCCTTATTCATACCCATTACTTGTCATTCCAGAATGTTTCAAGCTCTATCCTCATCTTCAGCTGTGAATAGCCCCACCTAAAACCAACAATACTGGACTGCATATAACTCTCTTTATTAGTTTTATTGTTCCTTTCTTCTATGCTTTGACATTTCTATCTTCAGTTCCTGGTGTTTTAAACCCATTCATCATGATATCTAACATACTTCAAAAAAATATTCTGCCCCTGATTCACCTAATCTAGAACACCTCCCTAACACCATTTTCTCATCACCAATACAGGCAATCTGTTGCAAAATTGTCATGTTTCTATCTTCTATAAAACCAGTAATTGTGCTAACCACTGCAAATTATGTATTAATTTAAAAACCAGATGCTATGTCTAGGCCTTAGATTGTGAATAATCAGATGACAGGGTTATGATTTATAATTCATTCAACTATGTATATTCATTGTCAAGAAATATGCTGGCCACACAGAAGAGACCCTCAATAGATACTAGCTCAAAAAAAAAAAAAGCCAGATTTCCATGCGTTGGGTAGACAATTTAATCTGCTCAGAGGATAATGGATCTTATATCAATGGAGATAAAGAACAATCAAGCACTATAATTACAGGCCACAAACAGCAATCGATGTTTCAGGCAAATGATGTTTTTACTTAGAACTGTGATGTTAGGAATGGTGAAGATGACACTAATTAAGGAGATAAACTGACACAGTTGAAGACATTAACCCAATAGTAGATGAAATGATTGATCTATTTAATCAGTTCTAATTCTCATAGGGAGAGGAAAAAGTAAAAGAATGATGTATATGTCTCTAGATTTGTCTGAATGAAATGATACTGATACCACTAACCAGAGGATACAAGAGTAAATAGCTTAGGGAAGGGAATGATGGCCTAAAATGTGGACATTATAAAGTGTAAGCCCAGTAGTGATCAGATGGGAAATAAAAACCACAGGCTAGTGCACTGCCTTGGGTGCTAGGTGAAAAGAGGGTTTCTCAGAGGAATGAGAAGTCCACTGTATCTAACGCTGCTGCTAATTCAAATAAGATGAAACTTGATTACTGGATTTACAAAATTGGGAATAGTCTTGTTTTATTGGGGCAATTATCCGATTTGTGACAGATTTAAATATAATGGAAATAGAGGGATTAGAAAGTTTTACTATGATGCAGTCAGATGTTTATTAAAATATTTTTTCTGATAGTGATGAATTGTACTTCTTGAACCTGAGTATCAAAGCATCATTGATCCTGAACACAATCAGCTGTGGGCTCCTAATGTTGCACATCCTTATTTTTGCTACCTTTCCCATCTGGAAATTTTAGCCTTCATGTCTTCATATCTTTTATAATTTCTATCTCCTTTTCTCTTTTCTTCTGTTAGTTCTTTCAATTCACTTTCTCCCTTAATGATTCTAATCTATTTTCTGACTGCTCCACTGATTTTGTTCTTCTTTTTATTGATGTGGTGGATGATGTTGATGGATTTTCGAATGTTGTACCATCCTTGCATCCCTGGGATGAATCCCACTTGATTATGGTGTATGATCCTCTTGATGCATTTTTGAATTCGGTTTGCTAATATTTTGTTGAGTATTTTTGCATCCATGTTCATCAGGGATATTGGTCTGTAATTTTCTTTTTAAATGACTCAAAGGTGTTTTTGTTTCTATTTTCTATTTATAGCTCATAATTATATTATACTTATAGTTTCATATTTATATTATTCCCTCAATCATCACAAATATAAATCTTCCTGATGGTTTCAAGGACATTTCCCATCCTCCACACCATTTCTTATTTTTCTATTTGTTACTTATACTCAATATCTCTGCAGGAGAGAGGAATTCAGAATAAAATACTTCATCATTACCAAGCTAGTTATTCTAGTTGTTTTTATGCTAGAGTAGTAACAGTTAAGAAGGAGACAGATTTAACCATATACACAAAAGCCACTGTTTTCCAAGATGACCCCAAGAAGTCTGACTACTTTCATTTGGGTATCTTGTCTTTGATCAATTGACTTCCTGTTTAAGATTTAGTTCTCCTAATCACAGAGTTGGTGAATTTTCCTTCAAAACTATGGTGATTCTTATTTGTCTATTCATATAATATTGGTGTTTAAATTTGAGCAATGTTTTTCTATCTTAAAATAGCGTTTTCATTAAATTTTTAATTAACTCAGATAACTTGCAAAGTAGCTTATATCTGGCAATATTGAAATTGTGGGAAGAATCATGTAGCTGGACAGGGTATATGGGCATCATACATTCTGCCTTCTGAGATTTCCATACTTCCTGCAGGCGGTCATAACTGGGGAACATACTGTCTTCATCACATTTAGCATACCACCTGGTATCTCCAGTACCAAAAATCACATTCCAGAGTTCCTGGCTCTCAGAGCCATAAAAACAGGGCAAAATCTATTGATATTTATTTTTTCAAAGTACAAACAAAGGTCACATAGCAGAAATGATCTTTAAAGAAATTAAAGAATTTAATGAAAGTATTTAATTTCATGCCGACAATGATCCTAAGCAACCAAATCTACTTATTACTTGTTACCTTTAAGCTGATCTTTTTTTATGTGTATTTTTTAATTGAAGTGGATGATATACAATATTATATTGGCTTCAGATATTCAACACAGTGATTCAGCGGTTATCCACATTATTAAATCCTCACCCCAACTAATGCAGTTACTGTCTGTCAACATAGGAAGATGTTACAGAACCATTGATTATGTTCTCCATTTAAGCTGATCTTGTATTTCCTATTTGTTTTTATTTTTTCTATATTTACCCTTTAAATGACTATGTATAATTGAATTTTAAATTTGATTTTGATTTATAATTTAATTTCTTTTTTTTCAGTTTTTAAAGATCCTCTGTGTCATTAGTCTTCAAAAACACAAAAGTTAAAACAATAAAAACAAAAATTTATAAAATCCAATTCTCAAAAGTCTACAGAAAAATTGAAATGCCACTTAATCTAGCAGCAATGCAAATTTTTACAAACCAGTAGGAAGACAATTAGCAATATGACACAAGTCAAAGCAATAATTATTTTTTTTAAACCCGAGACTACAAATTCCACAGAATTTATCTTAAGGAAATAATTGTAATGGAAAAAAATAAAAAGTATATCTGTGAGATTTTGTCCTTGTTTTTCATATTATTAGTATTAAATATTGTCATGGTTATTTAGTGATAAACTGGAGATAACATACATACCTAACACAAGGGGAGTGTTCCAATAGATTTTTAAAATAATTACAAAGGCTTTTTAGCAAATAGAGAAATGGTTTACTTCTATTTTTTATTTTTATTAAGGTATTATTAATATACACTCTTATGAAGGCTTCACATGAAAAACAATGTGCTTACTACATTCACACACATTATTGGGTCCCCTGCTATACCCTATTGCGGTCACTGTCTATCAGTGTAGTAAGATGCCACAGAGTCACTATTTGCCTTCTCTGTGCTACACTGTCTTCCCCGTGATCCTTCCCACACCATGTGTGCCAATCATAATACCCCTCAATCCCTTTCTCCCTCCCTTCCCATCTGACCTCCCCCAACCTTCCCCTTTGGTAACCCCTAGTCCCTTCTTGGAGTCTGATTCTGCTGCTGTTTTGTTCCTTCAGTTTTGCTGCATTATTATAGTACACAAGTGAGGGAAATCATTTGGTATTTGTCTTTCTCCACCTGGCTTATTTCACTGAGCATAATACTCTCCAGCTCCATTCATGTTGTTGCAAATGGTAGGATTTGTTTTTTTCTTATGGCTGAATAATATTCCATTCTGTATATGTACCACATCTTCTTTATCCATTCATCTACTGATGGACACTTAGATTGCTTCGATATCAGGCTACTGTAAATAGTTCTGCAATTAACAGAGGAGTGCATATGTCTTTTTGAATCTGAGAACTTGTATTCTTTGGATAAATTCATAGAAGTGGAATTTCTGGGTCAAATGGTATTTCTATTTTTAGTTTTTTGAGGAACTTCCATATTGCTTTCCACAATGGTTAAACTAGCTTACATTCCCAACAGCAGTGTAAGAGAGTTCCCGTTTCTCCGCATCCTCACCAGCATTTGTTGTTCTTAGTCTTTTCGATGCTGGCCATCCTAACTGGTATGAGGTGATATCATTGTGGGTTTTATTTGCATTTCCCTGATGATTAGTGGTGTGGAGCATCTTTTTATGTGCCTGTTGGCCATATGAATTTGTTCTTTGGAGAATTGTCTATTCATATCCTCTGCCCATTTTTTAATCCGGTTATTTGCTTTTTGGTTGTTGAGGCATGTGAGTTCTTTATATATTTTGGATGTTAACCCCTTGTCATATATGTCGTTTACTAATATACTCTCCCATACTGTAGGATGTCTTTTTGCTCTACTGACGGTGTCCTTTTCTGTAAAGAGGATTTTTAACTTGATGTAGTCCCATTTGTTCATTTTTGCTTTTGTTTCCCTTGCTCGAGGACATGTGTTCAGGAAAAAGTTGCTCATATTTATATTCAGGAGATTTTTGCCTATGCTGTCTTCTAAGAGTTTAATGGTTTCATTACTTACATTCAAGTCTTTTATCCATTTAGAGTTTCCTTTGTGTATGGGGTTAGACAATAATCCAGTTTCATTCTCTTGCATGTAGCTGTCCAATTTTGCCAACACCAGTTGTTGAAGAGGCTGTCATTTCCCCATTGTGTGTCCATGGCTCCTTTATCATATACTAATTGACCATATATGCTTGGGTTAATATCTGGAATCTCTAGTCTGTTCCATTTATCTATGGTTCTGTTCTTGTGCCAGTACCAAATTGTCTTGATTACTGTGGCTTTGTAGTACAGCCTGAAGTCAGGGAGCATAAACCCCCAGCTTTATTCTTCCTTCTCAGGATTGCTTTGGCTATTCAGGGTCTTTTGTGGTTCCATATGAATTTCAGAAGTATTTTCTCTAGTTCATTGAAGAATCCTGTTTGTACTTTAATCGGACTGCATTGAATATGTAGATTGCTTTAGGCAGGATGGCCATTTTGACAATATTAATTCTTCCTATCCATGAACATGGGATGTATTTCCATTTATTGGCATCTTCTTTAATTTATCTCATGAGTGTCTTATAGTTTTCACAGTATAGGTCTTTCACTTCCTTGGTTAGGTTTATTCCTAGGTATTTCATTCTTTTTGATGCAATTGTGAATGGAATTGTTTTCCTGATTTCTCTTTCTGCTAGTTCATCATTAGTGTATAGGAATGCAACAGATTTCTGTGTATTAATTTTGTATCCTGCAACTTTGCTGGACTCAGATATTAGATCTAGTAGTTTGGGAGTGGATTCTAGTGGAAACTAGGGTTTTTATGTACAATATCATGTCATCTGCAAACAGTGACAGTCTAACTTCTTCTTTACCAATCTGAATGCCTTTTATTTCTTTGTGTTGTCTGATTGCTGTGCCTAGGACCTCCAGTACTAAAAGTGGAGAGAGTGGGCATCCTTGTCTTGTTCCCGATCTTAAAGGAAAGGTTTTCAGCTTCTCGCTGTGAAGTATGATGTTGGCTGTGGGTTTGTCATATATGGCCTTTATTATGTTGAGGTTCTTGCCGTCTATACCCATTTGGTTGACAGTTTTTATCATGAATGGATGTTGAATTTTGTCAGATGCTTTTTTGGCAACTATGGAGATGATCATGTGGTTTTTGTCTTTCTTTTTCTTGATATAGTGGATGATGTTGATGGATTTTCTAATATTGTACCAACTTTGCATCCCTGGAATGAATCCTACTTGATTATGGTGGATGATCTTTTTGATGTATTTTTAAATTCAGCTTGCTAATATTTTGTTAAGTATTTTTGCATCTATGTTCATCAGGGATATTGGTCTGTAATTTTCTTTTTTTGTAGTATTTTTGCCTGATTTTGGTATTAGAGTCATGTTGGCCTCATAGAATGAGTTTGGAAGTATTCCCTCCTCTTCTACATTTTGGAAAATTTTAAGGAGGATGGGTATTAGGTCTCCACTAAATGTTTGATAAAATTCAGTGGTGAAGCCATCTGATACAGGTGTTTTGTTCTTAGGTAGTTTTTTGATTACCAGTTCAATTTCTTTGCTGGTAATTGGTCTGTTCAGATCTTCTGTTTCTTTCTGGGTCAGCCTGGAAAGGTTGTGTTTTTCTAGAAAGTTGTCTATTTTTTCAAGGTTATCCATTTTGTCAGCATATAATTTTTCATAGTATTCTCTAATAATTCTTTGTATTCTGTGGTGTCCGTAGTGATTTTTCCTTTCTCATTTTTGATTCTGTTTATGTGTGTAGACTCTTTTTTTCTTGATAAATCTGGCTAGAAGTTTATCTATTTTTGAAATTTTCTCAAAGAACCAGCTCCTGCTTTCATTGATTCTATTGTTTTATTCTTCTCCATTTTATTTATTTCTGCTCTAATCTTTACTATGTCCCTCCTTCTACTGACTATGGGCCTCATTTGTTCTTCTTTTTCTACTTCCATTAATTGTGAGTTTAGACTGTTCATTTGGGATTGTTCTTCTTTCCTGAGGTATGCCTGTATTGCAGTATACTTCCCTCTTAGCATGGCCTTCGCTGCATCCCACAGATTTTGTGGTGTTGAATTATTGTCATTTGTCTCCATGTATTGCTTGATCTCGTTTTTGATTGATCATTGATCCATTGGTTATTTAGGGGGATGTTGTTAAGCCTCCATGTGTTTGTGGGATTTTTCATTTTCTTCACTTAATTTATTTCTAGTTTCATACCTTTTTGGTCTGAGAAGCTGGGTGGTACAATCTCAGTCTTTTTCAATTT
This sequence comes from Smutsia gigantea, assembly GCA_032199065.1. Lineage (NCBI taxonomy): Eukaryota > Metazoa > Chordata > Mammalia > Pholidota > Manidae > Smutsia > Smutsia gigantea. The sequence continues at coordinate 112,511 of JAVSCE010003555.1, forward strand.
ACTGAGGCTCTTTTTGTGGCCAAGTATATGATCTATTCTTGAAAATCTTCCATGTGAACTTGAGAAGAATGTGTATCCTGCTGCTTTGGGGTGGAGAGTTCTGTAGATGTCTGTTAAGTCCACCTGTTCTAATGTGTTGTTCAATGCCTCTGTCTCCTTACTTATTTTCTCTCTGGTTGATCTGTCCTTTGAAGTGAGTGGAGTGTTGACGTCTCCTAGAATGAATGCATTATGTTCTATTTCCCCTTTTAAATCTGTTAGTATTTGTTTCACATATGTAGGTGATCCTATGTTGGATGCATAGATATTTATAATGGTTATATCCTCATGTTGGATTGATGCCTTTATCATTATGTAATGCCTCCTTTTTCTCTTGTGACTTTCTTTGTTTTGACGTCTATTTTGTCTGATACAAGTAGTGCAACTACTGCTATTTTCTCCCTATTAGTTGCATGAAATATCTTTTTCCATCCCTTCACTTTTAGTCTGTGTATGTCTTTGAGTTTAAAGTGAGTCTCTTGAAGGCAGCATACAGATGGGTCTTTTTTTTTATCCATTCAGTGACTCTATGTCTTTTCACTGGTGCATTCACACCATTTAAATTCAGGGTGATTATCGATAGGTTTGTACTTATTGGCATTACAGGCCTTAGATTCATGGTTACCAAAGGTTCACAGTTAATTTCCTTACTATCTAAGAGTCTAACTTAACTCACTTAGTATGCTATTACAAATGCAATCTAAAGATTCTGGTTTTTTCTCATCCTTTTTCTTCCTCCTCCATTCTTTATATATTAGATTTCATATTCTGTACTGTTTATCTATCCTTTGACTGACTTTGGAGATAGCTTATTTAATTTTGCTTTTGCTTAGTAATTAATTGTTCTACTTTCTTTACTGTGGTTTATTACCTCTGGTGACAGCTATTTAGCCTTAGGAACACTTCCATTTATAGCAATCCTTCCAAAATACACTCTAGGGACTGTTTGTGGGAGATAAATTCTCTCAGCTTTTGCTTATCTGGAAATTGTTTAATCCCTCCTTCAAATTTAAATGATAATCTTGTCTGATAGAGTATTCTTGGTTCTAGGCCCTTCTTCTTCATTGCATTAAATATACCATGCCACTCCCTTCTGACATGTAAGGTTTCTGCTAAGAGATTCTGGTGATAGCCTGATGGGCTTTCCTTTTTATATGATCTTTTTTTCTCTCTCTGGCTGCTTTTAATAGTCTGTTCTTATCCTTGATCTTTGCCCTTTTAATTATTATATGTCATGATGTTGTCTTCCTTGGGTCCTTTGTGTTGGGAGATCTGTTCACCTCCATGGCCTGAGAGATTATCTCCTTCCCCAGTTGGGGAAGTTTTCAGCAATTACTTCCTCAAAGATACTTTCTATCCCTTTTTCTCTCTTCTTCTTCTGGTACCCCTATAATGTGAATATTGTTCCATTTGGATTGGTCACACAGTTCTTTCAGTATTCTTTCATTCTTAGAGATCCTTTTTTCTCTCTGTGCCTCAGCTTCTTTGTATTCCTCTTCTCTAATTTATATTCCATTTGCCATCTCCTCCACTATGTCTAATGTGCTTTTAAATTCCTCCATTGTATGTTTCATTTCTGATACTGTATTCTGTAATGATTGGATCTCCTTCCAGAATTCGTTCCTGCATTCTTAAATATTTTTCTGTACCTCCATGAGCATGTTTATGATTTTTATTTTGAAATCTCTTTCAAGAAGATTGATGAGTTCAGTTTCATTGACCCTTTTTCTGGTGTTTGTCGGATTTTTGTTTGAACCAGGTTCCTTTGACATTTCATATTTGTGTGTGGTGCCCTCTAGTGCCCAGAAGCTCTACTCTCTGGAGCTTCTCAGCCCCTGGTGTGATGTCAGGGGGTTGCAAGGGGATAGGGATGATTCCTGGGTGGGGGAAAGAGCTGTTTCCTGCTTTCTGGCTGCTATGCCTCTCTCCACTGCCAGAACCAGTGAGCCGAACACACCAGTGTAAGCCTCTGTGCTTTGCATTTGTAGCTGCCATCAGTGGGGCTTCCCTCTGCTCACCTGGCACCAGGGCAGGGCTGCCAGTTTTTGAGCCAGATGCAGGCTGGCCAGGAGGAAGGCACAGCATGCTGTGTATCAGGGTGTGGGGCCTTGGAACTGTATAGTCATCAGGGGGATGGGGCTGCTGAAACTCCTGAAAGTTTCCAACCTGCTGGGAAGAGTGTGCCCGGACAAATTTATTCACCTGTCCTTTCTCCTGGGCAGTAATTCCTGTGCAATCCTTGCCCCTTTAGCAGCCCTCTCACTGTTAGGAAGTCTCTCAGACTGCCTGCCTTTCTTTTGTCCCAGAGCCTTCAGATATGGATCCATTTTCAATAAGCAGCTGGAATATTAGTCTCTCAAGGTATTCTACCTGTCTTAGCTTTCCAACCCCACTAATCACCAGAGGATCATGCAATGTAGTTTCATGCTCCCAGAGCAGATCTCTAGGGCTGGGTGTTCAACAGTCCCAGGCATCCACTCCCTCCCCATTCCATTTCTTTTCCTCCCATCAGTGAGCTGGTGTGGAGAAAGGGCTTGGGTCCAGCTGGACCATGTCTAATGTGCTTTTAAATTCCTCCATTGTATGTTTCATTTCTGATACTGTATTCTGTAATGATTGGATCTCCTTCCAGAATTCGTTCCTGCATTCTTAAATATTTTTCTGTACCTCCATGAGCATGTTTATGATTTTTATTTTGAAATCTCTTTCAAGAAGATTGATGAGTTCAGTTTCATTGACCCTTTTTCTGGTGTTTGTCGGATTTTTGTTTGAACCAGGTTCCTTTGACATTTCATATTTGTGTGTGGTGCCCTCTAGTGCCCAGAAGCTCTACTCTCTGGAGCTTCTCAGCCCCTGGTGTGATGTCATTACCCTGTTCCGTGAGATCTCTTCTTTTCTCCAGGTATGCAGTCTGGCACAGCCTTCTTTCCTGTTGCTTTTTCAGGATTAGTTGTATTAATTATATTTTCACATTATGTGTGGTTTTGGGAGAAGGCCTCTGTCTCACCTCTCACGCTGCCATCTTTAAACCTTTCTCTATAGTGGTTATTTTAAAGACTGCAATATAGGCTCTTAACTTTCCACAGTCTAGTTACAATTAATTTTGGACAATTTAAGAAACCCTGTACCACACAGCTTCATTTATCACCTCCCCTTTCTATTTTTGTATCATTGTCATAGGTATTAATTACATCTTACCCGCATTGTAGACACAAGAAGATAATGTTATTTTTGCTTTGAATTGACATGCATACTGTAAATAAACTAACAGGAATAGTCTGTCATAATTACCCAGATATTTGCAATATTTCATGCTCCTTTCTTTCACAAACAGCCAATTTTCCGTCTGGTCCTATGACCCTAAACCTCAAATTTTTCTTTCCTTTAACATTTCTTGCAGTGTAAGCCTGCTGCTGATGGAGGGTTTTCGTAGTTTTTTGAAGATGTCTTAATTTACCTACCTTCTTGAAGGGCAAGTGATCTTTAAGAGAGATGTGACCCTTTAAGAGCGATGGATAAGTTGCAAGTTAATGACAAGTGTAAACATCATTTTAATTTGATGGCAAAGTGAATTCATTTTCCCCAATAATTTTTTTTAATAGAATTCATTACCAAATGACTCTAACTAAAGGAAACATCTAAGGATCTTCTAAACAGCAAACACTTATTCTAGTGAATACTTGGATTTGCAGAAAGAAAAAGAGTAGAAAGAAATTATGTGTACATATATATAAATACATATTAAGCAGATACGATATTAATGATAACGTTTCACATTTTAACATATATATTTGTACTAGTAATCAAAAGATCAAATATATCAAAGCAATAAATAAGATTAAAGGTTAATTGTGTCTTTTCGGTGTTTGAGAAAGGATAAAAGTACTAAATTGTAGATTTTAAGGAATAAAGAATGTATGCTGTAAAATGGAGGGCACTAACAAAAAAATATCTTTAGCATGTTAAACAAGTTCTTATAGAAGAAAGTTAGAAAATATTTACTATGAAGATAAGAAAAAATAGTTTAAAAAATGTTAGTGTTCATACCAAATTCAATGACAACTTTATATTTCATAATTAATTGTATCTATATACTTCCATATATAAATATGTAAATAACTTATATAATAATTTTTGAATTGTGTTGAACATAAGTAGAATAAGTTTCAATTTAAATCCCATGAATGTTTACATTTAGAATAACTATTTGCTGTTTTAATGAGATGCTCCATTAATAAAACATAAGGAAACATGAAATTAAAAAGATGAAAAAAATAAACCCTGCATCACAAGCCAATGGAGAACTACTAACTTCAAATTATAAAATAGTTTAGTAGCAGGGATGGAGGAATAAAAGAGGGAATTTAGCTCCTAAGGTTATGAGACATGTGTATGGTGACAGACGGTAACTACACTAGTCATGTTGAACATTTAGTAATGTATGTAGTTGATGAAGCACTAACTTATTCATCTGAAACCAATGTAATATTGTATATAAACTATAATCCAATAAAAAATAAGCAACACTATATTTAGAACATTGAAAAAATAAAGCTGCTATACTTAATGTACTGTTATAATATAAGTGAAGAACCTTTGTTAGAAATGATGAAGCAGTTTGCATAAGGTTAAGTTGAATAAGGGAACTATTAACAATGTTTTTTAGAATCCACATGTAACTAATAATACAAGTTCAACATAGATTTGAAAAAAAAAGTAAATGATCACAAATGGGGATTTAAATTTCTACCTCACTGCTTAGCAAACTAGTAGATATATCAATAAGACTATAGAAAGACTTAAACTAGACAACTAGTGAATATATCTATGCACAAGCACACACACACACACACACACACACACATATTCTGTTAATATAGAAGACTCATATTTTTTAGTTCACATGTTTATTTTCCAAAAATATACCATATACTCATTTTTCAAGCAAATTAATATAAAAGTTATAGAAGGGTGGTGTCACTGAGGTAGCCGTTAGCAAAGTTTGGCAAGAGGGTACTTGAAATATGGATATTCAAATTTAATTTTTAATTAACTAAAAAGTATACAATTTTAAGATAAGTTCCTCAAAAGCAAATACCCAATTAAAAAATGGGCAGAGGATATGAAGAGACATTTCTCCAAAGAAGAAATTCAGATGGCCAACAGACACATGAAAAGATGCTCCGCATCACTAATCATCGGGGAAATGCAAATTAAAACCACAATGAGATATCACCTCACACCAGTAAGGATGGTCACCATCAAAAAGACTAAGAACAACAAATGCTGGCAAGGATGCGGAGAAATGGGAACCCTCCTACACTGCTGGTGGGAATGTAAGCTAGTTCAACCATTATGGAAAGCAATATGGAGGTTCCTCAAAAAACTAAAAATAGAAATACCATTTGACCCTGGAATCCCACTCCTTGGAATTTACCCAAAGAATACAACTTCTCACATTCAAAAGACATATGCACCCCTATGTTTATTGCAGCACTTTTTACAGTAGCCAAGATATGGAAGTAACCTAAGTGTCCATCAGTAGATGAATGGATAAAGAAGAGTGGTACATATACACAATGGAGTACTATTCAGCCATAAGAAGGAAAGAAATCCTGCCATTTGCAACAACATGGATGGAGCTGGAGGGTATTATGCTCAGTGAAATAAGCCAGGCAGAGAAAGACAAGTCACAAATGATTTCCCTCATTTGTGGAGTATAACAGAAACTAGTGGTTACCAAAGGGGAGGAGTGGCCAAGGACAGGTGGGGAGGGAGGGAGAAGGGGATTGAGGGGTATTATGTTTAGTACACATGGTGTGGGGGATCACGGGGAAAACACTGTAGCACAGAGAAGGCAAACAGTGAATCTGTGTCATCTTACTACACTGATGGACAGTGACTGCATTGGGGTATGGAAGGGGACTTGATAATATGGGTAAATGTAGTAACCACATTGTTTTTCATGTGAAACCTTCATAAGAGTGTACATCAATAATACCTTATAAAAAGATGAAAAAAAAGATTAGTTCCTCAGTCACACTAGACACATATAAACAAAGATAGTAGACATTTCCAGGTTCACGGAAAAATTCTCTAAATTTTGGTTTCCTACTAAAGAAGTCAGTCACCAAAATTTTGAAAAATGTTAAAGATTTTAATTCAGTAATATGTTTCTTATTAACGTGAGCCAAAGAAATTATCACCAGGGATGTTCACAGTTTTTATATAAATTACAAGGAAAATATACCAGTCAAGTCTGTCATGTGAAATATTGATTGCCTTAAATGTCTATATTGCCAAAAAAAAGCAGAGATCTGAGCATATATTACAAAAAACTAAAACCATAAAAACAAATATTAGGTGGTTAAATCCAAATAAAACAGAAGGAAGAAAACAATAGTACAAAATTGTGACCAAGAACAAAATTACAGTAGAAAGAAAAAAGGACAAATATATATTCATTCAAAAGACAATAAACTTGATAAAAGACTATTGAAAAAATTGAGGAGTCAATTTTATCTAAATTAAACGTGGGAATACTATTACGGTTTTACAGCTATTAAAAGGATAATAAAGCCATATTATGAATACATTTTAATATCTATATGAAATAGAAAATTCCTAAAAAATGCAAATTACCAAAATGCAATACAAGAAAGAGAAGCCTGAATAAGTCCAACATGTATTAAAGAAATTGAGGTCCTTATATAAGTCTTCCTAGGAAAAAAAATTCTAGAAAATCAGAAGGCATCAGTAGGGAGTGAAGCTCAGGGGTTGAGCATTGGACTTCAGAAGAGCATTCACAGTGACAAATGACACTTAAAATATAGCAACTGAGGAATACCTTGGAGATCTTGTGGGTTCAATTCTAGACCACCGCAATAAAGCAAAAATAACAATAAAGCAACTCATTGAATTTTCTGATTTCTCAATGCATATAAAAGTTATATTCACACTACACTATAGTTTTTTTTATTAAGATATTATTGATATACACTCTTATGAAGGTTGCACGTGAAAAAACAATGTGGTGACTATATTTACCCATATTATCAAGTCCCGACTCATACCCCAATTCAGTCACTGTCCATCAGTGTAGTAAGATGACACAGATTCACTGTTTGCCTTCTCTGTGCTACACTGCTTTCCCCGTGATTCCCCACACCATGTGTACTAAACATAATACCCCACAATCCCCTTCTCCCACACTCCTTACCCACCCTCCCACACCCCTCCCCTTTGGTAACCACTAGTTCCTTCTTGGAGTCTCTGAGTCTGCTACTATTTTGTTCCTTCAGTTTTGCTGCGTTATTATACCACACAAATGAGGGAAATCATTTGGCACTTGTCTTTCTCTGCCTGGCTTATTTCATTGAGCATAATATCCTCCATCGCTATCCATGTTGTTGCAAATGGCAGGATTTGTTTCCTTCTTATGGCTGAATAGTACTCCATTGTGTATATGTACCACCTCCTCTTTATCCATTCATTTACTGATGGACACTTAGGTTGCTTCCATATCTTGGCTACTGTAAAAAGTGCTGCAATAAACATAGGGGTGCATATGTCTTTTGAATGTGAGAAGTTGTATTCTTTGGGTAAATTCCAAGGAGTGGGATTCCAGGGTCAAATGGTATTTCTATTTTTAGTTTTTTGAGGAACCTCCATATTGCTTTCCACAATGGTTGAACTAGCTTACATTCCCACCAGCAGTGTAGGAGGGTTCCCGTTTCTCCGCATCCTTGCCAGCATTTGTTGTTCTTAGTCTTTTCAATGCTGGCCATCCTTACTGGTGTGAGGTGATATCTCATTGTGGTTTTAATTTGCATTTCCCTGATGATTAGTGATGTGGAGCATCTTTTCATGTGTCTGTTGGCCATCTGAATTTCTTCTTTGGAGAACTGTCTCTTCATATCCTCTGCCCATTTTTTAATCGGGTTATTTGCTTTTTGGGTGTAGAGGCATGTAAGTTCTTTATATATTTTGGATGTTAACCCCTTGTCGGATATGTCATTTACAAATATATTCTCCTATACTGTAGGATTCCTTTTTGTTCTGTTCATGGTGTCCTTTGCCATACAGAAACTTTTTAGTTTGAGGTAGTCCCATGTGTTCATTTTTGCTTTTGTTTCTCCTGCTCGAGGAGATGTGTTCAGGAAGAAATCGCTCACGCTTATATTCAGGAGATTTTTGCCTATGTTGTCTTCTAAGAGTTTTATGGTTCATGACTTACATTCAGGTCCTTGATCCATTTCGAGTTTACTTTTGTGTATGGGCTTAAACAATAATCCAGTTTCATTCTCTTGCATGTATCCATCCAGTTTTGCCAACACCAGCTGTTGAAGAGGCTGTCATTTCCCCGTTGTATGTCCATGGCTCCTTTATCATATATTAATTGACCAGTAAGGATAGCCAGCATCGAAAAGACTAAGAACAACAAATGCTGGCGAGGATGTGGAGCAACGGGAGCCCTCCTACACTGCTGGTGGGAATGTAAGCTAATTCAACCATTGGGGAAAGCAATATGGAGTTTCCTCAAAAAACTAAAAATAGAAATACCAATTGACCATATATGGTTGGGATTATATCAGGACTCTGTAGTCTGTTCCATTGGTATATGGGTCTGTTCTTGTGCCAGTACCAAATTGTCTTGAGTACTGTGGCTTTGTAGTAAAGCTTGAAGTTGGGGAGCATAATCCCCCCAGATTTATTCTTTCTTCTCAGGATTGCTTTGGCTATTCGGGGTCTTTTGTGGTTCCATATGAATTTTAGAATGATTTTCTCTAGTTCGTTGAAAAATGCTGTTGGTATTTTGAAAGGAATGCATTGAATCTGTAGATTGCTTTAGGTAGGATGGCCATTTTGACAATATTCATTCTTCCTATCCATGAGCACGGAATGTGTTTCCATTTATTGGTATCTTCTTTAATTTATCTCATGAGTGTCTTACACTTTTCAGAATATAGGTCTTTCACTTCTTTGGTTGGGTTTATTCCTAGGTATTTTATTCTTTTTGATGCAACTTTGAATGGAATTGTTTTCCTGATTTCTCTCTCTGCTAAGTAATTGTTAGTGTATAGGAGTGCCACAGATTTCTGCATATTAATTTTGTATCCCGCAACTTTGCTGAATTCAGATATTAGATTTAGTAGTTTTGTAATAGATTCTTGAGGGTTTTTTATGTACAATATCATGTCATCTGCAAACAGGGACAGTTTGACTTCTTCCCTGCCCATTTGGATGCCTTTTATTTCTTTCTATTGTCTGATTGCCGTGCCTAGGACCTCCAGTACTATGTTGAATAGAAGTGGGGAGAGTGGGAATCCTTGTATTGTTCCCGAACTTAAAGGAAAAGCTTTCAGCTTCTTGCTGTTAAGTATAATGTTGGCTGTGGGTTTGTCATATATGGCCTTTATTATGTTGAGGTACTTGCCCTCTATACCCATTTTGTTGAGAGTTTTTATCATGAATGGATGTTGAATTTTGTCAAAAGCTTTTTCAGCATCTATGGAGATGATCATGTGGTTCTTGTCCTTTTTGTTGTGGTGGTGGATGATGATGGATTTTTGAATGTTGAACCATCCTTGCATCCCTGGAATAAATCCTACTTGATCATATGGATGATTCTTTTGATGTGTTTTTGTATTCGGTTTGCTAATATTTTCTTGAGTATTTTTGCGTCTGTGTTCATGAGGGATATTGGTCTGTAGTTTTCTTTTTTTGTGGTGTCTTTGCCCAGTTTTGGTATTAGAGTGATGCTAGCATCATAGAATGAGTTTGGAAGTATTCACTCTTCTTCTACTCCTTGGAAAACTTTAACGAGAATAGGTATTAGGTCTTCACTAAATGTTTGATAAAATTCAGCAGTGAAGCCATCTGGTACAGGTGTTTTGTTCTTAGGTAGGTTTTGATTACCAGTTCAATTTCGTTGTTGTTAATTGGTCTTTTGAGATTTTCTGTTTCTTTCTCTGTCAGCCTTGGAAGGTTGTATTTTTCTAGAAAGTTTTCCATTTCTTCTAGGTTGTCCAGTTGTTAGCATATAATTTTTCATAATATTCCCTAATAGTTGTATTTCTGTGGTGTCTGTAGTGATTTTTCCTTTCTCTTTTGTGATTCTGTTTATGTGAGTAGACTCTCTTTTTTTCTTCAGATGTCTGGCAAGGAGTTTATCTATTTTGTTTATTTTCTCGAAGAACCAGCTCTTGCTCTCATTGATCCTTTGTATTGTTTTATTCTTCTCAATTTTATTTATTTCAGCTCTAATCTGTATTATGTCCCTCCTTCTACTGACTTTGGGTCTCATTTGTTCTTCTTTTCCTAGTTTTGTTAGTTGTGAGTTTAGACTGCTCATATGGGAAAGTTCTTTCTTGAGGTAGGCCTGTATTGCAATATTCTTTCCTCTTAGCATGGCCTTCGCTGCATCCCACAGATTTTGTATTGTTGAATTATTGTTGTCATTTGTCTCCATATATTGCTTCATCTCTGTTTTTATTTGGTCATTGATCCATTGATTTTTAAGAGCACGTTATTAAGCCTTCATGTGTTTGTGGGGTTTTTCATTTTCTTTGTGTAATTCGTTCCTAGTTTCATTCTTTTATGGTCTGACAAGCTGGTTGGTACAATTTCAATCTTTTTGAATTTACCGAGGCTCTTTTTGTGGCCTAGTATATGATCTATTTTTTTTAATGTTCCATGTATACTTGAGAACAATGTGTATTCTGCTGCTTTTGGGTGTAGAGTTCTGTAGATGTCTGTTAGGTCCATGTGTTCTAATGTATTGCTCAGTGCCTCTGTCTCCTTACTTATTTTCTGTCTGGTTGATCTGTCCTTCAGAGTAGTGGTGTGTTGAAGTCGCCTAGAATGAATATATTGCATTCTATTTCCCCGTTTAATTCTGTTAGTATTTGTTTCACATGTGTAGGTGCTCCTGTGTTGAGCGCATAGATATTTATAATGGTTATATCTTCTTGTTGGATTGACCGTTTTATCATTATGTAATGTCCTTCTTTATCTCTTGTGACTTTCTTTGTTTTGAAGTCTATATTATCTGATACCAGTACCGCAACTCCTGCTTTTTTCTCCCTATTAGTTGCATGTCTTCTTCCATCCCTTCACTTTTAGTCTGTGTTTGCCTTTGGGTTTAAAGTGAGTCTTTTGTTGGCAGCATATAGATGGGTCTTGTTTTTTAATCCATCCAGTGACTCTATGTCTTTTGATTGGTGCATTCATTCCATTTACATTTAGGGTGATTATCGATAGGTATGTACTTATTGGCATTGCAGGCTTTGGATTCATGGTTACCAAAGGTTCAAGGTTAACTTCCTTACTATCTAAGTGTCTAACTTAACTCACTTAATATGTTATTACAAACACAATCTAAAGGTTCTTTTTTTGTTGTTCATCCTTTTTCTTTCTTCTCCATTCTTTATATGTTAGGTATCATATTCTGTACTGTTTGTCTATCCCTTGATTGACTTTGGGATTAATTTAATTTTGCATTTGCTCAGTTATTAGCTGTTCTGCTTTCTTTACTGTGGTTTTCTTACCTCTGGTGATAGCTATTATACCTTAGGAACCCTTTCATCTATAGCAGTCCCTCCAAAATACACTGTAGAGATGGTTTGTGGGAGGTAAATTCTCTCAGTTTTTGCCTATCTGGGAATTGTTTAATCTGTCCTTCAAATTTAAATGATAATCTTGCCAGATAAAGTAATCTTAGTTCAAGGCCCTCTATTTCACTGCATTAAATATATCATGCCACTCTTTTCTGGCCTGTAGGGTTTCTGCTGAGAAGTCTGATGATAGCCTGATGGGCTTTCCTTTGTATGTGATCTTATTTCTCTCTCTGGCTGCTTTTAATAGTCAGTCCTTAATACCTTGACCTTTGCCATTTTAATTACTATATGTCTTAATGTTGTCTTCCTTGCATCCCTTGTGTTGGGATATCTGTGCACCTCCATGGCATGAGAGAGTATCTCCTTCCCCAGATTGGGGACGTTTTCAGCAATTACCTCCTCAAAGATACTTTCTATCCCTTTTTCTCTCTTTTCTTCTTCTGGTACCCCTATAATGCAAATATTGGTCCGTTTGGATTGGTCACACAGTTCTCTCAATATTCTTTCATTCTTAGAGATCCTTTTTCTCTCTGTGCCTCAGCTGCTTTATATTCCTCTTCTCTAGTTTCTATTTCATTTATCATCTCCTCCACTGTGTCCAATCTGCTTTTGATACTGTCCATTGTGCTTTTCAATGATTGGATCTCCAACCGTAATTCATTCCTGAGTTCTTGAATATCTTTCTGTACCTCCATGAGAATGTTAATGATTTTTATTTTGAAGTCCCTTTCAGGGACAGTCATGAGGTCAATATCATTTAAATCTTTCTCAGGAGTTGTATTAATAATTTTACTCTCGACCAGGTTCCTTTTGCTTTCATATTTGTGTATGGCGCCCTCTAGCGCCCAGAAGCTCTACTCTCTGGAGCTGCTCAGCCCCTGAGGAAATGTCTGGGATTGCAGGGGAGTGGTATTGGTGCCTTGGTGGAGGAAAGAGCTGTTTCCTGCTTCCCGGCTGCTATGCCTGTCTCCACTGCCTGAACCAGTGGGCCAAGCACACAGGTATAAGCCTCTGTGCTTTGCGTTTTTAGTTGCTGTAGACTGATCTTCCTTCTGGCTGGCCTAACGCCAGGGTAGGGTTTGCTGGTTTGCAAGCCCGCTGGGGCTGGCCAGGAGAAAGGCGCACTAGTCTGCCTGTCACAGAAGGGGTTCTTGGAGCTGTGTAGGCAGCCAGGGAGCTGGAGCACCTGAAGATCGTGAAAGCTCCCAATCTGCTGGGCAGAGTGCACTCAGACAATTTTGTCTACCTGTCCTTTCTCCTGAGCAGTAAGCTCTGTGTAATCCTTGCCCCTTTAGCAGCCCTCTTGCTAAGGACTTCTTTGTTAGGAATTCTCTCAGACTGCCCGCCTTTCTTTTGTCCCAGAGCAGCTGGATATGGATCCCTGCTTTCCATAAGCAGCTGGAATCTTAGTCTCTCCAGGAATTCTGCCTGTCTTAGCTTTCCAACCCCTAATTATGAGAGCATCATGCAAGCACCATGAAATGTAGGTTTGTGCTCCCAGAGCACATCTCCAGAGTTATGTATTCAGCAGTCCCAGATTTCTCCCTCCCTGCTCCATTCCTCTTCCTCCAGTCAGTGAGCTGGGGTGGGGGAAGGGCTTGGATCCCGCAGGACCACAACTTTAGTACATTACTCTTTTCTGTGTGGGCTGCTCTTGTCTCCAGGTGTGTGCAGTTTGTTGCAGTCCTCTTTCCTGTTGCTCTTTCGAGAGTAGTTGTATTAGTTATATTTTCATATTATATGCGGTTTTAGGAGGAAGCCTCTGTCTCACCTCTCATGCCACCATCTTTAATCTCTTTCTGCACTATAGTTTTTTTAGTGTGCAATAGCATTATGCCTAAAAACAAGTACAGATCTTAATTTTAAAAATACATTATTGCTGAAAAATGCTAATGATCACCTGAGCTTTCAGCAAGTCTTAACTGGTTACTGGTTGACGGTCCTGCTGGATGGTCTGCCTCTGTGTTGATGGTTGATGATTGGCCAGAGATTTGGTTGCTAAAGGATGGGTGGCTAAGGCAATTATTCATATAAGACAATGAAGTTTGCCTCATGTGTTAACTCTTCCCTCCACCTGAACACTTAGAGGCCTGAACTGAGGCACTAATTGGTCTAATTTCACCATTTGTAACTCAGGGCCTAGGAAGGACTGAAGACAGGGAGAAATGGGGGTCAGGGAGCCATCAGGTCGCATACAATGTTTATCAATTAAGGTCACTGTCTTATATGCATGTGATTCGTGGCACCCCAAGACAATTACAATAGTAATATCAAAGATCACTGATCACAATTCACCATAACCAGTATGGTAATAATGAAAGAGTTGAAATGTTGTGAGAATTACTAAAATATGACAGAGACCAAAGTGAACAAATGCTGTTGGAAAATGTTGCCAACAGACTTTCTTGAGGCAGGGTTGCCCCAAACCTTCAACTTATAAAAAACACTGTATCTGCAAAACACAATAAAGTGAAACTCAATAAAACAAGGCATGCCTGTACTTTTAGCAAAGGCTCCCAGCTAGCAGAAAAAGAGAAATGCTTCCCAATATAGCCTTAATAACAAAACTTGTCAAGCACATAGCTATAGAAGAAAACTCAGTCTAACCCCTGTGTGCATGATGAAGAAAAATATTTTACTATAAATATAATATATGTGCTGAATTTTTAAAAAGGACAATATAGAATGAGCATTGTAGTTTATTTCAGAAATGCAGGATTGGCTTATATTTGAAAGGAATAAAGGTAATTTATTTAATAAACATTAGAAGAGAAAACATTTCTCATTCCAATTGATGGAAATACAATAAAAATGTAACATCATTTGATCATACTATCTATTAAAAATAGAAATATTATGGAATTGCTTTAATATGAGAAAGGTGCAATGAAAAACCTTAAAACAGACCATATTCCTAAAGATGAAGTAATGAACTATTTTCCTATAAAATAGGGAAGGATTCATATAAAACATGTACTGTCATTTCTATTCAACATTGGAAATAAAATCTTAGCCAGTGAAAATAAGTCAAGAAAAAAGTAGTTTCACCTTGAAAGAAGAAATAGAGTGATTATTTCCAGATGAAATAGGTGTTTATAAAAAAAATGAGAAGGATATATATATATATATATATGACAGAATAGAAATGATACAATCAATGCATAAAATGGATGAAGTCATTAGATGTAAGATCAACATGTACACATCAATTGTATTTCTGTTTACAGCAGCAAAATTACTAAAACTTTAAGAGGCCTATTTACAAAACATAACTGAAATACCTACAAATCTGTGAAACTTCAATATAAAAACCCATAAAATATAATAGAAATTAAAGAAAACCTAGTACCCATATTTCTGTAAGGTAAAAAATACCCATATTTTGTATGTAGAAAAATATAAACTATAATAGAAGTTAAAGTAAACCTAGTTAATGGAATGGTAAAGCATGATATTGATTGGAAGAGTAAATATTATAAAGATGACTAATCTTTACAAATGAAGATTAAATGCAGTCCTAAACATAATCCAAGGAGTTTTTCTTTTTCAGCTTTATTGAAGTTTAGACAGCATAAAATGTGTGTGCTTAAGTTGTACAAATCAGTAGATTTTAGTATATTCACAGAGTTGACAAAATCTGAGTTTCATCACCCCAAAGGAATACCGATCAGCTGTCATAGTCTCTTCCACCTCCCCTCAGACTGTGGCAGCCACTATCCACTTTCTGTCTCTGTAATGAGCCTGTGCTTGTTACTTCATATAAATGGACTCACACAACATGCATTCTTTGAAAAAGCTTGAATTCCACAGATAAAATATTGAGTAAAAAATAAGCCAGGTAGAAAGGCAATGACATCTGTATTTTTGGTGTATATACTGTATTTCAATAACTGCTTTTCAAAAAGTTGTTCATTATTAGAACAAGTAATATAATTCATTTTAATCGTTATACAAACATGATGCTATTTTCATTTCATGAAATAGAAAGTTGCCTAACAGAATCCAAACTCAGATGTTTTAATCCTGAAGCTTCTGCTTGCAAACATATACATTTAGAGATGCACAGATATCTGATTGAGGGCCACGTGAGTGTAACAAAGCACATTTATGTCTCCCAGATGATGACTCTTTTACTCTATAATGGATACAAATGCATAATTCTGTTACATTGCATGGGCAATACATGAAACAATAGCATTTTCCATGTAACTGAAGCAAATATTTTGAAATTGGATAATATTTTTCATATAGCAATGACATCTGTATAATAAGAGTTGCTTATTAGGAAAAAAGTATCCATTCTTTAATATTTATATCAACATTTCATAAACTTTCAACACCATTCTTCACATCTATAACTCAACTAAAACAAATGTAGTAATATTATTATTCTAAATTTTTCTGTTTTATATTTTTCTTCCTCTAAGCATAATTCAAAAAGCTTACTTTAGTTTGGAAGTTGAACCATTTATTGACATCCATGGATGATCACTGCTTTTACGAAAGACTCCAATCCACGATATAAGTGATAAGGAATTCATGAATTTCTACACCAAAATAAAAAAAATAATCATTATGAAAGCTTTTGTCTTTCTTTAAAAATGCAAGTAGTGTATGTTTGTGGAGTATAACAACAAAGCAAAACTGAAGGAACAAAACAACAGCAAATTTACAGACACTAAGAAGGGACTAGAGGTTACCAAAGGGAAGGGGGTGGGGAGGGTGGGGGGAGAGGGAGGGAGAAGAGGATTAAGGGGCATTATGATTAACACACATGATGTAGGGGAGTCACATTCTGTGTGAGTATAGCACACAGAAGACAAGTAGTGACTCTATAGCATCTTACTACACTGATGGACAGCAAGGGGGTGTGGGGGGCACTTGGTAATATGGGTGAATGTAGTAACCACAATGTTGCTCATGTAAAACCTTCATAAGATTGTATATCAATGATACCTTAATAAAAAAATTTTTTTAATGCAAGTAGTGTATTCTTCCATAGGATCCTTTATTTACAGATGTAATAAAAGTATTAGATGCTAATCTGACACTAAAGATACATAAAGTTTTCATGTTGCCAAAAACTTTCACATGTATATAAAGTTAACTCAAACATTTGTACTTAGTAGTTTCATTTTTCTTCTGTTAATAAGGAGAAATCCTGTTCACATAATTTAATCGTTAACTACATTGACAAAGCTAACATAGCAAGGATTTAAATAAGTTTCTGGATACTGTGACATGCATTTCTCTAGATACTATAACTAGATCAATGTAATTTTTCTACTGTGTTTCTCAGAATTTGGGTTTTAGAAGGAAATGAAGGGATTGCAGTTGAGGAAATAAATGACACAGAAGCCCAAAATTTGGTTTTCTGGGTCTGACCCAGTGTTTAACTAGAAGACCCTAAGTTGATCTGTCTCTGTATTGGGGGAATCCAGTGGTCTAGACAAGGTGTCATCGACTCATTTCTCTCTGCTTCTTCTCCCTAAGTACAACTATAAATGCTGGAACTAATGACAGACACAAGTAAAGGAGAACTCTGACAGGTAGAAAGAGAAAGATGCAGTGATTTGGGACCCCAGCATTAGGGAACAGCAGAGTGACAGGGCCTTTTACATCCCCCACCCAGCAGAAGAAAGTGACCTGACCTGCCACTTCCCACCACCCAAGTAGCAATAGAAACTGGCTCAGCTAAGCCATTCCTGCTCCCTGTGGAGGGATCCTGTCCAGAAACACCAGGCAGTCCTTGCAAGGGTGATTCCTCAGACAACCTGGTGACAATAAGCAGCCAGAAGCAGTAGTTCCCCTCCCCCCACCAAACACACCAGGATTGGGGGTGGAGGTGGGACAGCAAAGGGGACCCCTGGACTAAAGTACTGGACCAGGAGGTTTTTTTGTCCCTGAGGCCATGAGACACGTAGTCTACAGGAGATACTGATTGTATAGAGTGAATCTTAGTGTTATATTCACATAGTTCAGCAGTGAAGGCTAACAACTGACAGAAAAGAGCAAGAATATGGATGACCTGCAAACGTATCATATGGGTCTGAAAAGAGACAGAAGCAAAAATGTACATTGTATGATTCCATGTGTATGAAGTTCAAAAACGAGCAGAGATTCTATAATATTAGAAGTCAGGACAGTGGCTGAACAGGAGGGAGGAGAGGTGATGAGATTAAACCCAGGGGCATCCTGCTGGGACTGCAAACCCCGACTTCATGATCTGATTTGTAATCACATGGTCCTATTCACTTGTGATCAGTCTGCACCATCATGATGTGTTTAGTTCCCTTGAATTTAATAAAATCAAGAGAAACATTTATTTTAAATAAAAAAGCCCTTATAGAGCATGGTTATCTGTGAAAAGCAAGAACTGGAGATTATCAAATGAGAATATAAATAAAATATCAGAGTCAGAGAATGACATATTAACAGACTTCAAAATAAACTACAAGTATGTACAAAAATAGGGATGAATTCTACAATATAATATGGACCTAAATAAGCCTTTAACAAAGCATAGAAAACATTTAAAATCTTACCATTTCTTCTTCATTATCTATATAAAGCAAGTGAGATTTCTTAGAAGCACAGGCCACCAAACTCTCCTCCCATGTTTTTCTTTCAATACTAATGTAATAGCAATTACTCGAATATATTAACCACTCCTTTGGACAATCACCACAATGAGATGCTGAAGAAAAATTATGAGATATTATCTAAAAACAATTTGCATTTTAAAAAATGAAGTTCAGCTTACATATTTGCATCATTATAAAGGTATATGCTCATCTCTGCGCCCTCACAAGCTGCTACATGTAAAACAAACACACCCTCCCACTGACAGAGAAGGGTCAGCTTCCCATCCCCTGATTTATGTGCCCACATAAAGTAACACACAAACAAAAATATCCATCTGCACATGTCCTCAGAGTCACTGAACAAAACCACATACTTAGAGTGGTAAACTTTCTTAGCTGATATCATACTATAGCAGGAAGAAAAACAAGCCAATAGCAACAATGGATACGGTTTTAAAAGAATATTATTTCATATTGTTTTATAAAAGGGAACACTCTCCTATAATCATTATAGATGAACATATATTAAAAGATTTTGTAATTCATTTCCCCACCAAAAAAAAAATCCATTCTCAGTGATTTTTGCCCAGCATAAGACGGAGACAAAATGGAAACTGTACTAATATCAGAACTTGGAGCATCATGAAGTACCTGTCTGGATCCTTGTTATCAGGGATGAACTGTTCTGCTCCAGTATATCAGTAGTAGCTAGAAAATTAAAGTAATACGAACAAAACATTAATAATGGACTAAATAAATCATAATAATTTTAGTTTCTTAGTGTGAAATTTAATGAAGGTTTAAGATTAGAATAATCTGCAACGAATTTGATACTACCAAGAAAAATTAATAAAGACTTAGGGGAAAAAGCTTTCAAAAGCCTAAAGGACCAGATTTCACCATCTTGTGCAAGATTTGGTTTAGACAATCTCAAGAATTAATTTGTATTAACTCATAAGGTCTCTCCCAAAACTTATCTTTGAGTTAGGAAATTTGAAAAAATATATAACACTCTCTACAATCATGTTATTTATACCTGGACAAATTCCAAACTGCATCCATTTACATGAGAGTTGTATTCTGCAATATTATGAAATGTCTAGAGGCACTGACAATTATTAAGTAAAAAGTTCCCTTAAATAAAATCATTCAAAAATTTGCTTACAGGAGGTAACAGCAATCATTGTTAGTACAGTGGACATCAAGACAAGGCAGGCGATTCCCAGAGTCCCAGCAATGAGCTTCTCCAGAGATGATGGCAGATCTGCAGGGAGACAAACGGAAACACTGAGAAAGGACAGGAGACCATTCTGTAGAGTTTCCACACAGGAGAACCCACATGCACAGGGAATCATATATATAAGCTTAGACTCTATCATTGTAGTCTTTTCTGAGAACATCCCCAAACTATTTCAGTACATATGATGCTCTATGAGTTGTTGGTCAAAGGCTAAAACTTCCAACAAACACTGAATAAAATTAGTCCTACGATTTCATATTAGAATACTGTACCCCAAACTCAAGATCTGATCCTCAAACATGAAAAATCTGTGAGCTTATTCTCTACTCTTTCTCCACACCTCTGCACCCCACTGCCCATCCTAGAACAGTTATATTACATGCCCATTAAATGTCTTACCTTCACAGTGGTAGTTCTTGTCGTTCCCTTGAAGATACTGAGAAGCATTTTGCAGGCTTAATTCTGCGTAGGTTATTTCCTGCTCTGCTATTGAAATGGAGCTTTTAGGGCCCTTAGGTTTTATTTGTTGCCTCTTTGGGTACTTGGCCACACTCAGTTCTGCATAAGTTACTCTTTGGCCATCCATCTCTGTAGCTGTGTGATGTCAGGGACCATGCTCTAAAGTAAGTGTACTTAAGAATAAATGGTATATGTGACGATGAGATAACTCATTCTGTAAAACTGGGTGGAGTAGAGAGTGAGCACTAGTGATCATTTCACAGTTGAAGAATCTAAAGGTTTGTTTCTAAATTCCTTAGAGCTTTAAATAAGTGTCTCATGGTATAATAAAACTTTTTACATACTCTACATGTGTCAATATATTATTTGTTGGCTGAATTAATAATATATCAATTTATCAGTTAAAAGTGATAAATGAGGGAAGAATATAAAGTTCATGAACACTAATATCCTCATTAATTTCAAATCAGATTCCAAAGAAATATTTTAACATTAGAATACCTCTTAATTTCTTTCATTAAATTACATTTATTCAATGACTAATTTTTTTATTAAAGGGATTACTAAATGGTCTTTTATTTTGAATGTTTGAGGAGTTCTGAGAAATCATTAAAAATTTAAAGAAATATTACATATGTTAGAAAATGTTACATGACACACTAAAGGTATCCATAATCTAAAACAATATTGAAAAGAAAACAGCAAAAAAGATTTAAAATATTTTATGAAAAGTAAATGATAGTCGATTTAATGGCTAAGATATGAACTTATAAATGATAAATAAAGATAGCTCATTTGTGGAAGAACACTGTTGGTTCAAACTTCCAGAAAGAGCCTATGATTGTCAGAGTTACTGAAGGTTGCTTTAGTTGTATAATTGTAATAAACCAGATAATGGAATTTAGTAATTCTGTCAATGGGTTCTCAGCCAGAGACGTGCAATTAATTCTGACTTGAAAGTTACAATGCATGACCTCTAAAAAGATGATTAGTATCTGATAACCTAGTTTACTAACCTAAACTGGAAATAATGTAATATGCAATTTATTAAAACTTAGCACTCAACTTGGCACTTATAAACTCTTAGTAGATATTTGATATTTATCTTTTCATCAAATTTTAATTTCTATCTTAGTCACAATTTCCATGTTATTATTTCTGATTCATATTAGTTAGGCCCTGTGAAATAATTTAGTAAGCAGGAATTTATTTAATCAGTATAATACATCTGTTTTGCAATGTTTGTTCAATTTGTTAAAAAGTCCTTTGATTGTCTGTAATTAAGTTTAAATTAGCATTTCATGGAAGCTAACTGATCTTAATTTTTATTAAAACCAAGCTGCTTTTATTCTAAGTAAGCATGAAGAATTATATTTGGCCCTCATCATGTAATGATTCTTTTTTAAGAATCTGTAAAGGTAGAGCAAATAAGTTAACATATTATTATACAAAAACACCTTGTACTAATTATAAAATCCCAAAGTGTTCCTTGTCATGATGTTTGTAGATTTCACCTTAAATTATATTGCTTTACAAACCCAAATATGCATATGTGTATTCTCTTGACTGATTTCCTATAGGCAATAATTTGAATACTTTAAGAAATGTTCCAAAATACTTCATATTTTATGGTTGCTTACTACCTTTGAATTACTCAAATAAAAACACCAATTTCTACTTTGATTTTGTTAGACATTAACTGTACCTCAGTTGCACTGCATCTAGCATTTTTTTATTTTCCACTGAATGAGATGGACTAGTAGAGAGACAGGAGCATCATGACACATACCTTCTGTTGGCCAGAAAGCCATGCAACCTTTAGTGGGGAGGCCAGGTTGCTCTCTTTAAAGAGCCCTGCTATAGCTGATAATAAAAGGAGAAATTTAAAAACATAAATCTAGGACAAGATAAACAATATCCGTGACCTTCACAGACTGTCCTGTGAAGACTCAGAATGAAGCAAGAGTGGAAAAAGTAGATTTCTCATCAATGTGTCACTCGGGTTGAACAGGAAATTCTCACACCTAGGCTATTTTGAAGTCAGTGTATCTTATCACACACCTCCAGAAAATAGGACACTTCAGGCTTATTGAAAGGACAAATGGACCTCTGAGTGTGTCATTTAGATTGTGTAGTTTCTACTGCCTCTGAGAAACCGTTTTCATATTCTACAAGATCTGGGGGGGACACAAGCTTGGCCACCCATACAGTTAATTTGTTTCCATTTCAATCACAAACATTGAAAGCTTAGACTATATCAAGGTTTCATTTAAAACCAGGTTTCTAAATGTTGGCATTACAAATCTTTCCCTCATATATGTTCATTTTTATTATTATGGGAAAAGTTCAAAAAAATCATAATCCCATTATCTACACTTCCAGCCATATTGTAGCTGGTACAACATCCATCATACCCAAAATAGCATCTCCATTTCTCTGCCTAGTACTTACAATTTTATTTTTTTATTCTCCAATAAAATAAATGTTCCTTGGAAGGGTGAAATATAATATTGAAATATTTCATACCAGAGGCTGAAACATCAAATAACGACTCATTATATCATTCATTAATTCATCTTCTAATCATGGCTAGTTGCCTATAGTTTACCAGGAATATTTGGTGTAAATGACAAAAATCCAAGTCAAACTATGTGGCACAAGAAAAGGTAATTTTTAGAAATATCACCAAGCCAAACAATGGGAAGGGAAGAAAAAGATTTCAAACCACAAGATAAATGATAACAGGGACATCAAAGAAACAAAATTTTAAATTAATATTATCTAGACTGTATCAAATGGAATTGTTAAATAATTCCTCATCTTTTGTCAGAAAAATGAGAAATGTATGTTACCCATCATTACTAAAGATATTCACTTTCATACAGACTCTAGCAATTGAGTTCAGATTCAAACCCAAACCTTAAGTGTTCTTAAATCTAGAAAAATGGTATTAAAGCCTTACTTATATCTTTGGAATCTGGATAATATTTGAGCTTTTTATAAAAATTGCTGATATTGGATAGTGTAACTCTGGGGGGGAAATGTATTCTCAGCCCAGGGCAAATAAGCCTTTGAAGCCAAAATCAGGCAAAGGGAAAAGAAAAGTGGGAAAAAAACGTTTATTGCTTACAAGAAGCCATCTGATCCCATTCACCCATGTCTCTCTCTCCTGAACCCCTGTGAAGGCCTCACAAAACCTCTCTGGGCCAGGTGTGCGCTCACTCTCAACTCTCTCAACTCTGTTTGTAATCATCTATTGATATGGAGATGGTCTAAGGCCAGGCGAGAAATTCTGAAAATATTGCAATTTTACCCACAGCCCACCCCTCCAGAAATATCACCTCACGTTCTACTCATTCCCCATCTTCTGCAACGGCCCCTGTGTGAGAAAACTGGAGCCCTGTAATATCAGATTAATAACATACAATAACAACAGCAATAAAATCATGATAATCCTCAAGCCAGAGGGTCCAGCTAGGTTCAAAGTCCTATGCAGATTAAGTCTATCGCTCGCCCATTCCACAGGAGGCCAGCAGATAAACTAGGAGGGAGTTCAAGCATACTCAGCAAGGGGATGGGCCCAAGCCACAATGACTATAGAAGAAACTAACCTTAAGGGTGACAAGATACACATTTTAATGACACCAGCATAGGCAAATCTTGTCCGTCAGGTAGGATGCATGCAAGAGAGTGGTCCTGTGATAGAACAGTGGCAGGAATGGGATCTTGTCCTGGTCTAGTATACCAGACTTTCAACCCCGCCCTGTGGGAGTTACAGAAGGGTCAATACATAGGGCTATGGGAGGTATATGCACTGGCCATAAAAATAAAACAAAACTTCCCAATAAGATGTTCTTACTTGCTGGACATTTTGGGTACACTACCATGATCTTTGGGGACCACTCTGCTGTTACTCCAGGAATACACACGAGGCCAGCTTCCAGGCCTTTTACCAAGGTGCTAGAAGGGCCAGCCATTGCTGGTCCGTGTGTCAAAATGTCCAGGGCCAGGTCCACTTAACAGTGCCTCCAGTGTTTAATGCAGTTGGGGCTGGCAGCAGAATGTTTCTCTGCTGGACATATCCTGGCTTCAATAACTCCTCTTTGGTTTGCATATACAATTGTATAGGAAAGGCAGCAATGTGTTAGCATATCCACAGGGCTCAAGGCTCCTTTTCAGGGTTTCTCATTTAAACACTGTAGGACTGTCTGTAAGTGAACTGACCAGCCCCATAGACTGTTGGTGTCTGACTTCAGGCCAGATTTCAACAAACTGTTGTACCTCTCTATCATGCCTGCCCTGGTAGGGTTATATGGTACATTAAACTTCCATTTTATTCCTAATTACTGCACCCATTCTTGTAATGCATGTCAATAAAGTGGGTGCCTTGATTGCTCTCAGTCACCTGTGGCCAACCATAGGCTGCAAAGAGATGCTCTAGGCCCCTTTTGGTCATTTGCTGATCTGCATGATGTGCACGAAAAGCAACCAATAGTCCAGTAGCCATGTTCACACAAGTCATGGCATACCAATATCCTACTGATATGGGCAGAGGCCCAATACAGTCTATCTGCACTCCTTCTGGGCTCTGCAGATTTCAAAGGTCAATGGCAAGCCCCACTGACAGGCTACAGCCACATTGTCTTTTTCCCTGCATGTAACAAATGCTGATATAAGCATTGGGTTACATCAGAGGCAGCTTTCCTTTTAGCCAGTGCACCTGGACCAATGTGTCTACATCATTCCCTGGGGATGCCAGTGGCAAATGGCCAGCCACATCATATACAGTAACAGTCTTAGTCTGATCAGAAGACTTTGGGTCTTGCTCTTGCCCCCAAAGGGGCCCGTGGCCAGCCATCCAGTTGGCATGGTACCATGTTGACAGCCACAGGGTCAAGCCCCGTAGACGGCCCACCTGTCTGTGCAGACGGCTACAGGGGAGGGCTCCTGGTTGATCAGGAGCCACACTGCCCGCAACTCAGCCCACTGACTCTTCTTCCCTCCTCCATCCTCCATCCATATTGTCTCAGTCTTAGGACGGAAAGCCACAGCTCTGCCCATGACTGGAGCTGTCTGTATACCAAGCATTTTCAGGTATAGGGGCTTGTCCCTCCTGATAAGAACTCTTAGCTACCAATGGCTCAAAAGCAAGTTCTTCCTGCTTTCCACTGGTATACATCACTGGCCCCAGTAAGTGTTGTAGTTCTCCACTTAAGGAGCTACTGGAGAGGGCACTACACTGCTGTTATGGGCCCCATTTGGCTAGTGTAGGCATCTGTGCCATGCCACTCTGTGTCCTTTGGGTTGAGTCTCACATCCACCCTGCAATGGGATAAGTGGCTCTGACTTTGGTCAGAGCCGTTCCAGTGATGGACTCTGTAGCCATCAAGGCATGGAACACAGCAGCCAGTTGCTTCTCTATGTAGTAGACTTCTGTTACTTTCTATAGTTGTGACCAGAATCCAATAGTTTGGTGTATCTGTTCAAGCTCTTGCCCAAGGCTCCATCCATAACCATCTTCAGTTACATGGCCATCTATCTCAGAGGATTTGATGAGTCCATTACACTCAAGGCCTGTACGGCCTTGACTGCTTGCTAAGCAGCAGTAAAAGCAGCTGCACATGTCTCATCCCAGTCCCACCTGATGCCCTTTTGTACCAACCGATATAAGGGCTTCAGAATTTGTGCCAGGTGTGGATAAACACTCTCCGGTAGCCCAATAGACCCAAAAACTCTTGTAATACTGCCACAGTTGTAGGGGTAGAGAAAGCCTGGACCTTGTCTATGACCACTTCTGGGATAACTTTAGTTTTACCTGCCCAGGAAACCCCCAAGAACTTTATTGACAAACCAGGTCCCTGAACCTTGGTGCTGTTCCCAGCCCATCCTTTCCCCTATAGATGTTGTAGCAGTCTAGGAACTGCCCCTTCTAAATCTGCAAGAGAATCAGACATGAGCATAATATCATCAATGTAGTGATACAGCCACACCATTTGAAGTTTCTTCCCTGCGGCCCAGTCCTGGGCTACAAGTCCCTGACAAATGGTGGGACTGTGGAGGTATCCCTGTGGAAAGACAGTGAATGTCCAGTGCTAGTTTTCCCATGTGAAGTCAAACTGTTCCTCACTTTCATGTGCTATCGATAGAAAAGAACTCATTAGCAAGGTCCGCAACAAAATGCTATGTCCCTAGTTCATGACTGACAGTGTCCATAAGGGCTGCTATAGAGGGGACAGAAGCATGCAAAGGGGGTATGACTTTGTCAGTTCCTTGTAGTCCACAGTCATATGCCAGGAGCCATCTGGCTTTCTCACTGGCCACACTGGGGAATTAAAAGGACTATGAGTGGACTTTATGATGCCCACCCTCTCCAACTCCTGTAGAGTTTCTCCAATTTCCTTGTGCCCCCCAGGCAATTTATACTGCTTAGTATTTGTCACCCGCTGAGGTACAAGCAGAGCTACAGGCAGGTTTTGAGCATGTCCCCTCAAAACTGCTTTTACCACACGTACCCTCAGCCTGAACTCACCTGCAGTGGTCTGTAACCACAGGCCCTGCAGGAATTGACCCCCAAAATATATTCAGGGATTGGAGAAATGTACACAGTATACTCCTTTGGGGGTAAATGCCCTACCCCAGTGGGATTTCGGCTTTCTTCACTCTAACTGCCTTACCCCCATAGCCACCTATCACAGCAGGGGTCCCAGGAAAATGCGCAGGGTTGCCATAAATCAGAGAACATTCAGCTCCTGTGTCCACCAGTGACAGGACACATTGTACATTCATGTGGGACTAATGACTTGCTAATTCTACATGTGGCCTCTGGTCCCCACCAGATCCCCCAAGGTGGGGGCCTTGACCCCACCTCAGTCAAACTGCAACACCCAATCATCCTGTTGCAGCGAGGGCCCAGGCAGAGCCTGAGTACTGCCCCCCAGGAAGTCCTGCTTGGACACAGGCCAGACATGAGGCTTTGCCTCCCACTTCTGTGTCCTGGACCTCAGTGGCTGGAAATGCTCTGGCTTTAATTGGTGCCACAGTTCTAACAAGATCGTATTGGATTGCCCATCAAGTTTTCTTTACTACCCCTGCTTTTATCAAATCAACCCACATCTGGGTCCTTGAGACCTTCATGGGGCCCTTTGCACCTCCCCTTTCAGTCATAGCCCATACTTCCTTCCATGTTCTTATTGTTTCAACCTCCCCAGATCTGCTAAAGTATGAGTAGCCTCATTTATGGGTTGCCCTATGTGGGGGACAAGAAAAGTCACTAAAGACCCAAAGAGAGATGGGGGATCTGTATGGAGCACCAGATTTCTCATTCCCATCGTGAACAACTCTTCATTGGGGCTCTGGGGGTCCATATTATAGACGATATTTTTCATGCTCAAGTCCCATAACACCTGCTGGAACTCTGCGTAAGTCTTCCAGCTAGTGGGTAAGTATGGTAAATCACCCTGATTAGGCCAAACTGCCCTGATGGCTGCTGTCAGCTGATACAGAAGCGCCTGATTCCCTGAGGTGTGACACTTAGGTACGGCTGCCAGAGGGAACAATGAGGCATCAGGGTGGCCAGTCTACCCATTTCAGAATGTGACATAACAATGTTTCCACCCACATACCCCAGAGATGCAAAAGCCGTGTAGGGAGAGGTTCTGACAGCTTCTGCCAGAACCAGATGCTCATGCCCACCCTCTCATCCTGGGTACATGGGCAGAGCATGGAGTGCTTCACAACCCAGGGAGGGGGCTGCTCCTCCCCTTGAGGATCCCATGGTTGCTGCATTTTTATTTTCTTAATTATAACCAGGTAGGCTTTTAATGCAGGAAAGGCTGGTGCCTCAGGTGGTAGCCTTAGCACAGTTCTACCCTCGGCCCCATCCCTTCATTCTCCCCCAACATCTCCTCTACCATCTCTGGGGCTGAAGGCACTTCTCCTTCCTCCCCCTCCTCCCACGGTCTCCTGCAATGCAGATTCTCCTGCTGCCTCCTCCCTCGCTGCTAATGTATCTTCCAGGAGTGCGGCCTGTCTTCTCAATAACTGTCTCTCATTTTTTTTTTTAGTTTATTTTGATATCATTAATCTACAATTAAATGAGTAATATTATGGTGATTACACTACCCCCTTCATCAGGTTATCCCCCCCAACCCTATTGCAGTCACTGTCCATCAGCGTAGTGAGATGCCATAGAGTCACTACTTGTCCTCTCTGGGTTGTACAGCCCTCCCCGTGCCCCCCGAACATTACATCTGCTAATCGTAATGTCCCTTCTTCCCTTTTACCCCTCCCTTCCCACCCGTCCTCCCCAGTCCCTTTCCATTTGGTAACTATTTGTCTGTTCTCGGGTTCTGTGAGTCTCCTGCTGTTTTGCTCCTTCAGTTTTTTTTTTCCTTAGTTCTTATACTCCACATATGAGTGAAATCATTTGGTATTTGTCTTTTTCAGCTTGACTTATTTCACTGAGCATAATACCCTCTAGCTCCATCCATGTTGTTGCAAATGGTAGGATTTGTTTTCTTCTTATGGCTGAATAATATTCCATTGTGTATATGTACCACATCTTCTTTATCCATTCATCTACTGATGGACACTTAGGTTGCTTCCATTTCTTGGCTATTGTAAATAGTGCTGCAATAAACATAGGGGTGCATCTGTCTTTTCAAACTGGGCTGCTGCATTCTTAGGGTAAATTCCTAGGAGTGGAATTCCTGGGTCAAATGGTATTTCCATTTTGAGTTTTTTGAGGAACCTCCATACTGCTTTCCACAATGGTTGAACTAATTTGCAGTCCCACCAGCAGTGTAGGAGGGTTCCCTTTTCTCCACATCCTCGCCAACATTTGTTGTTGTTTGTGTTTTGGATGTTGGCCATCCTCACTGGTGTGAGGTGATATCTCATTGTGGTTTTAATCTGCATTTCTCTGATGATTAGTGATGTGGAGCATCTTTTCATGTGCCTGTTGGCCATCTGAATTTCTTCTTTGGAGAAGTGTCTATTCATGTCCTCTGCCCATTTCTTAATTGGATTATTTGCTTTTTGTTTGTTGAGGTGCGTGAGTTCTTTATATATTTTGGATGTCAACCCCTTATCGGATACGTCATTTATGAATATATTCTCCCATACTGTAGGATGTCTTTTTGTTCTACTGATGGTGTCCTTTGCTGTACAGAAGCTTTTCAGCTTGATATGGTCCCACTTGTTCATTTTTGCTTTTGTTTCCCTTGCTCGGGGAGATATGTTCATGAAGAAGTCACTCATGTTTATGTCCAAGAGCTTTTTGCCTATATTTTTTTCTAAGAGTTTTATAGTTTCATGACTTACATTCAAGTCTTTGATCCACCTTGAGTTTACCTTTGTGTATAGGGTTAGACAGTAGTCCAATTTCATTCTCTTACATGTAGCTGTCCAGTTTTTCCAATACCAGCTGCTAAAGAGGCCATCATCTCCCCAATGTATATCCAAGGCTCCCTTATCAAATATTAATTGACTGTATGTGTTTGGGTTGATGTTTGGATTTTCTATTCTATTCCACTGATCTGTGGGTCTGTTTTTGCGCCAATACCAAATTGTCTTGATTACTGTGGCTTTGTAGTAGAGCTTGAAGTCAGGGAGCGTAATTCCCCTTGTTTTATTCCTCCTTCTCAGGATTGCTTTGGGTATTCGGGGTCTTTTGTGGTTCCATATGAATTTTAGAATTATTTGTTCCAGTTCATTGAAGAAAGCTGTTGGTAGTTTGATAGGGATTGCGTTGAATCTGTAGATTGCTTTAGGTAGTATAGCCATTTTGACAATATTTATTCTTCCTAGCCAAGAGCATGGGATGCATTTCCATTTGTTAGTGTCCTCTTTAATTTCTCTTAGGAGTGTCTTGTAGTTTTCAGAGTACAGGTCTTTCACTTCCTTCATTAGGTTTATTCCTAGGTATTTTATTCTTTTTGATGCAATTGTGAATGGAATTGTTTTTCTAATTTCTCTTTCTGTTAGTTCATTGTTAGTGTATAGGAAAGCAACAGATTTCTGTGTGTTAATTTTGTATCCTGCAACTTTGCTGATTTCAGATATTAGTTCTAGTAGTTTTGGAGTGGAGTCTTTAGGGTTTTTTATGTACAATATCATGTCATCTGCAAATAGTGACAATTTGACTTCTTCTT
Organism: Smutsia gigantea; assembly: GCA_032199065.1. Lineage (NCBI taxonomy): Eukaryota > Metazoa > Chordata > Mammalia > Pholidota > Manidae > Smutsia > Smutsia gigantea. The sequence continues at coordinate 142,602 of JAVSCE010003555.1, forward strand.
TACCAATCTGGATGCCTCGTATGTCTTTGTTTTGTCTGACTGCGTGGCTAGGACCTCCAGTACTATGGTGAATAACAGTGGAGAGAGTGGGCATCCCTGTCTTGTTCCCGATCTTAGATGAAAAGCTTTCAGCTTCTCGCCGTTAAGTATGATGTTAGCTGTGGGTTTGTCATATATGGCCTTTATTATGTTGAGGTACTTGCCCTCTATCCCCATTTTCTTGAGAGTTTTAATCATGAATGGATGCTGAATATTGTCAAATGCTTTTTCAGCATCTATGGAGATGATCATGTGGTTTTTGTTCTTCTTTTTATTGATGTGGTGGACGATGTTGATGGATTTTCGAATGTTGTACCATCCTTGCATCCCTGGGATGAATTCCACTTGATCATGGTGTATGATCCTCTTGATGTATTTTTTAATTCGGTTTGCTAATATTTTGTTGAGTATTTTTGCATCCATGTTCATCAGGGATATTGGTCTGTAATTTTCTTTTTTGGTGAGGTCTTTGCCTGGTTTTGGTATTAGAGTGATGCTGGCTTCATAGAATGAGTTTGGAAGTATTCCCTCCTCTTCTATTTTTTGGAAAACTTTAAGGAGAATGGGTGTTATTTCTTCTCTATGTGTCTGGTAGAACTCAGAGGTGAATCCATCTGGTCCAGGGGTTTTGTTCTTGGGTAGTTTTTTGATTACTGCTTCTATTTCGTTGCTGGTGATTGGTCTGTTTAGTTTTTCTGTTTCTTGTTTGGTCAGTCTTGGAAGGTTGTATTTTTCTAAAAAGTTGTCCATTTCTTCTAGGTTTTCCAGTTTGTTAGCATATAGATTCTCATAATGTTCTCTTATAATTCTTTGTATTTCTGTGGGAACCATTGTGATTTTTCCTTTCTCATTTCTGATTCTGTTTATGTGTGTAGATTCTCTTTTTCTCTTAATGAGTCTGGCTAGGGGTTTATCTATTTTTTTTTTTCAAAGAACCAGCTCTTGGTTTCATTGATTTTTTTCTATTGTTTTGTTCTTCTCAATTTTATTTATTTCTTCTCTGATCTTTATTATGGGAGACTATTTATGTCCCTCCTTCTGGTGGCTTTGGGTCTCATTTGTTGTTCTTTTTCCAATTTCAGTAATTGTGTCTTTAGACTATTCATTTGGGAATGTTTTTCTTTCTTTAGATAAGCCTGGATTGCAATATACTTTCCTCTTAGAACTGCCTTTGCTGCGTCCCACAGAAGCTGTGGCTTTGTGTTGTTGTTGTCATTTGTCTCCATATACTCTTTGATTTCTGTTTTGATTTGGTCATTGACCCATTGATTAATTAGGAGAATGTTAAGTCTCCATGTATATGTGAGCCTTTTTGTTTTCTTTCTAAAGTTTAATTCTAGTTTTATACCTTTATGATTCGAAAAGTTGGTTGGTAGAATTTCAATATTTTCGATTTTATTGAGGTTCTTTTTGTGGCCTAGTATGTGGTCTATTCTGGAAAATGTTCCATGTGCACTTGAGAAGAATGTGTATCCCGTTGCTTTTGGGTGTAGAGTTCTATAGATGTCTGTTAGGTCCATCTGTTCTAGTGTGTTGTTCAGTGCCTCTGTGTCTTTACTTATTTTCTGTCTGGTTGATCTGTCCCTTGGAGTGAGTGGTGGTTGAAGTCACCTAAGATGAATGCATTGCTGTCTATTTCCTCCTTTAATTCTGTTAGTATTTGTTTCACAAATGCCGGCGCCCTTGTGTTGGGTGCATATATATTTAAAATGGTTATATCTTCTTGTTGGATTGACCCCTTTATCATTATGTAATGTCCTTCTTTATCTCTTGCTACTTTCTTCGTTTTGAAGTCTATTTTGTCTGATACAAGTACTGCAACACCTGCTTTTTCTCCTTGTTATTTGCATGAAATATCTATTTCCATCCCTTCACTTTTAATCTGGGGATATCTTTGCATTTGAGGTGAGTTTCTTGTAGGCAGCATATAGATGGGTCTTGCTTTTTTATCCATTCTGTTACTCTGTGTCTTTTGATTGGTGCATTCAGTCCATTTACATTTAGGGTGATTATCGAAAAATATGTACTTATTGCCATGTGGGCTTTAGATTCGTGGTTACCAAAGGTTCAAGGGTTGCTTCTTTACTATCTAACAATCTAACTTAACTTTCTTGTTAAGTTATTGTAAACACAGTCGGATGTTTCTTTATTTCTCTCCCTTCTTATTCTTCCTCCTCCATTCTTTATATACTAGGTGTTTTATTCTTTGCCTTTAGTTAGTTTTGGATGGCCTGCTTTCTTTGCTATGATTTTATTTTCTCTGGTGACAGCTTTTTAGCCTTAGGAGTGCTTCCCTCTAGAGCAGTTCCTTTAAGATGTCCTGTAGAGGTGGTTTGTGGGAGGCAAATTCTCTCAGCTTTTGCTTCTCTGGAAATTGTTTAATCCCGCCGTCATATTTAAATGATAATCGTGCTGGATACAGTATTCTTGGTTCAAGGCCCTTCTGTTTCATTGTGTTAAATATATCATGCCATTCTCTTCTAGCCTGTAAGGTTTCTGTTGAAAAGTCTGGTGTTAGTCTGATGGGTTTTCCTTTGAAGGTCATCTTTTTTCTCTCTCGCTGCCTTTAATACTCTGTCCTTATCTTTGATCTTTGCCATTTTAATTATTATGTGTCTTGGTGTTGTCTTCCTGGGGTCCCTTGTGTTAGGAGATCTGTGGGCTTCCATGGACTGCGAGATTATTTCCTTCCCCAGCATGGGGAACTTTTCAGCAATTATTTCTTCAAAGACACTTTCTATCCCTTTTTCTCTGTCTTCTTCCTCTGGTACTCCTATAATGCGAATATTGTTCCTTTTGGATTGGTCACACAGTTCTCTTAATATTCTTTCATTCCTATAGATCCTTTTATCTCTCTCTGCCTCAGCTGCTCTGTATTCCTGTTCTCTGATTTCTATTGCATTAACAGTGTCTTGCATCTCGTCCAGTCTGCTGCTGAGCCCTTCGATGGCTTGTCTCATTTCTGCATTATCTTTCCTGACTTCCTTCACTTCCTCCCTTAGCTCTTGCATATTTCTCTGTAGATCCATCAGTATGGTTATGACTTTTATTCTGAATTCTTTTTCAGGAAGATGCTGCATTTCCATCTCTTCAGATTCCTTCTCAGAGGGGCTCTGAATCTTGGTGATCTTTGTCTGTATCATATTCTTCTGTCTTGTCATGTTGGCAGGAGTGGTCGCTGGTAGGTGCCACGTATGTCAGCTGGGCTCTTTAAAGTTCAAAAAGAAAAGAGAAAAAAAAAGCACCACCAAAAAAAAACACAGGCAAGCAAAAAAAAAAAACGACGAGAAAGAAGAGAGAAAGAAATGAAAGAATAGGATGGTGAAAAAAGTTAAAAAAGGGCAAGAAATCAAACAGGAGAAAAAAAAAAGCCCACCTGGAGTGGATTCTCTGCGTGTGCCGTAGGTGTCGCTGTTGCTTCACTAATTCGCAGCCTCAGCCGCGCCGCTTTCTTTGTAGGTAGGAATGAATGGGACGCTATTGTTTTCTGTATAAAGTTCCAGCGTGGTTGCTCCCTTCTTTCTGTCACTAGCGAAGGGGACCGAAGTTCCTCAGGACTTCCAGCCTGCAGGGCTGAGCCCGCCGGGGCGATGGTGTTCCCTCGCTGTGCCCCTGGCCTCTCCGAGACCGCTACAAATGGCATGCACTTTTCTCTTGTCCCTGGGCGCTGGCTGCACTAGTGAAGGGGACCGAAGTTCCCCAGGACTTCCAGCCTGCAGGGCTGAGCCTGCCAGGGCGATGTTGTTCCCGCACTCGGCCCCCCGCCTCTCCGAGACCGCTACAAATGGCGCACGCATTTCTCTTGTCCCTGGGCGCTGGCTTCATGGTCCTGGCTCCTTCCCGGCTCAAAACCTGCACCTTCTGCCTCTCCAACGTCTGATGCACTGCCCGATGTGTGTCAGCGCTCCCGGTGCTCCGGCACAGACCACCAGGGCTGGTTATTTCGTGGACCTGCTCTTCCACTCCCTCCCGGCTCCGAATCCTCTCCCTCCGCCGGCGTGCTGGGCTGGGTGAGTGTTCGGGTGTCACCGGGTCGCCGCTCTGTATCTTACCCGCCTCACGGGGTGCTGAGTCCTCCCAGGTGTGGCTGCACGCTGTGCACTTTCCTGTGTGCTCCGATTTCTCTTTTAGGAATAGTTGTATTTGCTGTGTTTTCATAGATTTATATAGTTTTGGGAGGAGATTTCTGCCACCCTGCTCACACCGCCATCTTCCCGGAAGCTCCTCTGTCTCTCATTCTTAAGGGCATCCCATACATCATCAATGAGCTCCTCCAAGCGACCCCAAAGTGTGTCTCTCTCCTCAATAGCTCTTTCCAATATCTCAAGAAACAAAATTCCCACAATCCTGGTCACCATGTGGCCACTCAGGGCCTCTAATCAGTTTTCTACCTCTTAGGGGGCTAATTCCACAGCTTCTTGTGTCTCCACCCTTCTCCAATTCTGGGGAAAGGGTCCACCCATCTAGGAGGTGCATTACCCTTGACCAATTCCCCTCTAGGGGCTCCCTGAGTGGAAGTACCACAGATGGGGGTTCCCAGGTGAAGTCACACCATCCACAGTATGGTTCGCCCCCAGCCCTGCAGCAGACACCAGGGCCTCCCCACCATCCACAGAGAGATTTCTGGGTATCTACTCACCATCTGTAGGGTCAGCCCACCTAAGCATTGTACCCATGAAGACAGATTTCAGCTTCAGAGGTCCTGCCAACTACCACCAGGTGTAACTCTGGGGGGAGAATGTGTTCCCAGCCCAAGGCAAATAAACCTTTGAAACTGAAATTAGTCACAGGGAAAGATAAAGTGGGAGAAACCCTTTTATTGCTTACAAAAAGTCATCTACTCCTGTTCACCTGTGTCTCTCCCAACCTGGGGGGAAGGCCTCACAAAACCTCTCTGGTCCAGGTGTGCATTCACTCTCAACCCCCTTTGTAATCACCTATTGATGTGGAGATGGATGAAGGCCAGGCAAGAGATTCTGGAAATACAGCAGTTTTACCCACAGCTAACTAAATGTGTATTTCTATGAATTATATTTTACTGTTTTTCAGAAACTAAATAATTTTACATTTATATATATGTGAATACATTTCTATTTATTAGAAATAAATTTATTTCCACTTATATTTTATTATATTTTCATGAAATAAATAATAATATTCTTGCTCTACTTTGTCTACCAGCCAAATCAGAGAATTAAAACAATGAAATCACTACTTGACAATCCCATATAATGTGAGGTTCACTATTGCTTTTTACATTGAATATACTTATGTCTACTACTCCTATAGACAACCATTTAATGTTTTCATTTAAATAACAGTATACAACATATCCTTTGTTATATGTAAAAATATGGGTTGATTCATCTAGCATTTATACTTGAATGAAATCTATGTTCAGATAATATGTCACAATAAAAATAACTCAAAATCACATAAAAATTTTCTTTGAAATAAATATGTACACATATGTATACAAAGCCTAAATATAACAACCACCAAATATATGGGAGTTGGAATTTTTCACATGATATAACTTTCTCTATATAACTCTATATATAGATACAGATATAAATAAAACATAAATATATATGACTGTGACTATTCTTGATAAAAGAAGAATCTAGTGTACTGGGGAGATGGTTAAAATAGGATTTAATATTTAGTCAAAGTAACTAATATCATGGGAAAATGAGATCATTTTCAAAGAGTAAATAAAAAGGGAATTTGTTATCAACTGAATCTCACTAAATGAAATATTAAAGGATCTTCTACAAAAAGAAAACATCTACCACATGATATTTGTATATGCAGAAATGAAAGCAGCATTGAAGGAAATAAATTGGGTGGATGTATCTAAATGTATATGACTGAATAAAATATTAATAAAGATGATGAAGTTAAGAGATTCCAGTTGGAAAATGTATTTGTAAAGGAAGCAAATGTAGTAACAAGCAGCAAGTAAAGATAGAGGGTACCAAGGTCTTTCTGCTGTTTGAGAAGTGGCAAAAGTACTAACTTTTTAGAATGTAATGAGTAAAGAATATGTGCTGAAAAATGTAGAGCACTATTAAATGTTTCATTCCGGCATATTAAACCAATACACTTTGATAAGGGAAGTGGAAATAAAAAATATTTAATCCTAAAGAAGATTTTTTAAAAAGAAAAGGTAATGTGTATGTGTACTTACAAATAGAAAGAAAATAATAAGTGGTAGATTTTCACCCAAATAAGTTACAATTATACAAAATATAAATAGAATAATTTTCAATTCAAATATGAAATGTGCCTTCAGGTTCATCAGTGTTGCCACAAATGACAGGATTTCCTGATTTCTTAGGGCTCTGCAATACTCCATTATTTTCTATATGTCATCTATATCCATTCATATGTCTGAGACACACCTTTAATATAAACTTAACACAAACTGGTAGATTGCTATGTTAAAGGTACTATTGTATTATAAGGCAGGACCATTTTTGGAAATGAACAAGCATGTTTCATAATGATGGGCTATCCAGATAATTGGAAATATGATTTTTAAAAAGTTTCTGTGTACCTAATGATAACAGTTTGAACAGATTTGAAAGAAGAAATAAACATATACAGTCACTACTGGAGATTTAAACTTCCCTCTTACGATTTGTCAAACAGAAGTAACTGGAAGGCTATAGACAAATTTTAAATTAACTCTTAAAATTAAGACAATTTCCCAATATACACACACAAAACTTACCTGTACTGAGTACGTGTTTTTTTTTCAGGTTAACATGGAACTTCTCCTAAAATAAACTGTATGCTCAAATTTTTAAGAAAATAAATTTAAAATATATAAAACTAAACTGTAAATGCAGTAACCATGAGCCTAGCTTGATAGTTGGGCAACTGAAATGTGGCTATTAACATTTTAATTTCACTTCCTTAAAAATAAACAAATAGTTTAAAAATGATTCCTTGGTCATGTTAGCCACATTTTTTAAATGGATTAGGACTTTTCCATTATCAAAACAAATTCTCTAACCACATTGTATCTTAAACAGAAATTACTAACAAAAATTTGGAAGATCTTTATATGATTTTAATTCAATGAAAACATTGGCAAATGGAGGACCATAATTTTAAATGAATTTCAATGAAAATATAACATTAAATGTCTGCATTATAAAAATGGATTGTCTTAAATACATATATTAGAAAAAAAGAATGCAGACTATTAATACTTTAGCATGCCCCATGAGAAGTTAAAACTGAAAAGAAAGGATTGTGGGAAAGGTGTCAGAGTAGGAGACTCCTAAGCTTGCTTCATCCCACAGACACACCAGTGCTAAAACTACATATAATTCAACTCACTCTGAAAGCAACCTGAAGACTAGCAGAACATCCATTCCAGAGCTAAAGATATAAAGAAAAAGGTCGTATTGAGAAGGGTAGAAGAGACAGAGATCTGATCAGGAACCAACCCCCAGCCTGGCAAGCCCCAAGCAAGATGGGCATCACACAGGTGAAGATACTCACTCCCTGAGGAATTAGGGGATTAAGCCCCACATCATGAAGCCCCCACCCTAAGGACCTGTACCAGGAAGAGAAGCCCCATAAAATCTGGCTTTGGAAATCAGTGGAGCTTAACTCCAGGAGAACTGGAAGCCTATAGGAAACTGAGACTCTGCTCTTCATCACTTGGTCTGGTGCCCAGTACAGAGGCAATAGTTTTTAAAGTGTCTGGGTTATATATGAAGGAGGTTTATTCACTCATTTTGGGTTGTGTGCAGGAGGGGAAGGAATCGTAGGAACTTTCTCTGGGAATGAAAGGACTGGCAAGTGCCCTTTTCCCCTCCTTTATTGTAGCTGGCCAGATGCTGGTGGGAGTCAGCTCTGACACTTTCTATTTACCTTGCAGGCATGACTCTCCCCACACTGGCATCCTGCTGCAGATCTGCCCCACCCAGGCAGGCACCCTTTCAAGACGCTCCTACCATACTACACCGAGTTGGCAGTCTCAGTCAGAATCAGCATCACGCCAAAGGAAATACAGCCCTGCCTCTCTGAAGTGACCCCTGCCTTGGAAGGAGGCAAGCTCCAACCACGAGCATACCTACACCACTTGTTGTCAGGCCTCTCAGCAGCTGCACTGAAGACTAGCCCTGCCCACCATGTGCCTGCAGCAGTGATGGCCCAGTTGCCACAGGGGGGAATATACAGCCCACAAAGGGGCAGCCCTAAAGTACCTAGCTTTGGTGACCATGGGTGGATTGTGTGTCTGGACTCCATAGGAAACCTTCTACATAAGGTCACACCTTCAAGGCCAGGAGACATAGCTGACCTACCTAATACATAGAAATAAACACAGGGAGTCAGACAAAATGAGGAGACAAAAGAATATGTTCTCATGAAAAAAAAAAAAACAGACAAAACCTCAGAAAAAGAACTACACAAAATGGAAATAAGTCATCTACCTGATAAATAGTTAAATTAAAGTTCATAAAGATGCTCACCAGACTTGAGAGAAGAATGGATGAACTCAGTGGGAACTTTAACAAAAAGATAGAAAATAAAAAGGAACTTGTCAGAGCTAAAGAAAATATATCTGCAATGAAAACTACACTAGAGGGAATCAACTGCATGTGAAAAGATGCAGAAGAGAAAGATCAGTTATCTGGAAGACAGGGTAGGAGAAATCATCCAAGCTGAACAGCGAAAAGAAAGAATAACTTTTAAAAATGAGGATAAGTTAAAGGACCTGTGGGATATCATCAAGTGTATGGACATTCAAATTATAGAGGTCCCAGAAAGAGAAGAGAGAGAGAGAGGACCAGAAAACTTATTTGAAGAAATAAAGCTGAAGGCGTCCCTAACCTGGAAAAGGAAACAGGCATGTAGGTCCAGGAAGTACAGAGAACCACAAACAAGATGAATCTAAGGAGATCCACATCACAACACATAATAATTAAAATGTCAAAAATTAAAGGTAAAAAGAGAATCTTAAAAGCAACCAGGGAAAAGCAACTAGTTACATACAAGGGAAACCCCACAAGACTATCAGCTAATTTTTCAGCAGATACTTTGCAGGCCGGAAGAGAATGGCATGATCTATTCAAATGCCATAAGGAAAAAAACCTACAACCAAAAATTCTCTACCAGGCAAGGTTGTCCTTCAGAACTGAAAGAGAGAGAGAGTTTTCCAGACCCCCCCCAAAAAAAAAAAATTAAAGGGTTTCTAAGCTCCACTAAACTGGCCTTACAAGAAATGTGAAACAAACTTCCTGAAGTGGAAAGGAAAAGACTATAACTAGAAGTAAGAAAATTCAGAAAGGAAAAATTTCTGTGAAAAAAGCAAACAGATAGTAAGTATAGTAGATCAATCACTTAAAGCTAATACGAATGAAAATGGAAGTGAAAAATATCTGGGGAAGCAATACTTTTATCAGACAAAATAAACTTTAACATAAAACAAATGTCTTGACTTGAGAACATGGTCATAATACTAATTAAAAATGTCTTATAAAATGTACATAAAACACAATACCCAAAAAGTAAACTTGAGATGGTCTATTCTAACCTCTCATTATTTGTATGAGGAAGTTGGAGTACTAGTTTTCTAAGGGTCATACAGTTAATTTGTGGTATAACAAGATTAGAACTATCTCTTAGATTCAAATTCAAGGTTCTTTCAGAGAATCTTGAGCTCACCTTGTTTTATGAGACACTAAATATCAAAAGATTTTGAGTCTTATATTGTTCACACCTTCCTAAAATATCTCAAATCTTTCCTATCCACCTAAGTTTCAGAGCAGATTTGACAACACGTTCTTCACATATCCATTCATGTCTTGCTAGAAATAACATACTGGTCTCTACCCTTAGCATTATTAGTTGGTTTAGAAAAAGAAATATTACATTGATTCAGAAACTTTTTCTTCTTTTCTTTCTTTCTTTATTTCTATGAGGGAGACAGAGATTATTTTATATTTTTGTGGAAGTGTTATTTAAATGAGCCAAGTATAGATGGGGGACTATATATTTTGGATTTACATATATCTGAATTTTGACTAAAGACTATTACCTATTAGTTGTCTCATCTTGGGAAGATTATTTATATTATTAGAGGTTCAGTTCCCCCCAACCATAAATAGAAAAAAAATCAGTGTAGGGTTGTTAATAAAATTACAAGTATTGCTGGCACAATTAATTCCACTTCTTAAGGCCCTTTTCCTTAAATCCAATGGTTTCTGCAATTTTTCACAATATAAGTCATAACTATATAGGATATATAAGATACAGTCAGTGACTATAAAGTTAAAGGGACAAGATAATAGATTATGGGGCCTGATATACAACAATATAGTTGGGTGGGGAATTTGCCAAATTAAAGTGTGTAGGTTTTTCATAAAGGGAGTGACTCCATTTAGTGTCAGAATATGTTGGCCATTTGAGTCTAACACATACAGATAATTGATGAGATATATTTTTTTCAAAAGAAGATGTAAATCTGGATTTTTTGTATGAATGTGGGATATGTCAATTTCTAAATTTCATTGGCTAATTAAATTATTTTTAAAACAGTCTGAAAAAATCTAAGATACCCATATGCTATCATGGACCAGGTGAATGACATACAACATTTTGAGATCAAGAAATCTACCTTATAGAAGATAACTAATATACAGTAAAAAACAGGTAGGAGTTAATCTAGAGGCTAAGAGTAGAGAAGGCATATTCAGGTAGAAAAATGGAGAAGGGGCAAATTTAATAGTTAGAATGAAAAACTGTTGCTCGATATATGGAAATGATTAGAAATGGGTTTGGACAGGTATGCAGCTTCATGGAAAAATTTTATACCATGTTAAGAAATTTTAGATTTACCCTTATTAGGCAAAGGAAACTTGGAAGATTTTAAGTGGGTAAACAGCATGATTTATGTTACGTGAGCAAATACTAGTTTTGGAAATGTCCATCTGAGTAGACTAGAAAGTGGGTAGGTAGATAGATATATAATAGGAGATTGACTAAAGAATCAGAGTTAGTGGCAATAATACTCAAATTAGTATTATGAAGGAAGTAATGAAGAGTAGGGAACATATATAAGAAATATTTGATGTAGAACTTCTAGGATATGCATTTGATTGAATGGGTGAGGGAGAAGAGGAAATCAGTAATACCATTTGGTATTAGATTTACACATCTTGATGGATATAATTCCAGTAAATGATAAGAAAACACAAGAACCTTATACTTTATTTATTTGTGCTAATAATAGTGAAAATGGAAGCGCCTGTGGTTTATCAGTGGAGGTGACCAGAAAGGACTGATTGTTCTCTATCTCCAGAGTGAGCTTTCAGGAGTAGACGAATATTAGGGTTCATGAGCATATACATGGTAGGATTAACTCTTTGGGGATAAAAGAGATGCTTAAAATGGAGATATGAATTGTGCATTTATCAATTACTATAACAAGTATTTGAAAACAGGGTGGAGGAAAGCAAAGGCAGATCACAAAGAGTCTTGTAAAACCTGGAAGAATATATTATGTTAGAATATGATGGGTCAGGAGCATAATGCATAGGATAAATCAACATATAGAGTAAGTGGAGGATGAGTACACAGTGAGAAAAATGTGTTGCTTTGGCTAGACAAGTAGGAGAAAAATCCAAAACAGTGCAGCATCCTGGAGATCAGGCTAAAGAGAGCCAGTGGTTCCAAACAGTCAAGCAAAATAATGACCAAAGTATGTTATTATGTCTGGCAACGGAGAGGCCAGTACCAGTATTTACTAGAGTCCAATCTGTGGAATGACAACTATGGTCAAACCCAGACTGCAATGACTAAAATTTTTTGGAAGATTAGGAAACAGAGGCAATGAATACAGAGTATTCTTTTTAACTTATGGCTCAGCAAAAAATTTACCAAGTACTGAAAGGATGTGGATCCATATGATTGCTCATACATTGTTAAAGGGAATGTAAATTGTTATAACCACGTTGTAAAAAAGTTTTGTATGATCTTCTAAATCTGAATATGACTCTGTGATTCTAATCCTAAGCATATCTCTAATAAGAGAAATACATACACATGTGCAATACACATCTAGAGGAATGTTCACAGCACTGCTATTCACAATGCCAGACGTCTCAGATCTACCCAAATGACCATTGGTGGGAGAGCGGATGAATATTCTGTGGGGTATTCACAAAGTGGGATTCATGTAAGTCAAAACAAATGAGCTATGGAGGTTTGTAACAATGTGGATGATTCTTAGCAAGATAATATAAAATTTTAACAACTAAATAGCAAGCATTTTTATACCATAATACTTCATTGTAGATTAAAAAGTTAAAAACAAAACAAAAAGTGCTCTTACAGAAAATGCACAAAGAAGCAATAAAACTATAAAATGGACTACGTGATTGACTAGGATGGGATTCAGTTTGATGGTTACATTGTTTGGGTGAAAGAGGAGAATGGGATAGAGTCATAAATATTGATATATTAAGGTACTGATAAAAGCCCCAGTTCATTTTGGGAAACCAACATATTGAGAAACTAAATGAACAAAAATGTATGGTTCTGGAGCAATGTTAAGGCTATCACATGAGTGAAGGATTATGAATAATCCTGTCCTGGGCAATCAATGTCTAAGGTCTTAAAAAAAACGGAAAAAAAAAACCTTGATTATTAAAAAAAATAGGAGGTAGAAGGGAGAGGAATTTCTGGGGAAAGGGTAATGAGATTATCATATGCAAGAGAAGAGAAACACTACAGGACAATGTTGAGGACAGAGGAAAGAAATGGAATAGTTACAGGTTATGATTACCGAGGATGCATAGGGGATGAAATCCAGACCAGGGGTGGAAAGTTCCAGAATTGTTCAGTGGCAAGCAAAATTTCTTTGAGATAGAAAGATGGGTACTTATATATATGTAGGAGGACAAGCAGGAGAGTGAGCGGATTATACCTAATGGTCACTATTTTAACGGAACATAGCAGAAGAGGCTGTTTTCTATCAGGAAGAGTTAAGAAGATGTGATAGGTTATAGAAAGATTAAATGCTTGAAATGGCTGTAGAATTGAGAAAAGGGTGCAACTCAGTAAGTATGCTGTGTAGATTTGAGGGGCTAAGTGGGAGATGAAAACCATACATTCTGAGTAGCTTTAATCTCTGTTTGGTATTGTGACTTTTTGTCATCCAGCTTTCAGAGAAAGTGAAGGAGGTGAGGTGGGTTTATTCAGTAGTCTTGATACACGAACATAAAGACTATAGTGCAAGGTTGTGGGAAGTGTTTCCAAAATTTTAGTTAAATGCTGCACAATGTGGGCTTGAATAGTCACTATGGAAAGGAAAACAGAATTGATTAATCCGAACAAAGCGGAAGTATTGAGGAGCTAGAGGTCCTGATATATCTTTTTAATTCAGGCCCGGAATATGGATGTTGGAATGGATTGCAGAATTAGAATAAAAGTAAAATGCATTGTAATTGAGGACATCAGGGATTGTGCAGTTGTGTATATACATAGGTATGTCATAGGTACTTGCATATATTAATAATATATGTAATATATATAATATATATAACTTAATAAATATGTATACTTATATAAGTATATACATTTATATGTAGACACAAATCCCTTTGTTTAACTTTGTTTACAATCAAAAACAAATACTGAGTAAAATCACAAACTTTGAAATTGCTCTTTGAAATGAGTATACGGTATAGATGCAGTTAATAGCTAATTTCCAGTTTATGTTTTCTGTTTTATAAATGTTTATTATTGGTCATACACATTTGAAATAATACATCGCCAATTATATATAGTCACAATTTTTAAAAATCTGTTTTTTGTTTTGACCCTTCAATAACCTTATATTCTCATTGATTATATTTCCGCTTAGTCAACATTAGTTACTGTTATTTAGACTTACAGTAAATGATGATAAAATTATCTTCTCTTAAAGCCATTCATGATCTTAATTTTATAGATGGAAGTGTTACAGAGCTCTTTTGGGTACAAAATACAAAGTACAGTAGAACACAAAAGAAAATAATACTTCTGTACCAGAAACTGAAGACCACTCAGTTTTAACTACTAGTACAGGTAAGTTGCAAGTACTTCCACTGATGTCTGACATATTTTATTTCATAGAATTAGCTCCTTCTGTTCCATTTCAATATACAATTTTGAGGCTTTACATTGAACTTATGCAGGAACTTTAATTTTGCTGATCTTTCCTCTTGAATCCATTTTATTTATTATAGTTAAATGGACACTTAATTTCACAAAAGAAATCTGCCATAATATTGTCATATTTATGTGATTATTTGGGTATTCTATGCTAGTCATAAATTTTGCCCTAAGTATTGAGTTCTTGGAATGAATACCATTCCCATACATTCACTTTGATGGATTTTCCCCCTCAGGGAGAACTGCTACATATTCCAGCAATTCATTTCATTTAAGCTCAAGATTTCCTAGTGTAATCCTAACAATGGATTTGGGACTATCAGAGGCAACCTCTGGTTTCACAGTATTGTTAGCTACAGAATTTAGCAGAAGAGCTATCCCCATCATTAAACTTTTGCCATGCAAGGAAGTCACCTATTATCTGGTCATTTGAAGTAAGCAATGAAATACATAAAAAATACAGGTTCAGGTCTCTAAGTGGTCTTGAGATTGAGGATCATTTATCTATTGTTTTCAAGATAGAGACTACATGGTCAAGGAAAATGGTCCTGCTGTGGGAAAACTGCTACTATTTTTCAGAAGAGAAAACTTGACAGAAGAGTAAGAAGTCATAGTTCTGGTCTCAAGATTGATGACAGAGAGGAGCAGGTGTTCACTTTATTAAACCTGATTAAGTGCTTTTTGAGGTGTTCATGTGTCTTGAGTTAGGATAATTGTGTAGGCTTTCCTCCAATATTATTTGGCCAGTTTGGTTTGAGGCACTTGTATGTACCGATGCACAGGGGACACAGTGTAACAGAGACCTGTAGGAACCATTGTTTTAAGCCAGGAGAAATTATTTCTCTTTGAGTGCATGGAATGAATATCATTCTTTTTATTATATGAGTTGCAGCCTCAAAGAAACTCATTAGTTCCTATCAGACTGTTAAGTCTTCTCAGGGCTAATGCAGAGCAAAAGAAGCACTGCCGTTGATAGAGACAACTTTTTCACAGTACTTAGTTCTATACTTAGTTCTATTCAAATATTGATGGGAGTTGAGTCTAAACGGCGAGAAGTCTCTCACTTACATACACATGGAAAAAATAGGATTAAAAATAGAGAGATTGGATATAGCTGGAATGAATCTCCACACAGCAATTTTTGTTTTACTTATAATCCAGAATGACAGATGAAGCTTCTCTTTTCTGGATCTATCACATTTTCCATCACTTACCAGGCTTGGGAATATAAAATCAGTCTAACAGATTCTGTGCCTTTCCTTCTAATGACTCAACTTAGGAACTGAATTCCACTTATGTTATTTAATAGTAATAATGTTATTTCTATTAGTGTCTTATGAAGGATGAGCTAAAAAACCCTCATGTTTTCTTATTCCTCCTTATATTATTAAAATAAAATGAATGAGTCACTCTTTACTATAAGAAATGAATGAACTAACCAATAGCCTATGGTCAAAGAAATACAAAATCCACATACAAGTTGATCAAATACCTTGATCAATTTAAAACTCAATTTAAACAAACAAAAAAAATCAATTTAAACTCCTAAGTGAGTTGACTTTTCTTCTACTCTCAGGATATGAACTTTATTTGTAATCCATATTTTCCTTGTAATTTCCAGTTCTGTTCTCTTTGGTTTTATTCCTGCCATTAAAGTTTCTGGACTTCAGAGTTTCAATGAAACTTCTTTAAATGGTTTGATAAGTATTATTTTACTTGTATATGAAATCTAAAACACAAAACAAATGCACAAACAAAACAAAACAGAAACAGACTGGTGGTTGCCAGAGGGGAGCCTGGTGGAGGGAACGGGAAAAATAGGTGAAAGGGATTAAGTACAAACTTCTAATTATAAAAGAAATAAGTCATGAGAATGTAAGGTACAGCATAGGAAATATAGTCAGTAATATTGTAATAACTTTCTATGGTGACAGATGGTAACTACACTTACGGTGGTGAGCACTGCATAATGTATATATACCTTTCTAAAACCACAGCTAAAGTTCAAGGAAATATCTCATCGGGAGAAAAGTTTCACTGATATGTAAGACATTTTTCAAATTGAATATATGACAAGATGGTGCTATGCTAATGTTAAATGTCAGCCCACAGAACTAATAGCATCTTAGTCTAATGTTTAGGCACTCGAAATTCATGGAACAAAGAGTAATCTGCTGAGAGACTTGGTTGCTCACTGCCTACACTATCCTATTATGAGCAATTCTCAATATTTAGTATTTGGTGCTTGGATCCCCATCACTTTTCTCCTCATCTCACTACTGAATTTTGCCAAAATGAAGGAATAGAATGATAACTTTTTTAAGTATTTAAACTTTTAGTGAAGTGTTGGATACCTAAAGAAAAGGAACCAGGGAGGGTGAAGGGGAATAAAGGGCACAACCACTCTCAATCATAATATAAGTTGGTTATGGGGATGGTAGTGCAGAAGGAGGAATACAGCCAATGATTCTGTAACATCTTCCTCTGTTGACAGATAGTAACTGCACTAGTGGGGGTAACTGTTAAACCACTGTGTTGTATACTTGAAATGAATATAAGATTGTATATCAATGATACTTCAATAAAAACATAAAAATAATAAAAGGAGCAAGGTTTAGCTTTTTAAACTGCTTGGTGCCAATGAATAGGGAAAGAAATAAAAATCATCTGTGGTACTCTAAGCCTTTCCTTTGTCCTCCCTGGAAGCATCACTCCTCGAAGCTAGCAACTAGGATCTAAAGATGTACAGGAAATTCCATGTGCACTGTCTATAAAAATATACAGTGAAATATCCCAATGCTTTTCTGTCTTACTAAAAGCTCTTATTACTACTCAGAGTTTTCACTAGATTTTGGGGGTTTCTTAATTAGATCATCATAATCTGCAAGTAACTGTTCATGCTTCACTTCATATAGTAGGACTTCCAGAACCATGGTAAATACCAGAGTAATACTCACCATCCTAGACTTGATCTGGACTTTAATGGGACTGTCTGCAGCCTTTCACTGTTGTATATGATACTGACTCTTTGTTTACGATGTATCATTTTATAACTAGCTTATTTTAGATTCTCAATGGCAGTAAGAGACAGAATTCCTATGAAAAGTTCACTCAGGGATGTAAAGGAAGACTTGAATAAATGGAGAGATAGATTATACATATTATTTTTTTAATTGAAGTCCCATGATACATAATCTTATGTTGGTTTCATATTATATCTATCCTTGAGTTGGAAGATTAATAAAAAGACATCAATTCTCCCTTAATAAAAACTACTTGCATTATTTAGTTTTTCAGCAGAGTTTATGAAAGCTAACATTATTGTTGTGTTTTATTTATTTAATTAATTAATTTTTTTAGTTGTCCAAGATTGCAAGTCTTTATTGTGAAAGAGTCTGGATTCGCATTGTCATGTTTTATAAAACTGTCTTAGTTAGTCATAGTTATTTCTTCCCATATGTGAACTTAAAAGCTCTAACACCAGGTTCTATAGATTTTCCATTAGGACTTCAGTTCTGCAGTTTTCTTTATCTATAAATTGGTCTGGGAAGAATTGCCATCTTAACAGTTTTGCTAGAGCATTATTCCTCGAATTACTCCAGTTGTCTTTTATACCATACAGAGCCACAATCTTTTTTATCACCCTGAGTATAAAATATGAGCTTCTATTTTTTAAGTTTATATTTTTGTTTATTTATCATTCTATTATTCTATCTTTCCACCTATTTACATGACTATCCATCTACTTAACTTGGGGGAAAAATTTAAGTATATGTACATAATATAATTCCTCTAAAAGGAAAAAATAAACAGGAGTAAATTACACATCCTATGAGAGAGAACAGGGGCTTTGTGCCTAAAACAAAGTAGAACTCAATAAATGCTTAACATATTCATAAGTTGGAGAATTAGGTTTTAATTACTATCAGAAATAAGTTTGAGAGATGTGTTAAGTGTATGTCTTTTTACATGTTTCTGGGTAGTTTATAATTTTAAATATAGCTGAAGAAACAAGTGAATAAATGTAAGAATAATTCAAAGAGTGATGCATACTCTGTACAATCCCCTCTTAACCAGTTGCATAAAACTCTAACTAGGACATACCATCACACTATCGAAATCAACTATATACTTTACAGCTTTAGTTTTCTCATTGGCTTTAGCTTAATCGTGATATAAAAGATGATAACTTGGAGCCTTGTTACATTGTTTAATTGCCTTATGGACTTATATCTAAGAAATAATTTTTTTAATGTGTACCACCTGAAACAAAATGCAACAGATGTGATTAGAGAGGGGAAGGGAGATTAGGACTTCACTCTTACATGACTGTGATACATATATATACTGTCTATGAATTTTGGGTTTATTGAGTTTAGTTCCTTTGGCTCCATCCTTGATATTGGAATCAGAGGAAACTCTGGATTATGAATTCGATTAAGATAATGAATGAGATTTTAGACTGGTTTAATTCAGGGTCTATTTTGGACATCAAATCAGATATAGTCAGTATATAGTTGGACATGGCATTTGAGATATAAATGCTGGAATAATCAACATATAACTAATATGTGAAACCCTAGAGAGAGCCACAGGAGAGTTCTTAGAGTAAGAAGAAGATAAACACTATAACTTAGTGATACACCAATATTCGCAGTCCTAACAGAAGAAGGGAGAGCATAAAAAGGAATAAGAAACAGCCAGAGAACTTAAGAGAAAAAAACTCAAGATGGAAAGGCATCAATCAGCAAAATTTAAGTATGAAGAGTGCAACTGTGGCAAACGTTTTAAGATAAATAAATAATGAAACTTCATTTAGATTCAGAGAATAAAAGTTTGGGTGACCCTATAAAACCAAGTTTACTTGAATGTCAGAAAAGAAAGTTTGGGCAGAGCACTAAATTGGAGAAGATAAAGTGGAGATAGAGGCTGATTTAAATTCAGTGCAGTCAGGTGCTAAGTCTTTAGGACACTTAACTTATGAAAAATTTTCCAATTTTTAATCTCTTTTCCATCCTCATATTGTTTTTCTTGCATGAGATATTATTTCCTGAGTCTTCCCATCTCTTCTATTTCAGTTGCTGGGTTAAAATTCCTTAAGTACAAGTTTGATCATGCCACTGTTGCAATTATTCAGTCAGTGACTCCCTGCTTCTATACCATTTTGAATCATGAATATAAAGTTCTATGGGTAAGAAACAGACTGACCCTAAATCAGAGCCTGAAAATTAGAGGAGGTGCCATTGTGATGTACACTTTGGACATATATTAGAAATCACCTTTATTTAAAATTCCACCCTTTCCTAATAGGTGTGAGGTACAAAAGTAACATTGGTCTCTCTTACCTGTGGTCTTACAGTGATTTCCTGAATCTTTAAGATGGGGTCCATGGCTGTGATATGTACACCGTACAACTTAAAATTTCCACCAGAATTTTCCTCCAGACCAGTAGAAAACCCATCCTAACATTTTCAGGCCGTGTGGTACAAGAGGTACCACAATATCTCTATACTCAAATACCAAAATACTCACACTTAAATGATGTCATTTGATACTCATTAATTGATTCATTAAACTAATAATTATTAAGAGCCTATAATATAGCCAGGTCTTAGCTACACACAAAGACTATCACTGGAGTCCAGTTGTTTAGTCTACTAATACAGAAATAATTACAAGTAATCCTGTAAGGGGCTGTGATAGAGATGTGCAGCTTGAAATAGAACCACAAACTCAAATCCCGATGTGGGTTGAAGTAGAGTGGAGGCTAAGAACGGTTTTAAGAGGTAGTATCTGATTTGAGTCCTAAAAAATTACTAAGTGTTAATGATATAAGTTAGGGGGAAAGTAAACAGAACAAAACAACATAAATCATGGATGAAACAAGCAGGCTTTGGGGCAACACAAAACATTCAGAGGGCAGAGAGAGGAAATGAAAACTGGATGATCTTGTATCTCCTTAAGCAGCTTTATTATTACCCACCAGCAATGGAAGCTTATTGGGTTGCATAAATAATTCGGTAGTGACTGATTTGAATTTAAAATATATGACTGGCTGCTGTGAAGAAACAGAACTGACATTTAAGAAGAGCAAGGAAGATCACAAAGGAGCCAGTTTTAAGTCACAAAGTCAGCTCAGGAGAAATATGAGTTTTAATGAGGGATGTCATGATGGAAATGTAAAACATAATCAGCAATAATTATAATTAATAATAATAATAGATTTAGGAGTGAGCTACCAGGGCTTGATAATCACTGAACTTCAGGAGGCTAAAAAAGAAAGATGATGGGAAAAGACATGACACTGGCGTTGGAACCGAGCTGGAACTGGAAGTAAAGGTTAACATTTGGATCCATTTAACAAGGGGTACTCATCCTCGGGGTCTGCAAATTCATCCTACACACACCTGGAGTTTTAAGAACTAAAGACAGCTTTCAGATGACTAGAGTCTGTCATTTATGAAACAAGTACGTTGGCTGAATCTCTGATAAAAATGTTGATTTAAACGTTCTTGAGATCTCTAGATAAAGATTTGAAACCTTCTTGACTCCAGCCTGGCATCTATCTGTGCTCAGAAGATCTGCCTTTAAAAATAGAAAACGAAGCTGTATCACTTCTTATTCCCTAGGTCTCAGAACAGAACTAAAGGCTCTAAGTTGGAATCTTTGCTAAATACATCAGTATCAATTAAATTAGTCAGTGTTCTCATTATTTTCCTATAAACCCCATTTTAAATCTTGCTAAAACCCCTGAAGCATTTCATGAGGAAAGATAGCAGACAGAAAATTCCACAAGAGCTCCTTGAAATCTGAGCTTAATATAAATTTAGCTTAATATAATATGTAGGTAGGTCTATAAATGTTAAGTCCTATAACGAAATGTATTTCAAATAATAATTAAAATTTACTTTTTCAAATAAGCACGAGCAAGTAAATAAATTTCCCAATAATAAGACTATATCCAATTGAAATATCAGTAGAACTCAAATTGAACTTTATTTTGCAAGTTAAATTTCCCAGTTTCTAGATTCTAAAAATAATTCAAAGGTATGCAGAAACTTATCATTCATGTATGAGAGAATAGGGTACTTTGTAATTTGATTCTGAATTTATAATGCCACATACCACTTCTTTTACATTTTTGCACCTGTTATTATTAGTCCTAAAAATTCTGAAGACTTTTCTCTAATTCCTCAAGTTTTACACATACCTCAGAATTGAAACACCAATTTCTACAATCTTGGGTCAGAGCATTTTCTAGAATGTAGGTAGATTTTAAACTACATATTTTAAAAAACCTGTCAGCCAGAGATTTTAGGAGCTTACTTGCATTTCCTCTTTCTTTCTCAGTTAATCTGTTATTGATTTGTATTTGGTACACCACAGTCTCACTTCCGTTTTAAGCTAAAGGAATTTTGGTGAATCTATTTTCCAATATGGAAAGCAAAAGCGAAGAACTAAACATTCAACACAGCATTAAAAACAAATATTTAGTAGAGTAAATAGCATTTTTATATACTAATACCCATAAATCTTATCTCTTTGTGTAGGAAATTTCAAGTGTGTAAGGCATTATTCTTTGGTTCTGTAATTCAAAAGTTAATTAACAAGAGAAATTACTTTTAAAATATATCACTGTGAACAAGAAAAAAAATAAGAAAAATAGATTAGTCTTTTTGATATTACATTTTTTAATATCACCAAAACCAGTATGAAAACATACAAATCTCATACATACAGAAAAATCCATAATGTGTATGCATAGACCTTATATCTTTAATTAAGTAATTAAATGGCTTTTAAGAACATATCATTCCTCAGTGGACTAAGATATTTAATATTTTTAATAGATTTGCAAAGTCACTTTTGTTGACTCACGTCATAGATATAAATTTTTCTGACTCCAAATTTCACATTGCCTTATTGCCTTTGTAAATGCAATCATTAGTAATTCATTAATTTGTGGATATTAATATTATTTCTAATAAAAAGGTGCTTGACTTTTGATACAAGCCATTTCAGCATAATCCCTAAGCTTTCAGACTCCCCTCCACATACATATGCACAGTCAAACTGTGTCTGTTGATAAGTGTGAGAGCGTAGTCTTCCTCCTTCCTAATATATTTGTGAATATCTTTAAATCAACCTCATTTTCTCTGCTAGTGTCTTATTCACTTTATTGCCCCCAAAAGTTTCTCATTTTATCCCCTTTGCAGTATTTCAGTTGTCAAGAAACATGTTTACAGAAAGAGCTTGATTTCAAACTTTTCCATTAAGCAATTCACATATAATTCAGGCCATTATTTCAGCCAAATAGTAAACAGCACCTCTGACCATATTGACATCAGAGGCTGAGCTCCACATCCCGTGCAAGCCACAGAGGTTGCATTTCAGCCTTGGCAGTGTTAGTATTTGCTGTACATTGGCAGGTATGAGCAGAGACGGTTTTCGCATGCCCTGTAAATTCAACTTTATTAAACATTTAAATTTTTCCCAATCACTTGCCCACCCAAACTCAAAGATTTTTCTGTTTCTCTTCTGGTACACACATGTTCAGTTTTTGTATACATTCAGTCTTATTGGTCATTTTTCACTTACAAGTGTTTCCTGAATGTAGGAATTACAATACCTTTTCAAGTCCTCATAGCCCCAGAGAGGCAATTTATATTTTCTCTTTGTTGTTACTTGATAGAGCATATGAAAATCGGTGAGACAGAAAATAACATATCTTTGAACATGCTGCATTCAACCCAAATGTGTTTACCCTCTTTCACTTGATTAAATCTTAAATGTCACAGAAAACCACTTTCAGAATAACACTTTCCACAGCCTACATTTGTGTGAGACCTATTTTACAGGCTCATCTTTCCCACTATCTTATTACTGTGCACTGTAATATCCCTGCCTTGTTACCCGTAGACTACAAGTATCTTCATGGATGCTTACTTTTCTTTGCAATCCTAGGACTGACACAGTAACAGCCACAAATGTTAACTCAATAAATGTGAGTTCAGTGAACGAGTGGTGTGGAATTTATGCTGTTTTAGGACTCCTATTCATTCTCTACCACAGATAGACAACAAAATAGTTAACATATAACTCAAGTAGGTATCTCTTTTTTATGCTTTTCTGATTGTCATAATTTTTTTTAAGTGAATAAAGAAAAGGAGAAGTGTTCATGAAAGGCATAAAAAACATAATCAGTTAGATTCCAATACTTTTTAAAATAAATCAGTTGAAAAAACGTACAGCTGAATTTCCACCTTTTCTAATTTGACAGGCAGCTTTCCTCAACACTAGACTCAACCATCTGCAATCCAAACTAAAAAGTGCTTATTTTAAATTGCAGTCAAGTTAGTGAATGCAGTTGAGAAGTTTTAAAATGAAAAAGGTGACTTAAATGTGAACCATCTGCAAACATTACCTACTTGTGCCTATTTTTAATTAACAAAAGTTTGATTAGAAACTTTGGCATAATTTTAATAAATTTTACAACTACCCAATTTTTTCACTACATAAACATAACCCTATGTTACTATACATACTATCAAAACAACATTATTACAGATAAAGGGGGACAATCCAAAATGGTAAAGGTGTCAAGCACCCAAAGATATAAAAAATCCTTAATGTGTGTGTGTACCTAATGATAGAGTGTAAAATACATGAGGCAAAAAAGGATAGTACCGTGTGGAGAAATAAACAAATTAAATATTAGCATTGGAGACTTCAGCACATCTCTATCAGTAATTGACAGATCCAGCAAGCAGAAAATTAATTAAGGATATAGTTGACCAGACAGCACTATTAATCAATGATACAGTTTACATTTATAGAATAATTCATCCGACAACAGAATACATTCTTCTGAAACTTGCATGGAACATTCACCAAGATAAAACACATTTAAAGCCATAAAATACACTTTAATCAGTTTAAAAGAATAGAAATTATAAAAAGTATTTTCATAAATCACAATGGAATTAATAATAGAAATCAATAATAAAAGATAACTGGAAAAATCCCCAAATAATTGGAGATTAAACAACACCCATAAAAACAAATGTATCAAAGAAGAAACCTGAAGATAAATTAAAATATATTTTCAATTGAATGAAAATAAAAGTTATTAAAGTTTGTGAGATGTCACAAGAGCAGTTCTTATAGGGGAAACTTCGAGCATTAACTATACATAATAGAAAAGCAAAAACATAAAAAATCCAAGCTTCTATCTTAAGAAACTAGAGCAAGAGGAGCAATTTAAGCTGAAAGCAAACAGAAGAAAAGAAATAGTAAAATTAGAGCAGATATAAATGAAAGTGAACATACAAAGCAAAGGAGAAAAATAAATTAAACCAAATGCTGGTTCTTTAGAAATAGCAATAAAATGGAAGAAATTCTAACGAGGTTGAACAAAAAAGAAAAAAAGAAATAAAGAAGGGAGGGAGGGAGGGAGGAAGGAAAGAAGGAAAGAAAGGATAGAAATGAAAGAGGAGACATCATTACAGATGACATCGACAGTGTGTTATTAGTGTAAGTGTAGACGTAAGAGATTAATGAAACAATAAAGAATACAGAGAAAAAACTAGATTTATGGTGGACTATCTTTTGGCAGATGTTACTTCTGTTTTGATAGTATCTGTGGAGTCTGTAGCTATGATCTTCTCTTTCGTTTTCTGTTTTTTTCTCTTGGTCCTATTTTTTTTTATCTTGGTCAATTTTCTTCTTTTTGTCTTATCTTGGTCAGTCTACTTAGAGGTTTGTCAGTGTTATTTATCTCTTGAAATACTAGCTTTTGGTTTCCTGATTTCAGCCATTATGTGTCTGTTTTGTTTTTTTATGTCTGATCTTATCTAGTTATTTCCTTTCTACATTTCTATTCTTCATTATATTTTCTTAAGTGGAAGCTTAGTTAACTGATTTAAGACCTGTCACACAGATTTCTGGAAAGTTCTTTATGTTTCATTAACTTTGGGGATGAGGGGTTCTTCAATTTGTAATGTCTGTTGACTTCTCCTTAAATGTACAGACCTATTTTTCTGCCATCTCTAAACTGCCATTCAAACCTTCCAAAAAATATTCCTTTTTAGTTGTACTTTATAGCTCCAGAATTTTCTTTAAGTTATATTTTATAGTTTCTCTTTCTCTGCTGATATTCTCTTTCTGTATAATCACTATGTGGTTATCATCTTTGAATATATTCAGAAAACTTTTAAATTCCTTGGTTGTTAATTGCAAAATCTGGTTCACCTAGGGACTGGTTTCTCTTGATTGCTTTTTAAAATATGGCTCTCATTTTCTTCTTTCTTTACATTCCTAGTGATTTTTTATTAAATACTTAACATGAGTGATATGTTTTCAAACTCTGGATACTGTTACATTCCTCTGAAGAGTGATTTTTGTTCTACAGTCAGTTAACATGTCTGGAATCAGACTCCAACCTCCTCCTCCATTGTATTGGCCAACAACTGAAATTCCACTTGGTTCTTTTAGCTTCTAGGATTCCCTTTTTCACTGGGACACCTTGAGCTCTCATCTGCTCCTGTATATGTTGGATGGACAACCGCTTCTATGACTCTCCTTTTCCAAAATTACTCTGTACATTTCTGGGTTTTCTTTTTTCTTTCAGACCAAAATGCTTTCAACTGAATCCTTAGCTAATAAACCTGCAGTGTTCTGCCATCCAAACATTGTAGGTATTAAGGAGTACTCACAGACAAAAATCAGAAACCTTGAAATCATCCAGTTTTAGTTTGACATTTGACTGAGGTTTCAAATATCAATTTTTCTTTGGTATTTAACTGATTCATCTGTTTTTTTTCTAGATGAGAGTGTGCATCTGTTGTAAACTACTCCATCACATCTTGAAGAGGAAGTTCTCCCAAACAATACAGGTTTGGATTATGGTTTTATAATGAATAACAACCCCAACAGAATAGGTAACATTCATTGTTTTTTTAAAGGAAATATTACAAACCTGCCAGTTAAAGCAAGAAAAATAATTTTAGTCAGAGATAATAGCCCTAATAGAATAAGGCGGGGAAATGAGGAGTCTACATTTTGAATCTCTTCTTTGTCAATTTTAATGACATGGGAACCCAGATTTTTGCAAAAGTTTTAACTCTCTTGCCAAAATTCATGAAATTTTGAAGAAAAATGGTCACAGTTTTCTCATGTAGAGATCAGTTTTTTCAATATTTCTCAGGATATATGCAAAGATACACAATTGATTTTTAAATTAATCATTTTTCTTTATCTTAATTTTTCTCAGAATTGGTTTGATTTTTCTCTCACCATCACTGTTATAAAATAATAAACAAACTAAAATCAACCTTTGCACTTCTATGCTGGCTTATATATGGATATTTCTTCTAAGAAATAATATTCTATGACAGGAAGCATAGACTATACATACATCACCTTTTTTCAGGGGGAGGGATAATTAGATTAATCTGAAAGTCTTTTGGTTTCTTATTTAGGCAAAATTAGAAAACTATAGCCGTCTAAGAAAAACCTTAAAATTCTCTGCTTAATTATCAAGCCAAAAGGAACAGAACCCATATCAGCTATAGCTTTATTGAAAATTCAGGAATTGAAAACTACAAACTTAGTTCTTTAAACTTGGCCACATTCTTAGTTCTTACCTTTATTTTCCAAGTGGTATGTAATCTTCACCATCTGATTTTGGACATTTTCTATTTCATTGGTCCTATTTTCTAAGATGTTTTGTTAGCTTATAATTGTCAGAGAAGTAGCACTTAAAATCTCCAGTGCACTTCTGTATTATAAAAGGCATCCAACATAAATAACACAATAAAGTGTGCAGCTGAAAGGGATACATGAAAATATATATAAAAAGAAGAAGTTATAGAGCTTAAGGTCAGAAGGACTCGGGCATGTCATTTGCTATGATATAAGTAAAATCCAGAAAGTGAAAATGTATTGAGGTAAGAAGTGATTTAACATTGTACGTTTTCAAAAATTTTACATGATGACAAAAAGTGAATTTAATAAATATATAAGAAAATTGATATTAAGAGACTGAAATGAAGGATGTTCCCAGGAAGAAGTTTGTAGCTTTAAATTCTATTTAGTCTACGAAATTCTCTATAATAATGGATGAATGAAAATAGGAGGAAGGAAGAATTGTTGCATTTCTTACCACTTGAGTTTATTTCTTAACTTGTGACTTTTGTGTTCAAGTGTCTGATTTTTGTGTGTGATTTTATTTTTGGATATTTTAACCAGTTTGGAATGGTGTATTACAGTTTTCTGATGTTTCATGTCTGGTCTTTAAGGGGGAATTTTCATCTGTTTAAGTGCTTTCTTTCTAATCTCTTGTGTTTTTCCCATAGTATCTTCAAATAAATGAAAAATAACTTTTGTGAAATGGGATGGTAGTTGGGGGCGCTTTGCTGGATTCCTAGGTCAAGCGTGCCCTCTACTGTCCGGATAATGCAGTGCAGCCTCTTAAAGGGATGGATTTTAGAGAGGGAAGAAGATGCTTTGTAAAATGTCATTTGGTTAATATATTCTAACACCCTTCTCACTTCATACTCATGTACTTGCTTCTTTTTCCCTTTGCTGCACAGGTTCCCAATGAGCCTCTCTATTCTTTTATACCCTTTTCTCCCCAGAAATGTTATATTTCTAAGACTAACTCTTTGAACAGAAGCTCTTTAGTTTGATATAATCCCACTTGTTCATTTTTTACTTTTGTTTCCCTTGCCCAGGGAGACATGTCCAGAAAAAAATTATGCATATTTATGTTCAAGAAATTTTTGTGTGTTTTCTTCTAAGAGTTTTATGGTTTCATATCTTTTATTTAGGTATTTAATCCATTTTGAGTTTACTTTTGTATATGGAGTTAAACAGTAATCCTGTTTCATTCACTTGCATGTAGCTGTCCAGTTTTCCCAACACCATTTATTGAAAAGACTATCTTTTCCCTATCATATATTCTTGCCTCCTTGGTCATAAATTAACTGACATATATGTGTAGGTTTACTTCTGGGCTCTCTATTCTGTTCCATTGATCTGTGGATCTGTTCTTGTGCCAGTACCATACTGTTTTGATAACTGTAGCTTTGTAGCATAATTTGAAGTTTTAATTACAACATATAAAAAATATGATAAACACTAAATGGGTCTGTATACATTAAAAATACAATAATTCTTATTTTCATTATTTCTACAAGGTACTGTACATGTCAGATCAAAATTGTCCATATAATATCGTCTATGAAGACACTTTCCACATTTTCTTTAAATTTAGCACTAAGTTTAATTTCAAAACTATATAGATATGTGATTATTTCCTTTTTGTTAGTTTCACTAGAACTTTAAAAGTATGATTTATTAAACAAAGACTGCAAATATGTATCACGAATGCTACATGTAACACCCGGAGCTGCTTTTAGCATGAATGCTTTCCTTTGCATATATACAAATACATATCAAAACATGAACATATTTTTTGATTTTACAAGTAACCAAGAATCACTGTTTAGAAAAGTATTCCCAAACAATTAAATAATAGACTAAGTTGACCAGCTATTCTTCTAAGAATATTATATTCTTAGGAAACATATATTCCAAAACTTAACAATTTATTATAAGGATTCAAGTACTGTGAAATTCTGACATGAAAAATAAAATTGTAATTCTGGAGGGTAAAATTTTTCATATTTTTCTTCTGTAATGCCTATCACCATAAACATCAACTCAATATAATATTAACTAGATCTAAAAAGTGACATGTAATGTAAAATCTATACATGTTACTATTTTCAACTAAGCTTAATGGTAGAGATGCTAGAAGGTATTACAGAGTAGATTTTCTCTGTGGGAGGGCATGAAAGTATAGGATGGATGTGGAGAGGAAGAGGAGGAGAAGACAACTAGAAAAGGGCCATAAATCAAAAACAAAAGTGGGGGTAGATAATTGGCCACTTCATAGAACATATCCTTGGAGATATGTTTTGAAACTTAGACCTTTGGAAAGGAAAATATGGCTAATTAATAGGAGCTAAATAAATTAATATAGTCCCTGAGGAAGCCCAGACATGAGACTTAATAAAGATTTTAAAAGGACTGTTTTAAATATACTCAAGGGATAAACAGGGTAAAACACAACAAAAAACAAAAAGGAAATTAGGAAGATGTATGACAAAAATGAGAAATCAATGAAGTATAAAAATTATAATATGGAACCAAACAAAAGTTATGGATTGGAAATTGAATACTGAAATGGGAAATTCACTAGAGAGGTTCAACAACACAGATGAACAGGCAGAAGATAGAATAAGTGAACTTGAAAACCAAATTATTAAAATTATAGAGACTGAAGAGCAGAAAGAAAAACGAATGAAGAAAAGTTAATACAGCTTATGGGACTTGTGGAAACCACTGAATGGGGGAAATATGCATGATAGAAGTCCAAGAAGAAGAAAGGGAGGAAAGAAAAAAATGGTAGAAAGAGTATTTCAGGAAATAATGGCAGGAAACTACAAAATCAAGTTGAATGATATCTAAGTAGGAAAACTCAAAAAAGCCACACTAAGACACATTGAAATGAAATTGAAAGATGAGACAATTAGAGAATCTTGAAAGCAGAAGAGATAAGTGATGCATCATACACAGGGGATCCTCAATAAGATTTTCAGCCAATTTCTTAACAGAAACCATGGAGGCCAGAAAGCATTGGAATGACATATTTATAGGGCTGAAAGAAAACTTTAAACCAAAATTATATATCTGGCTTTATTATCCTTCAAAAAAGAGGGACAGATTTACCCATTTCCAGATAAACAAAAGCTGAGGGATTTTGTTAAGCCTTGCTCTATAAAAAACACCAAAGAGAGTATTCAGGGTAAAATGAAAGGGGGATAGGTAGTAACTCCAAGTTGTTTATGGAAATTTAAATTGACAATGCAAATATGTGGGCAAATATAAAATTCAGTTTTATTGCAGTGTTAGTATATAATTCCACCTTTTCTTCAAATGATGCAAAGGAAAAATGCACTTTAAAATAATTATAAATCTTTTATTGGACACACAATATATTAAGATGTAATTTGTGACATCACTAACATAAAGGAGGAAGAAGCTGTATAAGAGTATAGGTTTTGCATGCTGTTAAATTTAAGTTGCTCTCAATTCAAATTACAGAGCTATAACTTTAGGATATTATATTTAACCCAAATGATAATTGAAAGAAAATACCTGTAGAACATACACAAAAGTAAAGAAGAAGAGAATAAAAAGAACTCAACTAAGCACAAAACAAGATAGTAAAGAAAGAAATTGAGGACAAAACCTATAAGACATACAGAAAACAATTAGCAAAATGGAAAGAGTACATCCTCTCTATCAGTAATTAATTTAAATGCAAATTGATTACACTCCCCAATCAGGAGAGAGGTAGACAGAATGAAAAATAAAAAGATACGTGCTGTCTATAAGGGACAAGAAAAAAGGACAATAAAGAAATAGAGAACTTTAACAACAGTTTGAGCCATTTTGACATAACAGACATCTATAAAATAATCCATTCAATAACAACAGAATATATTTTCTTCCTAAGGGCACATGGAATATTTTCTAGGAGAGACCATATGTTAGACCACAAAACACATCTCAATAAATTTTAAAGATTTAAATAAAAATTATTTCCATTGAAAATAGGATGAAATTAGAAATCAATAACATAAGGAAAATTGGAAAATTCACAAATATATAAAAATTAAACAACACACATTCTTAAACAACAAATGGGTCAAAGAGGAAATCGCCAGTGAAATTAGAAAATATCATGAAACAAATGAAAAGGAAAACACAACATACCAAAATGTATGGGATGCTGTGAAGACAGAGATAAGAGGGAAATGTATAGCTATAAATGTATACATTCAAGAAGAAGAAAGCTCTCAAATCAGTAACTTAATTATATATTTTAAAGAAATTGTAAAAGGAAAACATACTATACCCAATTCCAGCAGAGAGGACATGAAAAGATGTGAGCTGATATATGCAAATAAGAGAATAAAAGAAAAAAAATCAATGAAACCAAATTTGACTCTTCAGAAAGACCAGCAAAATCAAGATATGTTAGCTAGATTTAATAGAAAAAAACTAAAGACTCAAACTACTAAAATCAGAAAGGAAAGTGACAATGTTATACTGAGTTTAAATAAATGAAAACATTATAAGAGAACATGATGAACAATATTATGCAAAAAAATTTGCATGACCTAGATAGACAAATTTCTAGAGATACATAACCTATCAAAACTGACTCATGAAGAAATAAAAAGTGTGAATAGACATATAACTGGTGACAATACTGAAATAATTATTATTAAAGAGAAAAATGCCTATATTTCTCAAACTCTTCCAAATTTATTGGAAGGAAAGTACACTTCTTAATATGAAGCCAGCATTACCTTGATACCAAAGCCCAACATAGACTCTAGAAGAAAAACAAAACCAGTTTTCTTTATTAATATTGATTTTAAAAATTCTCCAAAAAAATTAGCAAATTGAGTTCAGCAGCATATTAAGAGGATAACTACCATGACCAGGTAGCATTCAATCCCAGAATGCAGAGATGGTTCAATAGATCAAAGTCAATTAATACAATATACCACATTAGCAGATGAAGGGGAAAAAACTACATGATCATCTCATAAGATGCAGAAAAAGCATTTGGCAAAATTCAATACCTTTTCATAAAGAAATAAAAGTCTTGTAAATTTAACCAAACAGGTGAAAACTTACTCACTATTACAAAATATTGCTGAAAGAAATGAAAACATAAGTAAGTGAAAAAATATCCTGTGTTAATGGATTGGAAGATTGAATGGTATTGAGATGGCCACAGTGCCCAGTGAAACCCCAGATTCAATGCAGTCCCTATGTAAATCCCAACAGTGTTATTTGCAGAGATAGAAAACCCATACTAAAATTCACAGGAAACCTCACAGGACCCCAAATAACCAAAATAATCTTGAAAAAGAAAGAAAATTTGGAGGGCTCACCTTTTCTGATTTCAAAACTTAACTACAAAGCTACAGTAACAAAAAAAAATTTATTACTGGGCATATGGAGAGGCATATAGATTAAATGGAAAGAAAAGAGAGGACAGAAAAAAAAACCCTAACATCTATATCAGTTGAGTTTCAACAAGGGTGCCCACACTGTTCATTGGGGAGAGGACAATCTTTCCAACAAATGGTGCTGGGAAAATTGGATAGCAATATAAAACAGTGAAATTGGTCACTTACCTTATACCATATAAAAAACTAACTCAAAGTAGATCAAAGATGTACATGTAAGACCAGAAAATATAAAAACTCATAGAAGAAAACAGGAAAATTTCATGACATAGGATTTGGCAATGATTTCCTTGATATGAAACCAAAAGCACAGGAAACAACAAAAAAATAGATAAATTAGATTTAAAAAAATTTATCAAAATTTTTGAGCATCTGACATTATCAACAGAGTGAAAAAATAACCTGTCAAATAGGAGAAAATATTTGCAAAATGTATACATAAGAATTTAATACACAGAATATATAAAGTACTTCTATAACTTAACATGAAAAGCAACCCTCTTCAAAAATCAGCAAAGGACTCGAATGCACACTTCTCCAAAGAAGATATACAAATTGTTAACATATGATATGGTCATCATCATTAGTCAATAGGGAAATACAAAGAGATACCATTTCACATGCACTAGCATGGCTATTATCAAACAAAACAAAACACAAAATTAAATAAGTGTTAGCAAGAATGTGAAGAAATTGGAAACTTTGTGCATTCTTGTAGAAAGGTAAAATGGTTCAACCTCTATGGAAAATAGCTTGGCAGCTCCTCAAAAAGTTAAACAGAAATTACCATATGTTCCAGCAAGTCCTCTTCTGGATATGTACCAAGACACTGAAAGCAGGGACCTAAACAGATACTTGTACACCAACATGCTTAGCAGCATTATTTACAATTGCCAAAAGATGGAAACAGCTTAAGTGTCCATCAATAATTCAGCATTTTTTTTCATGGATAGATAAATAAGATGTAATATATACATACAATAGAATATTTTTCATCTATAAAAATGAATTAAGTTCTGATACATGCTACAACATGGATAAGCCTTGTAAACATTGTGTTAAGTAAAATAATCCATAAGAAAGAACAAACATCCTATGATTCCAGTTATATGAGGTATCTAGAATTCAGTATACAGAAAATAGAGACAAATTCATAGACACAGAAAATAGAATAGAAATTACCAGAGGCTGGGAGGAGAGGTAATGGGAGTTATTGTTTAATGAGTACAGAGTTTCTCTTTAGAATGATGAAAATTTCCTAAAATAGAATGTGGTGATAGTCAGACAGCATTGTTAATGTACTTAATGCCACTGAATAATACACTTAAAAATGGTTAAAGTAGTAAATTCTGCTACTTAGTTCTCCACAATAAAATGTTTTTTATGAGAATGGGCTTGGCTCATACACAACATGGATAATCTTACATGCATTTTTCTAAATGAAGGAATACATATTGTATTATTCTATCCATATGATACCCTGCATAAAGAAAAACTATAGGGAAAGAAAAAAAATTAGAGATGGCCTGGGGTTAGTGGAGGCACTAGAGGTTAACTACAAAGGGGGTGTGCAGGGGAACTTTCATGGTGAAGGAACAATTCAGAATTCTACTGGGTATTGGATACAGGACTTTATACATTTGTCAAAGTCCATCTAATAGTATATCACAAATAATAAAATTTTATGCAGATGAAAGCAAACAAAAAGTCATCAGTCAAGATGTCAGGAACCCCATATTGGAATGCAGAGTGTGACATAATACCTGATGTATGACAAATGTATGACACCACAGCACTGAAAGAGAGGAGGAATTGAAAGCTGACCTAAGCAATTTGGAAACGTGTGTAACTGGGAAGTGTAAGGGTAGAGACAAAGGAACATAAATGCTACTCTAGTCAGACAATTTCTTTCTCATGATGGTATGGGTTAAAGTGAAACTGATTTACATATATATATACTACGAACATACATTGTGGTTGGGTGGGAGACAAGTGTCACATTTTCAGAGGCAAGTGACAGATAAGTAACAGGGAAGGTTAGAGTGAGTCCTGTGCTACCAGATTAGAGTCAGAGACTCTAATAACTCATGCGTAGCATAGTTAGCTACTGTATGCACAGATGGACTGATAAACAGATGCACATATGTGTGTAAATATGGGTGAGTACATCACCTACATCTGCCTGCCTGAAGAACCTAGAGGCAAAGAAACTCCAGAAGTAGCAAAACACCCAGCACCCAGATTTTGGTCTCTAAATACCATTCACCATAACAGGAACTAGAGCTCCTACTTGAAGTGACTGAGTCTGAGGATGGGGCAGAGAAAATATGGGATCAGCTCAGAGCATCATCTAATGTCAGAAAGTCAGAAAGTGTTAAAAAAACAAAAAGATTGGGGCATGCCTAAGGCTCACAACGGCTAACCTGAAAAACCTCCCAATGGCCAATACTGGAACCATTTAAGCAACAAAATAAAGCATTATAGGATTATAACCAAAATATAAATTATATCCATGAGCCCATACTATTATAAATAAATGACTGAAAAATTAAAGAAGTGGGAGAGAAGAGACAAATCTTTACAGAAGAATTTCAAATTCTCCCTCTCCATAGAGTTTAACTTCTCCCGCAATAGGCTGTGCTTGGTTACTTGCTTCCAAAGAACAGATACGGAAAGCAGAAAATGATAACTTTCCAGTGGGAAAACCGAGCAAACACTCAGTCACCAAGTGATAAGGTTAATTATCACCTGTGAGGCCATGTGGATAACGTGCATCCCTGATGAGGTGTGATAATCACTAGGGTCCTTCACCTTTGGAATCGTTTTTTGAGAAACTCTTAATCCCAGTGTAAATATGAGAAAGACATCAGAAGAAGAAAAAACTGAGAGGTATTTTATGTAACACCTGACCACAGGGAAAGACTGAGCATGTCACAGAACAAAGGAGATTGATGAGTGTCATGTTGCAGCCTAAATTGAAACTTAAAAAAGACAAAGACATTGATGGAAGAAGTGATGAAATCCTAATAAAATCAGGAGTTTATGGTAATGTGTCCTTGCTCAGTCTTTTGGGTTTTGACTGTATTAGTGTAAGATGAGCCAGGAAGGAAACCAGTGAGGACTATAAGAAAACTCTCTTTGCAACTTCCTTGTAAATCTAAAACTATTCTCAAATATGAATTTATTTTTTCATTACATTTAAAGAATACCTTTGTGCAACAACACATAACGCTTAGCCCTGTTAGTCACTTGAAGAAAATAGAAGATATAAAGTCTACCAACAATTTTGCAAAATGTCATAACCAGAACCTTTCCATTTGCCTAGAATTTGAATGTGTCATTAAGTGATTATTGTTAAAATTTGTTTTAACTCTGCTACCTCATGAAAACATTTCTTTCATCAAAAAGCAAAATCTGCAATGTAACCTTTTGGCTTATATACTAAAATACTTAATGGAACAGAAAGTAAAATAAATTCGCATGGTATTTAGTGTGTAAGGGAAGTAAAATACAAATTGAATCTTCATTTGTATCATCACAGAAATAGAACATAAAGAATATTTTGAAAATATGTAATACATCCAGTGTTATCAAACTGCCGAGTGGAAGAAAACATTGCTTATCTTTATAACTAGGATAAAGACTGAAGGGAAGGACAACAAAAATCTTCAAAGCCTGAAGTTTAATTTAAGTATAAATATACTTATAGCGGAATGAACTGAAAAACATTGTAAAAAGATTATGTTAGGGGAGAAAAATGCTCCCAAGGGTAAACCAATTAAATTTAGATGTATTTTCAAAATACCACAGAATGAGTGACAATCTAATGATCATTAAGATTTTAAGTCTTACTATTCAAAATCTCCTTCAGATAAATGTAGGGAATGCTAATAATACATAGTTGTTTAGAAGATAGATTTAAATCTCTCTTTAAGTACAGTATTTACAACCCCAGATGCTAGTGTCTGTTATAAGGCTCACATTTAGGATCTCAGTATTTGGAGATAGTCATTTTAGTGGTGAGGGTGGGTTTTTCGGTTGTTTTTGTTGGGGTTTTTGTTTTGTTTTTAATACGCAGTGTTAGGAGTCTGTGCAAAATGGGGTATGGCCCTTTAAATTATTTTGCCCATTCATCTCCTCTGTTAAAAAAATTACCTGTCTCCATAATAAAATATGCAAATGTCAAAGCACAAAGCTCAAATGTGAACTGCTTTCTCACATATTCACACGTAATTGACAAATAGTGAAGCTTCTGTGGTAACACAAGCAGAGAACATATAGAGCCCAGAAGGATCATCTCGTGTCACAGCTCACATGCATCTGTTCCATCCACCTGCTGAGGCTTACCTCTCAACTCCATTGCCACCAGAAACCCCACTGCACTGACGCAGGTATCACCAACTCTATCTATAGCTGACTCTCTCTGAGGGCATCGCTATTACTATGCCTATTGTATGTGTCTACAGAACACAAAGGATGAATTTTTTTTTAATCCTCTAAGTTTATGTTGCAGGCAAATGAAGTAACTAATTCAGTTTTCAGAATGTCTTTCCAAAGGTGAATTACTTCCTATAATTTTTCATGCTTTACCACCAAATGTGACCAAAAGATTTGCTGGCAAATATATCAGTGTATATCTTGGATTACCAAGTGAGTTAATAGAGCAAATGTTCACATCAAGAAGGACAGGATGTGAATATTTAATCAGTAATTAATTTTTATTGTCTAATATTTTTCTCTATTTACATCCACATATACACTTTGCTTATTTATTTGATACAGCTTCTACATTCCTGATATCCCAGATTTGATAAAGGAGTTTTAAAGGCATTATAAGTGTATTTCTGTAAAATCGTGTTTTCTTATAAGTTATCTAATGAGAAATTATTAAATGTTAAAAGTGAAGATTATGACCATAAAAAAGGCCTATATATTTTTTAATTATATTATGAAAGATAACAAAGTAGCATTATTCTCTGAGAAAATAAAAATATGTAAGAAGTAATTGGATGATACACTCACAAACTAGTGAGCATAAGAATTTAAAATTTTTTATGTAATCATTATTGTATTCATATAAATTTCTTTGATTATAGATTAACATTTTAAATACTTGAATTATTAGTTAACTTTTCAAAAAATTTGCAGATAAGATTACTATTTCAGAGAGAATTAGTTGCTTTTACTCTATGCCTTCAAATACTATGGGCATAGTACAACACATCCACAGAAGTACAACTCAGCCAATTTGAGACCTAATACCAGGACATTCATTTTTACCACCAACCATGTTGGAAGAGGTGGAAACGGTCCTTTAGGAGATTATGAGAAGTAAATTGTCTTTGAGTCATAAGAAAGAAAAAGTGAGGATAAGGAGAAAAAATATCAGGAGAGATCACAAAGGGGAAATTTTAGAATAACCCACATGTAACACTATTTATGTTTACAATAAAATGCCTTATAAACATTTTCTTGATTTTTTTCTGAATGGGGACAATTTTTAAATGTAATATAAATATGTCACACATCTCAGCATTGCTATACTTTTAAAATGAATGTAAATTCCATACTTGTAGAATTCCAGGTAGTAGGTGAAATGACAATACCCATGCATTGAAAGAGATTCGTTGAAAAATGATAATTTTAAGAATGGAAAAGAAAACAATCTGAGGCAAAAATCTTTCTTGGAAAAAAACTGCAATGTAAAATATTATACCAGGAGTTAAATGGCATGAAAGACTAGTTTCGATGATATAAAGAAAACTCAGAATATCAAAACTTAGTTTTTTTTAAAAAACTGTCAAGTTGTGTGTCTTTTAGAATTGCATATCAAACTTTTCAGAAGTGTATAATTGGAATAGATATACTCATCAGCAGAATCACCATGTTGGTTCTCTGTCCTGTGGAGTACAGGCTATTACGGTAGAAAGGCCACGTGAAAACCACTAACACTACCTCTCTCCAGGAAAATCACTAGCCAGAAGCGATACTGCATTTCTGAAAGAATTGCAAAGATTAGTGCCACCATCAAGGACTTGAAGGATACAGAGGTGGTGATTCCTACCACATCCTCATTCGCTGTGCCTATTTGACCTGTGCAGAAGACAGGTGGATCTTGGAGAATGACAAGGATTATTATCATCTTAATCAGGTGGTACCTACAGTTGTAGCCACTGTACCAGATGTGGTTTCATTGCTTGAGCAATGATCCACTTGTCTAAATACCATCTTTTTCTTAATTGTCGATCAGATTTAACAGCGTTTTGGTGAAGTCATTAGGATCTTCCTATACTATGTAAGATAATGTCATCAACAAATAGTGGCAATAGTACTTCTTCCTTTCTGATTCTGGTGGGTTTTTTTTTTCTTTTTCTCGCCTAAGATAGCTGGCTAGGACTACTAGCACTATGTTGAATAGGAGTGGTGAGAGTGGTCACCCTGGTCTTGTTCCTGATCTTAGACAAACAGTTCCAGACTTTCACCATTGAGTAGCTAGGGTCTTATCATATAAAGCCTTTATTATGTTGTAGGACACTCAATATACTCAGTATGTTGAGGGTTTTTATGATGGAAAAATGTTGTATTTGGCAAAATGCTTTTTCTGCATTTATCCTCATGATTATGTGATATTTATCTTTCATTGTATTAATGTGATAGAACACATTTATTGATTTGTAAATGTTGATCCATCCTTGAATCCTGGGAGTGACTCACACTTGATCGTTGGGTATAATCTTTTTAGGTGCTGTTGAATTTTGGTTTGCTGATATTTTGTTGAGAATTTTTTCATCTATACTTATCACGAATATTGACCTGTAGGTTTTCTTTGCAGGCAGTAGCCTTCCCTGACTTGGGGAACAAAGTAATGCTGGTCTTGTAGAACACTTCGTAATGTTCCTTGCTTTCATTTTTTTGGAAGAATTTAAGAAGGATTGGCATTAATTCTTCTTTAAATGTTTGGTAAAATTCACCAGTAAAATCATCTGGAATTGGAATTTTCTTTGTTGGGAGGTTTTTGATCACTGACTCAATGTCCTTACTTGTTATTGATCTGTTCAGATTTTCCGTTTCTTTGTTATTCAATCCTTGTAGGTTGTACATTTTTTTAAAAATGTATCTATTTATTCTAGGTTGTCCAATTTTTGGCATATACTTGTTCACAGTAGTCTTCATGTCATTTGTCTCTACTTTCATTTTTAATTTTATTTATTTGGGTCTCTCTCTTTTTCTTTGGGTTAGTCTAACTAAAGGTTTGTCCGTTTCATTTATCTTTTCAAAGAACCAAATCTTAGTTTTGTTAATTTTTCTATTGTTTTCCTGTCTCTATTTATTTCTGCTCTAATCTTTATGACTACCTCCCTCCTGCTAGCTTTGCACTTAGTTTCTATCCTTTTTCTAGTTATTTGAGATGTAACATTAGATTGTTTATTGGAGAACTTTCTTTTTTCTTATATCTCATGTATCATTTTTCTATTTCCATAGATCTGGAACCATATTACAAAACTATAATAATGAAAACAGTATGGTATTGACATAAAAGAACAGACATACAGATCAATGGAACAGAAGAGAGATCCCAGAAATAAATCCACACACATACAGTCAACTAACCTTTGAAAAGGCACCAAGAACATACAATAGGAAAATGATTGTCTCTTCAATAAATGGTTCTGGGAAAACTGGATATCCACATGCAGAAGAATGAAATTGGTCCCCTGTCTTACACCACTCACAAAAATCAACTTGAATTGGATAAAAGATTTAAATGTATGATTTTTAAATCATAAAATTCTTAAAAGAAAACATAAGATTAAAGTTCCTCCACATTTTCTTGACAATGATTTTTTAATATGATAACCAAAGTACAGGCAACAAGAACAAAAATAGACAGTGGAGCTTACATTAAAGTAAGAAACTTCTGCACAGCAAAGGAAATAATCAACAAAATGAAAGACAACATATGGAACAGAGGAAAATAATTGCAAACTATATAACCATAATAGGTAAAATCTAGGAAATAATGTTTTATATTGAGGAAGTACTCATTTGAAGTGTTAATTTCTTTAATTTTTAATAAATTATTTCCTACTAGATGCTGCTGAAATAAAATGTAATACTATTTACAATTAAAGCAGGTAAAATATGATCCCATTTTACAAAGTGCATTTCTATCATCTATGTATCCACCTATTTATCTATCTATACAGCCTACTGATATATGTTTATAAATTATATATTCACAATGATTTTTCTAGGTGGTATATAACATTTTACATTTCTTAAAACTTTCTTCTTTGTACTTCTCTGAAATTTCAAGTTCTTACAAAGAATCTATTTTTTTTAATTGTTAATTTAAATAAGAAAATAAGCAATGACTAAAAGGGAGTTTAAAGGAATTTTTCAGTAATTACCAATGGTGAAATATTTCTTCTTTTTACTTTTATGCATTATAGCAATTTCTAATAATTTTTAGTTCTGTTATACATATGTTTTAACTGCAACTGTCATGCACTTAAGGATGTTGAAGATTTTTTGAATTTCACATGTCATATATGTGATTAAGTTGACACACTAGAGGAGTACATACAGCTGAGAAATATTGTTAGAAACTCCAGACATATATTCAGCAAAGTGTAGCACTTTAAGAAAAGTATATTTTAATTCTTGGTGATTATAAGATAAAGAAAAACAGTACATTTGCATTAGATCATAAATTCTGCATCATCAGATTAAAAATAAAGCCTATAACACATATATGTTAAGCATATTTGACATACACATACTTAGTGTACATTTAAATGCATGTTTGATTTGCATCTACATATTTAATATATATTTACATACTTATACCATTTTAATTTAATTAGAAAATAATATATGGGGAGGGAAACTAATCCCTTTTAAGAACTAGTGGTTAGTGTTAACCTAAGGCACACAGGGCTCAATAAATATTTGCTGAATGAAGAAATAATATATGAATAAACTAATATATATATGAGTGAATATATAAATACAGAGAGACAGAGTTATAGGGCTATTACCCTAATTTTTTCTTGCCCGAGTTTTTCCCTCCTCACACAGACTGAAAGGCACTCTTTCTGGCCAGCCTGAGGCAAAACTGAAACAAACATCCCAAGAACATTCTCTAGGACGCTGAGGGAGAAGTACTCTTGGACCTGATGTTTTTCTCCAGGCATTGGGGAAGAGAAGGACAGGAAAGCAGATACAAGATCAGTGGAAATGCTTACTAACAAGAGAACTAAGAACACAATGGAGCAGAAAGCAGGAAATATCTCAAATCTCCTGGGTCTGCATTTTCTACCACCTGTCTCTCATCTTTGGACAATTTACCTCCTCAGTAGTTCTGGACATGTGTAAGCTCTCCCCAAGAGAAGGTAGGAAACTTGGGCATTCTGTGTGGGGTTGGAATCACAAAGGGTTAATCTTGACCCCTAACAAAGATGGAACTGAACTGAACTTTGTACTCACAAATAGAATTTCCATGTGGACAAGAGAAGCAGGGATTTTCTGGCATAGAAGGAAGAAGTGAAACCTTAAAATAAGGAGGAAAAAAATAACCCTTCATTCTGAGAGCAGACTCTGTTGTGGAAATGGCATTTAATTGGAAAATAAGGCTGAAATAGAAAACCTAATTGGGACTTCGAAGAAATGAACAGCAGTTTCTCTTGTCAGAGAAAACAATTCCAAGGAATGAATTCTCGGAACAACCAAAGGTATTGGTCAGCATAATTAATATTTTCATTGTGAGATCATTGAAAATAAACAAAAGCAGAAGGTCTTCAAGAGTGGTCCTGGGAACCAGAAGCAGAAGGACCTGAGAACTGATAAATAATGTGAATTCTTGGGCCCCACTCTGAAAATCACCGAGTCAGAAAGTTGGAGGTGGAGCCCAGTGACCTGTATTTTTACAAGCCCTCTAGAAAATTCTGATGCAAAGTAAACTTTGAAGTCCACTGGTACTAACGTTGGAAGCAAATGAGTTACCCATGAGGGGTTGGGGTGGGTGGGTGAGGAGGGTGAGGGGGGATAAAGGCACACATTCTCAATCATATAGTAAGTTGGT
Source organism: Smutsia gigantea (assembly GCA_032199065.1). Classification (NCBI taxonomy): domain Eukaryota; kingdom Metazoa; phylum Chordata; class Mammalia; order Pholidota; family Manidae; genus Smutsia; species Smutsia gigantea. The sequence goes on from JAVSCE010003555.1 coordinate 185,019, forward strand.
CACAGGGATGGTAGTGCAGCACGGAGACACTATACAGCCCATGATTCTGTAGCATCTTCCTATGTCGACAGATAGTAACTGCACTAGTTAGGTGAGGATTTAATAATATGGGGAACTGCTAAACCACTGTGTTGTATATTTGAAACCAATATATGATTGTGTATCAACAGTCCTTCAATTAAAAAAAAAAGGAAGTCCAATATAAAAGATACTACAAAATGCTGTATGAAAATAAAACAAAAATACACCCAGATACTTCCTGAGAAGTTATCAATGTATCTAGCTCAGCAGAAAAATAAAAGTAGCTGGAGCTACCTCAGTATTTGAGGGGAAGCCACACAGGAAGTCTCAAAAAAGCTCACTGCACACCACAGGGCCCAGAGCAAGGGATGCATTACCGTGCAAGGCAGGGGGACCGCCACAAAGCTGCCTCTCTCTCCTCAGTTTCATGCAAGGTCTGGGGACAAGGCAAAAGGTCAATTTTTAAAATAACACTGATTCATGATTTACCTTGGAAGCCCTGGCTCACTTTAAATCCAGCCTCTTGGGTACAGCTTCTCCCACAGGGATAAACACTCATGTAAAAATCTGATATTGGATTAAAGTGTCCGGTGATTGAGCCCAGAATTCATTTGTTGCTATTTTTTTTTTCATTTGTTGCTATTTTTGTCTCTTAATGTTATTTCACTCCCTTCAAAGATGAATAAGTATGGATAATTCTTTGGGCTGCCCTATCTATATTTCATTGTTTACTAGCTAAGCAAACTAGCATTTCGGGAATCCATGTGCCAGGAATAGTTTTGGTGGGGTTTAGGGGTTTTGTTATTGTTGTTATTCTAAATAAATCACCACATCGAATCCTCAATCAACTGGATAATGGGATTGCTATCCTCATTTTATATTTGAAGAAACTGGGTTCTAGGGACATTAGGTGACTCATCAAGGGCATATAAAATGCACCTCTATGACTTTCTGTAGTAAATGTTAGTACTTGTTTATATTTATATAGGTAAGGAATAAGAGAGAAAATTGTGTCCATTCTCATCCCACTTGTCTATAAAGAATAAGAGAAAATGTTTTGTCAGACTCCAAATAAAAGTCCTTTCTGCAAAATCATTTTTTACATTCGAGGGAAATCATGCACAAAATTTAAATATGAGAGATGAGGGCAAAACTGGGGTGGGCTAGATTTTTGCCTCCAGAGTGCCAGTGGGAGCTCACAGTGATACCAGAAAATGAATGAGGAGAGAGGACCTGGCTAGTTAAAGAGTCCACAGGAGGCAGACTGGGAGTTTTCTGTGGGGGAGAGGAGAGAGCCTCTAAGCTCAGCAACACTGGCTGCTAAAAAAGCAAAGGTGTTCACTGTCATTACCTCACTGAAAGCATTTCAGTTCACTTTTCAGCTTTGAAAATGATTTTCAATGTCTCTCCCTCATCAGAATTACAATCTAAATGTTTAGCAAGCAGAACGCCATGGACTAGACCTGCAGCCAGAACTCTTCTGTTATTCTTAGGAAAAAGTTCTCCTAGTCTCCCTAACACACCATCAGGCCTATGGTGCAGAGTCCTGAGACGGTAGGTGGCTATGGGGCCCAGAACTCTTCATGCCCTAGCGCGTGTCCACACCAATTCAATCCCCTGCTTCTAGAAAGAGAAAAAGACAGCTTTTCAAAGGGTAATACCTCTCCAGAAATTACTGCCCACACATGCTCTTCTTCTCTGCTAAAACACAGGGTTACACAGAAGAAGGAAAATCATGTGGAAATCCCTATTAGTGAAATTCATTTCAACCTCACAATCCAAATGTTGGTAAACTCAAACAACCAAGATTTTTTGAGTCCCAGTGTTCTATACCATAATTTCATTAACAACAGCATCAATTATCCCTTTCTCATCGGTAGGTAACATCTTTTCCACACATAATACTGTAACAGCCTCATTCCTGTCTTTGCCTGGTGAAGTTTTGTCCTGTAGGGCATTTGTAGACTGTTACCTGTACCCTCAGGCGACCTCTGGAAAGCCACAGTCTCTGAGGAATCTGCTCAGCCTGGGGCACTGGATCTGCTGTGGCCCCGGCTGAGTGGACACAATGAAGGCCATGCCTGAGTCTGGCCATTGTACAGGTTATGATAACCTCATTTTACAACCATGGGTAGAGAACAAGCATTGCTGGGGTGCTCTGGCTAGGAAGCTAGGCAAGCATCCAGGTTCAATGACACTGATGGGGCTGAGAGATCAGGGAAAGCATACAAATTATCCAGGATACTGCCAGTGAGGAGTGGTGCTTATACCTTCATATGAAAAGCTCTGCGAACTTTCCAGGTTTAACTTTGATCTCATCTAGGTAAAGATCTAAGTTTGACAAAAAGATACATAAGCTTTTACTTAAGAAGAAAAGTAAAAGCAGTTATACTCAAAATAAATAGAAAAGAGGAAATAAATATGATCGAGAATGGACAAACAAAAAATGAACAAAATGATCAACCAAATTGATATAAATCTCCAGCTAAACTGATCAAGAAAGAAACACATATGCAACAATATCATAAATGCAAACAATATCAGAAAAGAAAGGACATGATCACAGAGCCTATGAACAGTAAACAGATAATAAGGGAATATTATTGCTATGGGTTGAATTGTGTCCTCCCAAAACCTATGTGTCAGACCTTACCCCTGCACCTAAGAAAGTGACCTAGGGTCTTTGTAGGTATAACCAAATTAAGATGAGGTCATTAGAGTGGGCCTGAACCCAATATGACGGGTGACATTATTAGAAGAGGAAACTGCATGTAAAGAAAGAGACATACAGGGTGAGTGCCATGTGATGACAGAAGCCTGACTTGAAAGATGTAGCTGCAAGCTGACGAACACCAAGGATCAATGGCCACCACCAGCAGCCAGGAACAGGCAAGGAAAGACTCAACCCAGAGTCTCAGAGCAAGCATAGTGACACCTTGGTTTTGGACTGCATTCCTCTGGAACACCTAGAGAATAAATTTTGGTTGTTTTAAGCCATCAAATCTGTGATATTTTGTTACAGCAGCCCTAGGAAGCTAATACAACTGTGAAAAACAGTATGACAATAAATTTGACAATTTGGACAAAATGGACAAATTCCTTGGAAGATAAAGATTACTATAATTTATAAGAAACAGATGTCTAAATAGCCCTAAGTCTATAAAGAAAATGGTATTCCTGATTAAATACCTTATCCCAAAGAAAACTTCAGACCCAGATTATTACACCAGTAAATCTGACCAGTTAAGGAATGAAAAGACAAATCCTACCCTCTCCAAAACACAGATGGATAATCAAAAATATTCCAAACGAATATTTAAGGCCAGTATTTCTCCAATACCATAAATAGTAAAAGACATTTAAAAAGAGAAATTAACAGACCAGCATCATCATGAAAATAAACACAAAATTCCTTAGCAAAATATTATTTGAGTAAATCTAGCAATATATTAAAAAAGGATAATAAATACAGCATGACTGAGTAGAATTTATCCAAGAAGTGCAAGTTTTGTTTAACGTTCAAAAATCACTCAATGTATCATATTAAGTGATTAAAAGAGAAAATCTATATATAATCATCTCAATAGATACAGAAAAATTATACAATAAAATACAACTCCCATTCATGATAAAAGTCTCAGTCAACAAGAATAGAAGGAAAATTTCCTAAACTTAATAAAGAGGATCTACAAAGAATCTAAAGCTGACTTCACACATAACAGTGAAAGACTAAACAGTTTCCTTTGTAAGATTGGAAACAAGGCAAGGATGCCTACTACCATCGCTTCTCATCAGCATTGTACCTGAGTCCTGGTCAGTACAATAAAACAAGAGAAAAAATGAAGGAAAGGAAGAAGCAAAACTTTCTATATTCTCACAGGATATGATTGTGCACATAGACAGGAAAAACTCTAAGGAATCTACTAAAAAAAAAAACACCAAACCTACTGGAAACCTACTAGAAGTAAGTAAATTTAGCAAGATGATAGGATTAGAGATCAACTTACCAAAACCAATTATATTTCAATGACCTAACAGCAAAGAATTTGAAAAAATGTTAGATGCCATTTACAATAGCATCAAAAAATACAGATTTAACAAAATGTGTATTAAGACCTATACTCTAAAATGTATCACATTGCTGGGAGAAATTAAAGAAAATCTAAGTAAGCGGAGAGATAAATCAGGTTCATGAATCCTAACATTCAATATTTTTAAGATGGCATTTCTCCCAAACTAATCTATAGATTCAATGCAATCCCCAGTCAAAACTTCATCAGGCATATTCGAAGAATTGTTTAGAACATGCAAGGTCCCTGAATAGTCAATATACTTTTGAAAAAAGAAAAACTTTGGAATATTAGGGTTCCAAGACTTATTATAAAGCTACCATAATTAAGACTGTATGATATACTGCAAATATAGGCCTATAGATCACTGAGACAGAATGGAGAATCCAGAGATAGACACACAGATATGGTCTATTAACTTTCTACAAAGGCACCAAAGTAATTCAGTGAAGGATAGGAAAGTCTTTTCAACATATAGAGCAAAAAAAAAAAAAAAAAAAACCCAAAACCTGGATCTTTATCTATATGAAATAATAGTGATCCTTGAACCTTTTCTCACACACAAAAATTAATTTGAAATGGACATAGGCTAAACATGTAAGTTAAAACTACAAACTTCTAGAAGCAAACATATGAGAAAAGTATCTGTGATCTTGATCCAGGCAAAGAAAAGCACAAAAAGCATGAAAAAGAAAAAATGATAAATTAGACTTCTTCAAAATTTTAAAACTTCTGCTCCTTGAAAGACACCATTAAGAATATGAAAAGGGAAGACAGACCAGGAGAAAGTATTTGCAGTATGTATATTTAACAAAAGACTATATCCAAATCATATAAAGATAAGTCTTATATAGTAAGATGGACAAACCCAATTTAGAGAAAAGATTGAATAGACACTTCACAAAAGAAGATATACAAATGGCCAATAAACACACAAAAACATATTCAATGACATGAGTCTTCAGGGAAACACAAATTGTAAACTACAGTGAGATGCCATTGCCTACCCACCATAATAGCTAAAATTTAAAAAGCTGACAATATCAAGTATTGGCAATGATATGGAGCAACTGGAACTCACATATGTTGTTACTGGAAAAGTAAAATGATGGAACCACAGTGGAAAACAAACTAGAAATTTCTTATAAAATGAAACATGCACTCACCATAGGACTCAACAAACTTTTAGTTATTTAACAAAAAGAAATGAAAACACACAGAAACGTATACATAAATAGTCACGGCAGGTTTATTCATAATAGCTCCCAATAGAAAATACATCAAATGCCCATAGGTGGGTGAACAAATTGTAACCAAAAGAATGTACAACTGATACACAAAAGAACATGGATTAACTTCAAAAATATGCTGGACGTAAAGAAGCCACATATCAGAGTGCTTGATGTATGAGATTCTAATAGGAAAAACTAATTTATAGTGACAAAAAGCATATCTCTGGTTGCTTGGGGGCAGGTGGGTGGTGAGGTAGGGAAAGGAACTTTTGGAGGTGATGGAAATGTTCCGTCTTGATTTGATGGTGATTAAGAAGTGTATACATTTGTTAAAAACCCATTGACTTCATGACTTTAAATGGATGCATGTTATTGCATGAAAATATAATTCAATAAACTTGATTTTTAAAATGCTGTCAAGGTCAGGAAAGACAAAGAAATCCTGAAGAACTGTCCCAGATTAAAGGACACTAAAGATACATCACAACTAAATGTTTCACATGGTCCTGAACATGGACAAAAAACACTTATAAATGACATTATCGGGACAGTTGACAAAATTTGAATATGGATTACAGATGAAATCATAGCACTATATCAGTGCTAAATTTCCTGATTTTGAAAATTGTAATATGATTGTACAAGACAAATCTTTGTCCTTTAAAATATTTAGACAAAGGGACATAACGGAATGTCCCTCATTTATACCTAAAGAATTGGCAAAGAACAGGGGAGGCAGACGGGGAGGAAGGGAGAACTGTAAAGAGCTGATAGAACAAAATGTAAACAAATGGTAACTTTGGGTTATATGAGAGTTCCTTATACTATTGTCTCAACTATTCAGTAAGTTTGAAATTATAGCAAAAAAATTTTTAAGCTTTTTAAATGAGAAGTAAGCATGTAGATGGGAGAAGGGTGCAAGATAACTATTTTTTAATCATTAACTGTGCTATTTCTGAGAGCCCGAGGCTATTGAATGATTTATCCTCTTGATAAGGAAAATACCCAGGCTATTTTTCAAAGCTCTCTAATTGGTTCTGTAGCTGGTTCAGGGAAAGAAAAAGAGAATTTCTCAGGGTCATTAAAGAGCAGTATAACTGCTCTCCAAAGACAAAATATTTCTTGCTCCCCCAAGGAGACACATGGCACCTGATCTCTTAAATCACTGCCCAAAAGAAATTTTCTTTCTTTTCCAGCTCGGCTCTGTTTCCATAAATGGACCTCTGTCAAAAAAAAAAAAGAAAGTTCTCTGTCAAAAACAGTAATTTGTAAGTAATCATAAATTATCACAGGAAACAAACAAAAATTACCTAATTTAATTTCACCTTTAAGGAGGCTGAGAAAATAGGATCCTCTTCTCACAGATACACTTGTAGTTATTAGAGCAATCAATAGTTGTTATTCTTGTTGAGGATAAAAATGCACATTCACCTTTCCCAAAAGGCAAACTCATTAATGTAAAACTACTGTAGGACAGAAAACATAAATGGCCAACTGGTTAATTCTGAAGCATTCTGTAACATAAATCATAATCATAGACTGTGTGCTGGGATATCAAATGTCACATGATTATTGGCTACCTTTCCTCTGACAGCGTCTCTCTGAGCACCAGTCAGACATATGAGCTAGTACCAGTACCTCCTCATCTCAAAACCAAGGTGTGTTTCTGTGTGTATGTACTCATGTATATTTATATTCAGAAATAATACAAACTAATATACAGATCTTCCTCAACTTACAAAAGCATAATGTCCTGATAAACCCATCGATAAGTTTGAAAATATCATTAAGTCAAAAGTGCATTTTATACACCTAACCTGCCCAGCATTGGGAGAAGGTATCCTAACACATGTCACTAGCTCCGGATAAGATCGCAATCAAAACTGGAAGCACAGTTTCTACTGAATGCATGTAGCTTTTGCATTACCATGAGGTGGAAAAATCATAGGTTGAACCATCTTAAGTCAAGGACCGCATGGAAAGGATTTTCAAATGAATTTTAGGGATACTCAAAAAATTCATTTGAGGTTGTGGGAGGGAGGGATCACTGTGGCTAAGTCAGGATGATCCAATCACTTCACACTTACTTTATGATTTTGTTTCATTTTGTGTGCATCACAACACACACTCTGAGTATGTATTTAGCATCATAATCTTATTAATAACTCTGAATGACACTTTTCTTCCTTTTTAACTATACTTGCTAAAACACTTTCTTAATCACTCTACTTATTCTTACCAATGACTTCTACTTGAAAATGAGTTAAACTGTCTGGATTAAGAGTACATTCTTTTTAGAAACAATGCTTCCATTCCAACACCAATATTATAATTTGAATGCATTCCAGAGACTTACATTCCAGAAGATATGCCAGTGTCAATCCATTTCCATTTACTTTCCCTTTGATTATATGATAATCCAATCCAATAGTTATTTTGATAAGCTTGGGATTGAACAAAGACCTATAAAGGAAAGAAAACACATCATGTGACTAAATTCCCCTCTATTAAATGAATTAGAAGGATCAGTCGAGGGCCCAGTTACTTGATTGTATGACCATCCCTCAATTCCAGAAAAATTTCATTTTCCAAAGTTATTTTCTCCTAGCAGAGTATTTATTTATGTTAAAAATGGCTGCCAATCTCATAGATTACTAAAAATATGGAAAAATTCTAAATCTAAATATCTAATGAGAAGATTTGTTAAATAATTTGATACTTTACAAAACCATTCAAAATCATGGTCCAGAAAAATATTTAAAGATGTAGAACAAAGATTACATAGTCTTAAATAAAAGTGGAATCTTCAAAACAAACTTATTCAAATAACAACTCTATGTGGGGAGGTGTGCATTAGAGGCTTCAGCCTCATAAAAGAAAGCCGTGTTGCATAGTTTAGTAGCCGGAAGGGGTGAAGGGAAAGTGGCAATTTGGGGAAATATTTATTACATCCAAAAATACAACACATCAAAGTGCCAATCACACAATGTCAGATTAAATGATTGAATGCATTTTTAAATATAGGATTAAATTTAACTGTTTTACTGCAATATAGAAAATTAGTTTATGACTTGATATAAATTTGTATGTGCTGTGATTTTAAAACAGCTATTAGATTCACATACACATTTTGTGTTGTTGTCCTGAATGATAAATAGAGCTGTCAGGCTGAAGTTTGCAAACATTTCCCATAACAAACATATTTTATGTGTGTGGATAGTTTTTATTAGTAATAAATTAAAAAGATAATTTTTACATTGTTGCCTTTTTATGATTCTTTTTTGAAAGATATGCATCTTGATATAATATATACAAATACTGATCAAGTGAATGTTACCTACAGATGTAATGAAGATCACCATGAAGCTAATTTGTAAAACTGTTATCAGTTTTACATTCCTCATTATCCCTATTTTGCAGATGGGAAAAGTGAGGCTGGGAGAGGTTTGGTAATTTACCCAAGGTACCGAGCTACTTACTAAGTGGCAGGACGGGGTTTGATTCCTGGCAGTACAGCTCCTGGATTCCTAATAGTAACTACTAGACTATGTTGCCTCTGGATACTTAGTTGCCACATTGTAGATATAAATAACTGCTGCTTCCAGGCTGCAATTTACCAAAGGGTTAAGTACATCATAGAAGGAAAGGCACACTTCTTTGTGAGTGGTTGTCCTGCAGACTCCTTAGAAAGGCAGATGTTTGCAAAGACCCAACCTGCTTCTTCAAGAGGGTTTCCATTTTAGAAATAATAAAGGTCATCATGATAGGTAATATGCATTGAATGCTTAGTAAGTAGCAAGATAATACCTATTAGAAGGCAGGGGTCTCCTGGGAGTCTCTTAACTATACAATTTTTGCTCACTCTACAGATTCAACACAAAGAGAAAACTGAAGGTCCCTCTCTCTGGACTCCCCCTCCCCTCCCCCCACAACACATCCTCAGTATCTTGGGTCCAAGGGTGAGAGACAGATTCCACGACAATAAAAGTGAATGCAACAGTCCAGGATACCAGTTCATCTTTATCATCTATCTTCAGAAGAGACAAACAGTAACTTTGGCAAGTCTGTTTACATTCCTTCCAGTCTTGATTTTTAGTGGTAAAATAATAACACTTCACTCCACAACAGGACCAGCGGTCTTCATAGATTTTGCCTACAACATATAAGGTGAAATAATAAGCTTCGTGTCATCTGGTATTCTGTTAAACATAGCAATATAGTTATCAGCCCTCCATAACTAAAGAAATCTAAATAGCCATCAATAATAATAATATGAGGTTCACCAAGATTCTGGGGTGACAAGAAATAACTCACTCCTATGTTCGCTGCAGTATTATTCACAATGGCCAAGACATGGCGACTTCCCAGATGTTCATCAATGGATGAATGGATAAAGAAAATGTGGCATATACATAAAATAGAATATTATTCAGCCTTAAAAAGAAGGAAATCCTGTCCCCTGCAAGAGCATGAATATAACACCTTGAGGACATTATGCTAAGTGAAATAAGCCAATGACAGAAGGGCAAACCCTTCATGAGTCCACTTATATGAGAAATAAAAAATTGCAATGTACATCTGAAACTGACGTATTGTATGTGAATGATGGTTCAATTAAAATAAATAAATAAATAAATAAACAAAATAAAAAAGAATGGAACTCAAAGAAACAGAAAGTTAGAAACCAGAATAGTTGTTATCAGGGGCTGGGGGAGAGAGAAATAGGGAGATATTGTTCAATGGATAGACAGTTTCAATTATGAAAGATGAATAAATTCTAGAGATCTGCTGTACAACATAGAACCTGTAATTAACAATACTGAATTGTGTACTTAAGAACTTGTTAAAAGGGTAGATCTCATGTGAAATGCTCTTACCATAAGGAAAAAAAGGGACACGAGGAAACTTTTGGATGTGATAGATAAGCCTATTATCCTACTTGTGGACAGTTTTTACAGATACATGCCTATGTCCAATGTCATCAAATTATTTACATTAAATATGTGCACTTTTTTGCATATTAATAATACCTCAATAAAGCTGTTTTAAAAAGAAAAGAAGGTTTCTGGAATGCCTTCTAAACAAAAGAAACATTATTCTTGAGAACTTTTTCTTTTCCTCATATATTTTTTAATATACCAAATTTTAAAATAGTATTGAAACTTATTCCACTCCTAGGAATTTACCCTAAGAATGTAGCAGCCCAGTTTGAAAAAGACAGATGCACCCCTATGTTTATTGCAGCACTATTTACAATAGCCAAGAAATGGAAGCAACCTAAGTGTCCATCAGTAGATGAATGGATAAAGAAGATGTGGTACATATACACAATGGAATATTACTCAGCCATAAGAAGAAAACAAATCCTACCATTTGCAAAAACATGGATGGAGCTAGAGGGTATTATGCTCAGTGAAATAAGCCAAGCTGAAAAAGACAAGTATCAAATGATTTCACTCATATGTGGAGTATAAGAACTAAGGAAAAAACTGAAGGAACAAAACAGCAGCAGACTCACAGAACCCAAGAACGGACTAATAGTTACCAAAGGGAAAGGGACTGGGGAGGATGGGTGGGAAGGGAGGGGCAAGGGGGAAGAAGGGACATTACGATTAGCAGATGTAATGTTGGGGGGGCGCATAGGGAGGGCTGTACAACTCAGAGAGGACAAGTAGTGACTCTATGGCATCTCACTACGCTGATGGACAGTGACTGTAATGGGGTTGAGGGGGGACCTGATGAAGGGGGTAGTGTAATCACCATAATATTACTCATTTAATTGTAGATTAATGATATCAAAATAAACTTATTTTAAAAAATAGTATTGAAACTTTAACAATAGAGACAGTAAATTTCTACTGACGACCATACTTAAAGGATACTAAATAGGCAAAATCTCTGTAAACTCTAAATCCTATGCAAATATTTGGTAGTTGTTGATTAACTGGGTCAATTCATTCCATTGTTATACATGATAGGAATTTGTTGCATGAGGTTTAATATTCTTATCTTTTGGCTGTTTTAGTGGTGTCAGCACACAGAATGCACCGATGTCACCGCTATGGCAAATCCTGCAGATGGGCCGCAGGAAGTATACAGACCAATTAGCTCAAGTCAAGGCATAATGGAAACACATACATACCGTTATCTTTACAACAGTATCCAATTAAAAGGTCTTGTGCCCATTTTAGCCTAAGTATATTTTCACTAACCGCCTCCTTATTTCATGTCAGCAACAAAGTGGGCATGTCTAATCTGCTCATGGATCCCAAATGATCCAGATGTTCAGGGGAGCTGACTTACTACTTCCCTTTCTAGGAGCAAGATGAAGACAAGAACTGCCATTGGGTTTTGGGAAATAGAGGTCTCCATTAATCCAGACGTTGTTTCTGGGGTCTGAAGCCTATATGTGAAAAAAGCCAACCCAAATACCCTTCATCTAAGAGGCATAAAGAAAGTTTTCTAGTAGACCAAGATCACTAGCATATATCATAAGCCTGTTTATTAGACCTCAAAGCTTCTGAAGGGGGTAGAAGAAGGGAAAATATCATGTAATCCTTCATACCTGTATTTTGCAAAGACTTTGAAAAGATCTTTTTTCTATGACACCTCTTCTTTTCTCTAAAGAATAAGTCCAGATCCTTTTTCTGCTGAAGGGTTTCATTTTTTAAAATGTCATATTCTAAAGACTTATTTGTTAAATGTTGCTCCTTTATGTAATAATCATTTTGCATAATGTGGTACTTTTGACTGAGGTTTTGTAGAATCTCCTCCTGTTGATGTTTTTCTTGAAAATACTGAAAAACTAGAATTAATAGCATAAATATAGTACAAGGAAGTACTCATAATGCTTAAATGTTGAAATTTAAGACAAGATAAAAAGCCCCACTTTGACAACCAACCCATTTCATTACTTTAATTGGTAATTTGACCTTTAGAAAGTAAAACCTCAATAAATTGAACACAGAAATGGAAACATCAAATTTCTATTAGCAATATAAGTGTAGAATAAATGAAATAAGATATCTGAATTATGATTGTAACACCTTACCATTCAGTTTAGGTTCTTTTAACAGTCAGCACATCATTTACAAATAGGTACAAAGTAAAAATCAGTTGTTAACATTTAGGAATACATCTTCTGAGTATGAAAATATGCGCTAAGAAACATGAACAAATAGCATCACTATTATTGGAGTAGATGAAATATCCATGGGAGAATAGAGAGTAAGATCCAAATATGTAATTTTATTACACAAGAGTAACCGATAAATGTTACTATTATGTATAATATATTGGCGATTTTCTCCAAGGCTATCAAGGAATTCAAATAAAAGATAAAGGTTGGTTTCAAGATCCTCTAACATCCATTTATAGAATCACTCTTTTTATAAGCTGTTCCCTCATTATACACTTTTAAAAAAATCAAAAGTATGTCAGAATGTTTTTGAATAGTTGTTTCTGGAAGAATGTTTAGCTAAGATCCACAATGACAGCTCAGAATCTCAGAAGACAGAATACTACTAAGTCCTGTATCAGAAGGAATGTTACCATGCACTGTACAGAATGAGACAGCTTATTATAGCCTCAGTCACTGGAATAGGTAAGTAAAATGAAAACGACACTCTGATGTGTCTGGAGAAAAATCACTGCAAGCCACATAGGGCATTCGCAGATCATGGACAGGGAACAACTGATGGAGCATGATTAACATCGGCACTGTTCATGGTTAGTGCTATTATTCAGGCTTGAAGGATGTATTTCAGTTACTCACTCTTTGTCCCCAACACCATGACTGTCACCGACAGAAGTAAACAGACAATCCCAAGATTCACTGCAATGAGATGCCAGGGCACTGAAAACCCTTTAAATAAAGAAGGAAGGAAATAATCATCAGGGACAGAGCCTGCCCACTATTAACCTTTACCTGGGACACCATTTGAAATGGAGAGACATTCATCCCTAAACATTTTACAAAATACATCATACATATTGATTTAAATTTGTACTCTAGTAATTACAGTTTTAAAGATTCATATTTCTGACTGACATACATCCACTGTAGAAATCCTACACACAAGAACAATCCTATAGGGTTTTAAAGGTACATCCCTTACAAAAGCACAGATGGCAATAGGCTCCATCCACATTTATTAGAATCCACATAAAACATATGTACTCCTGTGTGAGATCACAACTAACCCTGAAGAAGGAAAACACAAGCAAAGTTTTTCAGAAATTGGTAGCCAGGAGTGGATATTCTGAAGCGGTAAATGCAGTTGGGGTCTATCCTAAAAGGAGTTTCTAGAAATCAACTTTCCTTTCTTTTTCATCAATTCTATTTTTCTCCAGACAATGCTCTATTTATCCTCTTAGTTTTGAGGTCGTCGATATCTGAAAGTTGTATATCTAATTGTCATTAAATTAAAACACTAAAAGTCATTTTGATTTTAGAGTTTGCGATACATTAGAAGGCAGAGAGAAAGAACAGAAAATTGTGGGGTGTTTTTCGTTCTCTTCAATTCATTGAGGTGCAATGAGTGAAATACACGAATCCCAGTGCACGGCTTGATGGATCTTGCCATGTGTGTCCATCCATGTGGCCATCACTCAGATCAAGATATCAAACATTCTCACTAATTTTTTCCCCCTATGACCTATTTCACCCACTCACCCATCCTCCCACTCACCTTCCCCTATGGCAACCACCACCCGTTGATCTGAAAATTTTGCTTCTTTATTTGCCATTAAGGTTTGGTAGATATTTAAGACACTTCAAAGTATCTTCTGTCCTAATAAAAACATTGCTTCTATCACGTGTTTTTCATTTCTTCAGCATTCTGTAAGACTTTCATTTCTCTAAGAAATACAATGTTTCCTTGAGACTCAGGTCTGTCCTTTACTTTTAAAGACTTCATGAATTCCTCTTAACCAAATCTGAATGAAAACATTCCATTAGCATCTCTAACTTAAAAGAGTTAATTAATTCCTCCATTCTCACTTACTCACAAAAAAAGACTTGTTCTACTACTCTATACCATTATGGCTTCATATAGCCATCTGAGAACTTGAAGTACAGATACGAACTTTTTTTTTCAAACCTCAAATGTTTGGCAATCTGTAAGAGGGGTGAATCTAGGTGCATAAAACATGTACCTTTGTCAACTATCTTCTCAGACCTTTTAGTACCACCGGGGCTTAATCTATTTTGTGACTCTGAAGGAGACTGAAGAAATCTCAGGGTGGAATAAGTCACTTCCTCATTGCTCATGTCTAGAGTAAGAAGAGAAATGTGTTTTGCATTAAAACCGTGCAATAGGATGACTTCTAAGAAAAAATTAAAATGTAAGTCTATAGGAACATATCAGGATTAAGGCATATGTGTGTATTATCAGTATGTGTATATGGGTGTGTGTTTATTAACTCCTTCAAGTGCTAAAGATGTAGCCTGTGCCAGTTTACATAAGAAATGGAAAACCTTTCAAGATATCTGTTAAAGTCATTTATACTCCTAGTGACTACTGGCATGCTTATTAGAAAATACGGAAAGAATTTTTTAAAATATCACCAATAGGTTGAATGGACTGGGCCCTATTTACTCTGTCAATTTAGCTCAAAATGTTCAACATACATGTACAAATGTTACACAAAGTTGATGCCCCCAAAGTATGGAGACACATTTAAAGCTATCAATTCAGAAAACAAAATTCTATGTATTTGAGAGAGTATCTTGGCTTAAAGAAAAATGTATGTTCTGGTATACAAATAAATATTTAAAAGTTCCTGCATTCTTTTCAATTATGACTCTACCAGACTGTTTCCCAAAGTGCATACACCATCTACAAAATAATTTTTGAGGGTTAACATTCCAGATTATAATGCCCAATGCAAGATGTGCTGAATAAAAATCTCTTAGGTTGGAGGCCAGACATCTGTATTTTTAATCCTAAATGACTCCATGTATATTTAAACTTTAGAAATAATCTTTCAGTCTGTGATGTTGCCAAAGAAACCCATGTGAAAATAAAATTTGTCGATAGGCAGTCATTAGTTAATATCAAAAGGATTCATTAATGGATATCAATGTAAAAAGAAAATTTTAAATAGTAAATATTTAAAATTTACCTTGCTTTTTAATCAGTGTGAAAATATAATATTTAAGAAACAGATACAGAAAACATGTTGCACATGTACTGTATTTAAAAAATTTTTTTTAATTTACAGTTTTCTAAACTTAATTATACATACTTTCTTTAACTTCCTGAGAAAAAGGAGTCCTATGTATTACAGAATTCTGAAGACTAATGATATATAAATCATTAGGCCCAAATAAAAACTAATTAAACCCCCAAATCCCTCTTCTTTAATTTGATAACACAAAGCAAAAATTGTAGCAAAAAAAAAAGGAAAATAACTTCCCCTGAATGCTGAACTACAGTTTTTACATCCTTCAGAGTTAACACAGTGCTAACACCATCAACAGAGAATGCTCTCCTATGAATCCCAGATTTATGCTGAGTCATCTTGTAATAAAATGCCATATCCCTAAAATCTTTTACTCCTCAATATTTTTCTTTATAAATAGGACTAATAAGATACTCAGGTACAAAGATCTGAGGGAAGCAAAGCAGATGTTATTACCTGTACCTGCAACTCGCAGGGATGCCAGTGGAGAAAGCTGATCCAAAAATGAGGTGAAGAAGTTAATCCCTCCAATCCTGAGTCCTGTGGGTATGTGAGGGTCTGTAAGATGGAAAGCAGAAATGAATTGTGTCTGAATGGTACTCCAACTCAAAATTTTCTGCCCCTCCTCTTGACCAAAGTGATAAAAGGAAATTGAATAATAAAAGCTCATGTTAACCGAAAAGGAAAGATGGTCATAAACATTGTCTTCCTCCATTTCAACAAACCAACTACTTGGTTCAACATAACATTCAAAATCTATACTTCAGGCCTGAAAAGATGAATGAAGACAACTTTGGAGAAAACAAGAACTAATATTTTTAACAAAAACTAATGCACTACTATTAAAAGAAACTACTAGTAAAAACAAATGATTAAAATGTATACGTATAAATACACATACACATTACACAAGAAATAATATAACTAAATACACGTACACATTACACAAGAAATAATATGACTAAATTCTTTAACTCTTAAATAGCCTGTTAGAAACTTTCTCTTTTATGTTGCTATTGAAAAGATTATTTTTTTACATCTATGTTTATTGCAGATAAGTGTACTTTAGAAATTTTTAAACATCCATAATTCCACTATAAAAGTTTTGGTGTATATTTTCCTAGTTTTTAATCTGTACATTATGTTTACTCTTAAAGTTGGTATCATTCCATACGCAATGTTTTTGATCTATTACTTTCTAATAAACATTTCCTCATTTAAATTAAATTCACCTAAAATGTGATTTTAAAAACCATATATAGTTATTACCCATTTGGATTATGTCATAATTTATTTAGGTAATCCCCTACTGTTAGACATTTAGGCTGTTTCCATTTTTTTGCTGGTGTAAAAATATTTGCCCTGGACTTCTGAATATTTGCTTAGGAAAAATTTTAAACATGAAATTATGGGGTCAAGTGACATACACATTAAAGAACTTTGATACATATTGTCATATGCCCTTCTAGAAAAGTTATTCCCATTTATACAACACTAATTGTGTGTGAAAATGTTCACATTTGTTGCAAGAAGAGCTACTGGGAATTATTCCTCTACTTGAGTTTTTTGTATGAGTCTTACTTCATGAAGGTCTACAACCTCCCAGCTAAAATTCATTTCTGTAACTGTTTCTATGAGCAAGACCCTGCCAGAATACACACAAGTCTTACTGAGGTTCATTTTCATTTGACACAGGCCTTGTCAGTCTTTGGACATACAGGTCTACGAAACCAATCAAACTGCTCTTCCATTTAGGTGATAGTGGATGGAGGGTGGCAGAAAGAGGAGCAAGGTGGGAACAGAAAAAGAAATTTATTATGCAAAAACAACACCATCCCCATACCCACCATTTCTTTGGGCTCTGACCAAATCCATGCTTATGCTTCTCTTTGTTTACCAACCTCTAGCCACAACTAAGCTGTCACACTTTAGAAGGCGTCCGCATTCTTCAGTCTGATCATGCCTCCCACCTCTCCTCCAAACTCCTTTGCAAACATAGTTATGGAATGTTCTACCACTAGGACCCAGCCTCGGTTACCCTGACTGCTGTTTGGCCCTGAACTGGCCCACTCAATAATTTAAGCAAAGTTCAATGGGTACAGTCTGGACAAGTCAGGAATACTTTCTGCTGGATTTTACCCTAATCCTGGATTGATTTTGTCAATCTGAAAGCAGAGAGAGAAGGGCCATAAATAAAGAAATACATACATACATAAGATGATAGATAAATATAGATAGATGATGATAGACTAGATAGATATAGATACAGATAGATGATGGTTCTGCTTAAAGAACATAAAAGCAGGGGTAGGAGAAAGACTAATCGTTGTTAAAAAGGTAAAGAGTACAACATTCGAAAATCGATCAACATCATCCACCACACAATAAAAAGAAGAACAAAAACCACATGATCATCTCCATAGATGCTGAAAAAGCATTTGACAAAATTCAGCATCCATTCATGATTAAAACTCTCAACAAAATGGGTATAGAGGGCAAGTACCTCAACATCATAAAGGCCATATATGACAAACCCACAGCTAACATCATACTTAATGGCAAGAAGCTGAAAGCTTTTCATCTAAGATCGGGAACAAGACAGGGATGCCCACTCTCTCCACTGTTATTCAACATAGTACTGGAGGTCCTAGGCATGGCAATCAGACAAAACAAAGACATACAAGGCATCCCGATTGGTAAAGAAGAAGTCAAATTGTCACTATTTGCAGATGACATGATATTGTACATAAAAAACCCTAAAGACTCCACTCCAAAACTACTAGAACTAATATCTGAATTCAGCAAAGTTGAGGGATACAAAATTAACACACAGAAATCTGTTGCTTTCCTATACATTAACAATGAACTAACAGAAAGAGAAATCAGAAAAACAATTCCATTCACAATTGCATCAAAAAGAATAAAATACCTAGGAATAAATCTAATGAAGGAAGTGAAAGACCTGTACCCTGAAAACTACAAGACATTCCTAAGAGAAATTAAAGAGGACACTAATAAATGGAAATGCATCCCATGCTCTTGGCTAGGAAGAATAAATATTGTCAAAATGGCTATACTACCCAAAGCAATCTACAGATTCAGCGCAATCCCTATCAAACTACCAACAGCTTTCTTCAATGAACTCGAACAAATAATTCTAAAATTCATATGGCACCACAAAAGACCCCGAATACCCAAAGCAATCCTGAGAAGGAGGAATAAAACAGGGGGAATTATGCTCCCTGACTTCAAGCTCTACTACAAAGCTTCAGTAATCAAGACAATTTGGTATTGGCAGAAAAACAGACCCACAGACCAGTGGAACGAATAGAAAATCCAAACATTAACCCAAACATATACAGTCAATTAATATTTGATAAGGGAGCCTTGGATATACATTGGGGAAATGACGGCCTCTTCAGCAGCTGGTGTTGGAAAAACTGGACAGCTACATGTAAGAGAATGAAACTGGACTACTGTCTAACCCCATACACAAAGGTAAACTCAAGGTGGATCAAAGACCTGAATGTAAGTCATGAAACCATAAAACTCTTAGAAAAAAACATAGGCAAAAATCTCTTGGACATAAACATGAGCGACTTCTTCATGAACATATCTCCCCGGGCAAGGGAAACAAAAGCAAAAATGAACAAGTGGGACTATATCAAGCTGAAAAGCTTCTGTACAGCAAAGGACACCATCAGTAGAACAAAAAGACTTCCTGCAGTATGGGAGAATATATTCATAAATGACGTATCTGATAAGGGGTTGACATCCAAAATATATAAAGAACTCATGCACCTTAACAAACAAAAAGCAAATAATCCAATTAAGAAATGGGCAGAGGACATGAATAGACACTTCTCTAAAGAAGAAATTCAGATGGCCAACAGGCACATGAAAAGATGCTCCACATCGCTAATCATCAGAGAAATGCAGATTAAAACCACAATGAGATATCACCTCACACCAGTGAGGATGGCCAACATCCAAAACACAAACAACAACAAATGTTGGCGAGGATGTGGAGAAAAGGGAACCCTCCTACACTGCTGGTGGGACTGCAAATTAGTTCAACCATTGTGGAAAGCAGTATGGAGGTTCCTCAAAAAACTCAAAATAGAAATACCATTTGACCCAGGAATTCCACTCCTAGGAATTTACCCTAAGAATGCAGCAGCCCAGTTTGAAAAGACAGATGCACCCCTATGTTTATTGCAGCACTATTTACAATAGCCAAGAAATGGAAGTAACCTAAGTGTCCATCAGTAGATGAATGGATAAAGAAGATGTGGTACATATACACAATGGACTATTATTCAGCCATAAGAAGAAAACAAATCCTACCATTTGCAACAACATGGATGGAGCTAGAGGGTATTATGCTCAGTGAAATAAGCCAAGCCGAAAAAGACAAGTATCAAATGATTTCACTCATATGTGGAGTATAAGAACAAAAAAAAAAACTGAAGGAACAAAACAGCAGGAGACTCACAGAACCCAAGAATGGACTAATAGTTACCAAAGGGAAAGGGACTGGGGAGGATGGGTGGGAAGGGAGGGGTAAGGGGGAAGAAGGGACATTACGATTAGCAGATGTAATGTTGGGGGGGCACGGGGAGGGCTGTACAACCCAGAGAGGACAAGTAGTGACTCTATGGCATCTCACTACGCTGATGGACAGTGACTGTAATGGGGTTGTGTGGGGGGGGAAACCTGATGAAGGGGGTAGTGTGATCACCGTAGTATTACTCATTTGGTTGTAGATTAATGATATCAAAATAAACTTATTAAAAAAAAAGAACACATCAGTAAATTCCTTTGGTGCCAAGAAAAAGGTGAAGTGGCTATCACCTGGCCTCAGCTACTCCAGTTTGTAAGGAAAAAGGTAAAGAATATCATTTACTGGAGGACCTACTGTGTGTATAACCTCCTAATGCTGACAGCTATTTATCAGTGTCCTATTTTGCAAATGAAGCAACAAATATTAACAGTAAGAAGTTAATTGACTTTCCAACACACTACTGCTAATTCTGGACCCACATTTAAAATCAGGCCTGACTGAAACACAGAGCACAGAGAAACTACAGATGTAGAAGAGCCGGGATTTTCAAAAAAACCTCTTGCCATGAAGCTTGAATTCTGGAACCAGGCAGATCTGGCTTGAAATGTCAGCTTTGGCTTCTGTGTGTGACTGGAGGCAAGTCACTCCACTTCTCTGAAGCTCAGCTTCATTACAGTAAAATACTGCAGTCTTTGCCTTCTAAGGTTGCACTGAGCATTAAGACAAGGTATATGCAGTATCTAACTAGACCTGGCAAATATGTAGCAGGTGTTAATTAAACACTAAAGATTATTATTGAGGTCCAAGATTGAAATAGTTCTTAGTTGTAAAAATTTGAACAAGTCATTCCAAATCTATTTAAGCTTCAGTTTCTCCACATATTGAATAAGAATGTCACTCACTTCATAGACTTAGAATTCAGTGAGCTTAGCATGACAGATGGGATTTCTTAAACTCAAAATAAGTAATGTTCATTTTTTTCTCTCTTTCCCAAGTTTTTAATAAACAATGGAAGAGCCAGGATTGCAATCCAGAAATCCTACCACACTGAGCAAGGTTCTCCATCCTAACACATCAGGTTTGGAGTTCAGATGATTAGAAGAAAGTGGCGGAGACAGAGGGCAAGGGCACATTAATACAATTTAGGAGCTTGGAACCATGTGGCAATATGCTGCTACCTCCCTAAGAAAATCATTCTGGGACCTCAGATCTGGTTATTTATATCTTACTGCCCCATGGACATACTGGTAATGTTGAGCCTCTTCTCTGTTTTGATGTGCATCTGGTGAAGGGTGGAGAGTTTTCATGAGGGATGCTAGACAGGTTCAGAACACTGTTACACTCAGTCGTCTGTCTCCTGTATATAAGCTCCATCAGGCATGTGCCATGTCTGTCTTGTTCATCACTGTAACTGCAGTGCAAAGAAGAGATGTGATATGTAAGTGTGCCCTGGATGAACAAGACAGATATCAGGAGGAGCTGACTACAAAATCTAGATTGTTCATTGTTTTAGAGAGAGGCCGAATGAGATTAATTGTAAAGCCAAATTGTGTGGCTGCTCCTTCTAACTCTACTTTCTTCTTATTACTAAGCTCTGATTTCTGGAAAAAGCAAATTTCTTCTTAAATGAGAAGACAGCATCAGAATATGACAGCATTAACTTCAAATGGGAATAATTTTGAAACATCTAGCATGGCTCTTTGATCAAAGAAGCACAAAACTGGAAGCATGAAACTTCATCTATTATGACTGGTTAACAGAACAAAAAGATAAGACATTTCAAGGATATTTTGAATATTCTTGTAGTTTCTTTTGGATTCACTTTTGTGCAAAACACAACATGAATATATAAAGCATGCATTTGTTTACCTCCTGGATGCTTTGCTGCAAGGCCTTTTTCACTTGGGAAACCACTCATTTTACCCCCATCACTTCCTGACAATACTGTCAGCTAGAAGCTTAGCACACAGCTTCTAGTCACACCTTTAAGCTTTCCGGTCACACTTGAAAACCTCAACGGCTTACCATTTCACAGTAGCTTGCTGTACTTCCTGTGCTAGGCTGAAGTGAAGGAAGGATGTCTGGAAAACCACCAGCTCCCAGTTGGGAGGGGTAACCTTACCTGGAAAGGTTCCCATCTCCATGGTCATTTGTCCTGTCTAACCTTCATGACATTAAGTGATACCAAATTTTCTGGCTCTTACAGTAAAAACTCAAAAGACCTCATGTGAGGTTTCCTATTCCCCTAATTAACTACTTCAGTTGCCCTTCTTGTCCTTACAATGAAAGCTATTTCAATGCTCTGGGAGTTAAAATCCTCAATATTGTCCCAACTCACCTCCAGTGGTCAAAAGGTACCCATTCTTCCTCAGTTTCTAAACAACTAAATGAGAGAGCCACCTCAGAAAATAAGCATGAAAAATAGTGGCCAAAAAAGGATGTTAGATTGGGCTCTGTGCTAAGGGATAAAGAGTATTTACAGGTGGAAAGGGAAAATAGTTCTGGGAAGTAGTGCCATAATTAAGAATTTTTATTCTTCAGGTTCTGATTTACATAGTTCAGACTCTAAGCTCACTCTTGATTTGTCTTTATTTTTACTACATTTTTTGGATTTCTGTTCTAGCTCTTCACCAAATAATGCTAGACAGTCAATTAAAATGAGACCAATGTTCACACAAAAACCTGCACATAGGTGTTTTAGCATTTTTATTCATAATTGTCAAAACTTGAGAGCAACCGAGATGTCCTTCAGTGGGTGAATGGATAAATTGTGATACATCCAGACATAGAATATCATTCAGTGATAAAAAGAAATGAGCCATCAAGACATGAAATGACATGGAAGAAACATAAATGTGTATTACTAAGTGAAAGAAGGCAATCTGAAAAAGTCACATACTGAATACAACTCCATGACATTGTAGAAAACAAAAATACTATGGAAACATAAAATAAGATCAGTGGTTTGCCAGGGGTTGGGAGGACTGAGAAAAGAATAGGTGGAGCACAGAGGATTTCTAGGGCAGTGAAAATATTCTGTATGATACTATAATGGTAGATACAGTATTCATTTGTCCAACTCATAAAATATACACCACTAAGAGTTTAAGCCCTAAGGAAAACTATTGGCTTTATGTGACTATGATGTGTCAATGTAGGTTCAGCTGTAACAAATGTGCCTCTCTGGTGGGAGGTGTTGATAATACGAGAGGCTATGCATGTGATGGGTAGGGGCAGGTAATATCTGCAACCTTCCTCTTGCTGTGAACCTAAAACCACTCTAAAAAGTCTCTTAAAAAATCATATGCATCAGTGGCTGAACTTACAGTACAACCCATGTTCACAGATCTCACAAATTTCAAATCAAAACAAAGTGGTCTAACAGTAGGATACCAAAGAAATAACCTCAGCTATAATTTATATTTACATTAAAAATGTCCACGTGAATATTCAGCCCCATTACTGATGAAGTATCTGCCTGCACTCTTAACTCTAAGTAGTACAGGCACAAGACCTGGAAACCCGAGATTGGATTAAAGATGGCAGCATGAGAGGTGAGACATAGGCTTCCTCCTAAAACTGCATATAATACGAAAATATAATTGATACACCTAATACTGAAAGAGCAACAGGAAAGAGAGCTGTGCCAGACTGCATACACCTGGAGAAAAGAGCAGACCTCACAGAACAGGGTAACGTACCAAAGCTGTGGCCCGGCAGGACCCAAGCCCTTCCCCCACCCCAGCTCACTGGTGGGAGGAAGAGAAATGGAGCAGGGAGGGAGTGGAGGCCTGGGACTGCTGAATACCTAACTCCGGAGATCTGCTCTGGGAGCACAAACCTACATTTCATGGTGCTTGCATGATACTCTCGCGATTATGGGGTTGGAAAGATAAGACAAACAGAATTCCTGGAGAGACTGAGATTCCAGCCGCTTGTGGAAAGCAGGGATCCATATCCTGCTGCTCTGGGACAAAAGAAAGGCGGGCAGTCTGAGACTTCCTAACAAGGAAGCCTTAGCAAGAAGGCTGCTAAAGGGGCAAGGATTGCACAGAGCTTACTGCTTGGGAGAGAAGACAGGTAGTCAAAATTGTCCAGGTGCACTCTGCCCAGCAGATTGGGAGCTTTGCCATATAGACTCTCATATTTAAGGAGGAAAAAGAAATCTTCCTCCTTAGACGATCTTCAGGCGCTCCAGCTGCCTGGCTGGCTACACAGCTCCAAGGACCCCCTCCGTGATACGCAGGCCTACTGTGCCTTTCTACCGGCCAGCCCTACCTGGCTCACAAACCGGCAAAACCTACCTTGACGTTAGCCTAGCCAGAGGGAAGATCTGTCTACAGAAACTACAAATG
This sequence comes from Smutsia gigantea, assembly GCA_032199065.1. Lineage (NCBI taxonomy): Eukaryota > Metazoa > Chordata > Mammalia > Pholidota > Manidae > Smutsia > Smutsia gigantea. Next base: position 209,446 of record JAVSCE010003555.1, read on the forward strand.
CAAAGCATAGAGGCTTATATCTGTGTGCTTGGCACACTGATTCAGGAAATTGAAACAGGCATAGCAGCCAGGAAGCAGGAAACAGCTCTTTCCTCCCCCCAGGCACCAATACTACTCCCCTGCAACCCTGGACATTGCTTCAGGGGCTGAGCAGCTCCAATGAGTAGAACTTTGGGAACAAGACAGCGCCCTATACAAATATGAAACGCCAAAGGAACCTGGTACAGAGTAAAATTATTAATACAACTCCTGAGAAAAATTTAAATGACACTGACCTCATGACTCTTCCTGAAAGGGAGTTCCAAATAAAAATCATTAACATGCTCATGGAGGTAACAGAAAGATATTCAAGAACTCAGGAATGAATTCTGGTCAGAGATCCAATCATTGAATAGCACAATGGAGGGTATTAAAAGCAGATTGAATACAGTGGAGGAGATAATAAATGAAATAGAAATTAGAGAAGAGGAATACAAAGAAGCTGAGGCACAGAGAGAAAAAAAGACCTCTAAGAATGAAAGAATATTGAGAGAACTGTGTGACCAATCCAAACAGAACAATATTCGCATTATAGGGGTACCAGAAGAAGAAGAGAGAGAAAAAGGGATATAAAGTGCCATAAAGGAGGTAATTGCTGAAAACTTTCCCAATCTGGGGAAGGAGATAGTCTCTCAGGCCATGGAGATGCACAGATCTTCCAACACAAAGGACCCAAGGAAGACAACATCAAGACATATAGTAATTCAAATGGCAAAGATCAAGGATAAGGACAGCCTATTAAAAGCAGCCAGAGAGAGAAATAAGATCACATACAAAGGAAAGCTTTGTATCAGACTATCATCAGACTTCTCAACAGAAACCTTACAGGCCAGAAGGGAGTGGCATGATGTATTTAATGGAATGAAGCAGAATGGCCTTGAACCAAGATACTTTATCTGGCAAGATTATCATTTAAATCTGAAGGAGGGATTAAACAATTTCCAGATAAGCAAAAGCTGAGAGAATTTACCTCCCACAAACCAATTCTACAGTGTACTTTGGAGGGACTGCTATAGATGGAAGTGTTCCTAAGGTTCAATAGCTGTCACCAGAGATAAAAAACCACAGTAAATAAAGTAGAACAGCAAATTACTAAGTAAATGCAAAATTTAATTAACCATCCCCAAAGTCAATCAAGGGATAGACAAAGAGTACAGAATATGATACCTAATATATAAAGAACGGAGGAGGAAGAAAAATGAGGTGAAAAAAAAAAAGAACCCTTACATTGTGTTTGTAATAGCATATTAAGTGAGTTCAGTTAGACTCTTAGATAGTAAGGAAGTTAACCTTGAACCTTTGGTAACCACGAATCTAAAGCCTGCAATGGCAATAAGTACATACCTATTGATATTCACCCTAAATGTAAATGGACTGCATGCACCAATCAAAAGACATAGAGTCACTGAATGGATAAAAAAGCAAGACCAATCTAAATGCTGCCTACAAGAGACTCACTTTAAACACAAAGACACACACAGACTAAAAGTGAAGGGATGGAAAAAGATATTTCATGCAACTAATAGTGAGAAAAAAGCAGGAGTTGCAGTCAGACAAAATAGACTTCAAAACAAAGAAGGTCACAAGAGACAAAGAAGGACATTACATAATGATAAAAGGGTCAATCCAACAAGATGTAACCATTATAAATATCTATGCAGCCAACATAGGAGCTCCTACATATGTGAAACAAATACTAACAGAATTAAAAGGAGAAATAAAATGTAATGCATTCATTCTAAGAGACTTCAACACTCCACTCACTCTGAAGGACAGATCAACCAGACAGAAAATAAGTAAGGAGACAGAGGCACTGAACAACACAATAGAACAGATGGACCTAACAGACATCCACAGAACTCTACACCCAAAAGCAGCAGAATACACATTCTTCTCAAGGGCACATGAAACATTTTCAAGAATAGATCACATCCTAAGCCACAAAAAGAGCCTCAGGAAATTCAAAAAGATTGAAATTGTACCAAGTTTCTCAGACCACAAAGGTATGAAACTAGAAATAAATTATGCAAAGAAAATGAAAAATCCCACAAACACACCAAGGCTTCACAACATGCTCCTAAATAATCAATGGATCAATGACTAAATAAAAACAGAGATCAAATAATATATGGAGACAAATGACAATAAATCAACACTGCAAAATCTGTGGGACACAGAGAAGGCTGTGCTAAAAGTTAAGTATATTGCAATACAGACCTACCTCAGGAAAGAAGAAATATCCCATATGAGCAGTCTAAACTCACAACGAAAAAGAAGAACAAATGAGACCCAAAATCAGTAGAAGGAGGGATATAATAAGGATTAGAGCAGAAATAAATAAAATCGAGAAGAATAAAACAACAGAAAGAACCAATGAAAGCAAGAGCTGGTTCTTTGAGAAAATAAACAAAATAGATAAACCCCTAGCCAGACTTATCAAGAAAAAAAGAGTCTACACACATAAACAGAATCAGAAATGAGAAAGGAAAAATCACTACGAATACCACAGAAATACAAAGAATTATTAGAGAATACTATGAAAAATTATATGCTAACAAACTGGGTAACATAGAAGAAATGGACAACTTTCTAGAAAAATACCACCTTCCAAGGCTGACCCCGGAAGAAAGAGAAAATCTAAACAGACCAATTCCCAGTAATGTAAATGAACTGGTAATCTAATACCTACCTAAGAACAAAATGCCTGGACCAGATGGCTTCACCACTGAATTTTATAAAACATTTAATGAAGACCTAATACCCTCCTCCTTAAAGTTTTCCAAGGAGTACAAGAAGAGGGAATACTTCCAAACTCATTCTATGAGGCCAGCATCACTCTAATACCAAAACCAGGCAAAGATACCACAAAAAAGAAAATTACAGACCAATATCCCTGATGAACATAGATGAAAAATACTCAACAAAATATTACCAAACCGAATTCAAAATACATCAAAAAGATCATCCATCATAATCAAGTAGGATTTATTCCAGGGATGCAAGGATGGTACAACATTCGAAAATCCATCATCATCATCCACATGAACAAAAAGGACAAAAACCACATGATCATCTACATTGATGCTGAAAAAGCATTTGACAAAATTCAACATCCATTCATGATAAAAACTCTCAACAAAATGGGTATAGAGGGCAAGTACCTCAACATAATAAAGGCCATATATGACAAACCCACAGCCAACATGATACTTAACAGCGAGAAGCTGAAAGCTTTTCCTTTAAGATTGGGAACAAGATAAGGATGCAAACCCTCCCCACTTCCATTCAACATAGTAATGGAGGTCCTAGCCACGGAATCAGAAAACACAAACAAATAAAAGGCATCCAGATTGGCAAGGAAGAAGTTAAACTGTCACTGCTTGCAGATGACATGATATTGTACATAAAAAACCCCAAAGAATCCACTCCAAAACTACTAGATCTAATATCTGAATTCAGCAAAGTTGCAGGGTACAAAATTAATATGCAGAAATCTGTGGCATTCCTATACACTAACAATGAACTAGCAGACAGAGAAATCAGGAAAACAATTCCATTCACAGTTGCACCAAAAAGAATAAAATACCTAGGAATAAACCTAACCAAGGAAGTGAGAGACCTATATACTCTGAAAACTACAAGACACTCATGAGAGAAATTAAAGAAGATACCAATAATGGAAACACATCCCATGCTCATGGATAGAAAGAATTAATATTGTCAAAATGACCATCCTGCCTAAAGCAATCTAGAGATTCAATGCAATTCCTATCAAAATACCAACAGCATTCTTCAACGAACTAGAGAAAATCTTTCTAAAATTCATATGGAAGCACAAGAGACCCCGAATAGCCAAAGCAGTCCTGAAAAGGAAGAATAAAGCTGGGGGGATTATGCTCCCCAACTTCAAGCTCTACTACAAAGCCACAGTAATCAAGACAGTTTGGTATTGGCACAAGAACAGACCCATAGACCAATGGAACAGACTAGAGAGCCCTGATATAAGCCCAACCATATATGGTCAATTAATATATGATAAAGGAGTCATGGACATACAATGGGGAAATGACAGCTTCTTCAAAAGCTGGTGTTGGCAAAACTGGACAGCTACATGTAAGAGAATGAAACTGGATTATTGTTTAACCCCATACGCAACAGTAAACTCGAAATGGATCAAGGACCTGAATGTAAGTCATGAAACCATAAAACTCTCAGAAGACAACATAGGCAAAAATCTCCTGAACATAAGCATGAGCAACTTCTTCCTGAACACATCTCCTCGAGCAAGAGAAACAAAAGTGAAAATGAACTCATGGGACTACATCAAACTAAAAAGTTTCTGTACAGCAAAGGACACCATCAACAGAACAAAAAGGCATCCTACAGTTTGGGAGAATATATTTGTAAATGACATATCCGACAAGGGTTTAACATCCAAAATATACAAAGAACTTACATGCCTCAACACCCAAAAAGCAAATAACCTAAGCAACCTAAGTGTCCCTCAGTAGATGAATGGATAAAGAAGAGGTGGTATATATACCCTATGGAATACTATTCAGCCGTAAGAAAGAAACAAATCCTACCATTTGCAACAACATGGATGGAGCTGGAGGATATTATACTCAGTGAAATAAGCCAGGTGGAGAAAGAGAAGTGCCAAATGATTTCCCTCATTTGTGGAGTATAACAACAAAGCAAATCTGTAGGATCAAAATAGCAGCAGACTCAGAGACTCCAAGAAGGAACTAGTGGTTACCAAAGGGGAGAGGGGTGTGGGAGGGCAGGTGGGAAAAGGGGATTGAGTGGTATTGTTTAGTACACAAGATGTGGGGGGTCAAGGGGAAAACAGTGTAGCACAGAGAAGGCAAATAGTGAAATCTGTGGCATCTTACTGCAGTGATGGACAGTGACTGCATTGGGGTATGGGTGGGGACTTGATAATATGGGTAAATGTAGTAACCACATTGTTTTTTCATGTGAAACCTTCATAAGAGTGTATATCAATAATACCTTAATAAAAATAAATAAATTAAAAAAAAAAAGACCTGGAAGCTCAAGTTTAAGTATATAAATAAATAGAACAGAAAGGCAGAGCCAGTCCAGTCATGGCAGTTCTCATCAGTCCTTCTTGCTGTGCTCTGTTTGTTGCTTTGGTGGAGCAAAGTGCTCTATTCAGGGTCTACATGAGAAATTAGGATCACGGTTTGCCCACATGGAAAAGATATAAACATGTGCATATGCAAAGTTCATGGTAATTAAAAGATTTCCATGGTGACAGAAATGAATCTTTTCCACCTCAGAGTAAGTTACAAAGACAATCTGAAGGCCTTAAGTACAAAAGGAGAGCACCTACTTTAAGGAAGAGTGTGTGGGTGCCAGCAGCAGCACCCTACCCCATGAGGGGCAAAAGGAGGGATGGAATGCTGAACCAGCACTTTAGAAAATAAGTTTATTTCAAGAGGTTTCTTTATCTTGGGGGTGTGGAGGTGAGGACATGTACCTGCTGACCTGACTGGTATAAAAATCTAGTTTCACATAAAGCCAATGCTGTACAAAATTTGGTTTTTCATAATCCTTGTCCACCAGCAGTTTACAATTGAGCAAGAGTCAGTTCTAAGTGTAAGAAAATCAGAGGTAATATGAAATATTTATCCTAATGATCTATTTTTCATGTTGGTTTGAGTATATGAGAAACTTAGTTGAGTAGGGACACAGCATAAGCAAGCCAGCACTAGATGGGAGTTAGAGAATGGGAATAAAGAGTTCATATGCTGTAGATTTTTTAATCTTGATGTCTGAACAGAAGCCAGAGAATGATAATTTTGAGGAGCAACCAAAAATTGTGAGCCCACAGGAGGTTCAGAGTAACTGTTTCTCCCTTTCTCCTTGAGGTTGACATGTTAAGAAAATTAAAACATGATTTTACACTGTACATCCATCAAGTCTACAGCCTGGACAGCAATGTTTATTTCCACATAAGAGACCTGACAGTGACGAGTGCAGTCCTGCAAAATGGCGATCAGGTGACTTTCCATGGCAAATCTGCGAGGACAGCTGTGCATCTTTATGCAGTCAAGCGCCAACAGCACCCCATGGCAAACACTCTAGGCTCCTGCTCTAGAGCGACATGGCCCAGTGGGTGGCCACAAGGCACACTGGTGCTCTGAAGTTAATCAAAATTAAATAGAATAAAATAGCAAATAATCAAGTAGCAAAAGTGGTCTATTGGGACCAATTACACTAGTTTTTCCACTCTTAAATAAAAAATCAACAGGTCAGGATTTATTATTTCAGTAAAAAAAAACTATAAAATCTAGATTGGTATATGGGTGTTCATGTTTATGTAAATATTAAGTAGTACTATAAATTCAATTATACTAGCCACATCCTAAGCACTCAGTAGCAACATATAGTAGCCAGTGGCTACCCTACTGGACTACAGACATAGAACATTTCCATTACCTCAAAGTTGACTGGACAGCCACTCTAGAACATACTTGACAAACCTTAGGAGACTGATTCTTCTATACTAATGTCAGTACTGACTGGCCTCTGGGGCAAATGGATTGTGACTACCACGATTGCACACTTCTAAAGAGTCAGGGTTCAGATGGAGGAGTGACGGAATACCAGGGCATGGTTACTATCAGGAGAAGCACCGGAAGGCCAGGTCTGTAGAAAGAGGTTGAAGAGAACTGGGAAACATGAGAGGGACCTATGCTCATTAGTTATATATATATGTGTATACACACACACGTCCCATACACATATGCCCGTGTATTTAAAGTCTAAATTTGAAATGTGTAAAACTGAGAACTCATTTAGTTCCCACAGACACACAAATGTACCTACCATGAAACAAGGAATAAGAGCATAGTAAGAGATGTGCCTAACTTGGGTTACTGACTTTGCTCTTGTAACCCATTAGGCAATCACTGCTTATACCAAAAATATTTAAATGTGAATAACCCCTGAGGGGTTCATAATAAATGTAAGAAATCCAGAATCTTCTGTAAACAACTATAAGCACCAAAAAATGAAATCCAATTAGGTATGGAAGAAATAAGGGAAGATCCTACAACTGGAAATATAGATGGCAATCTGGCTACATATTTCTAGTTCAAAGAACTTCTGCCTTAAGATGTAACACTAGATGTTTTATTATCTTAAAGTGAATGAGACACAGACCCCTAAAAACAAAAAAACAAACCACTGTCCATCCAGGCTTTGATATGTTTTACTGGAGCAAAATTTCAACAGAAGGTGGCTTGTACTTACAGAATTTAATGTGTGTGGGGACTGTTCAAACAAGCCATTTGGACCCAAGTGAGGATAACCATTAAGCCTGCTTATGTATTTTATTTTCAGTTGGCATACAAAAACAAAAACAAATTGTTTGCTTCATGTTCACAAAAATTGCAATATTGTAAAAGACAAACCCTCCTTTACCCATCTTTTAATTAAATATAAAAACAGCTTCAAAAACATATAATTTAGATTGGTTTAATCTTGAAATGTAATCCAATAAGACTAAAAACTAAACATTTCAGGTCTTGTACCAAATAGTAAAATACACGAAGGCCTTCAGGATCCCTAAAATATAAAAAGGTAAAAGTTAGTTTTTTCTTCCTAGAATGAAACATAATTGTATACATTAATTGCTAAAACAAACCAAAAACCTCAAACAACTAAAGACATTCAGGAGAAAGGGAGGTTTGCTGATGACTAAAATGTATACACTGAATGATTACCATCAATACCTTTTCTGTAAAGAAAAAATATATAAATTTTCTTCATCAGTATTCATTTTGTTTTAAGTGTTTACTTCCTTATAAAAATTAATAGCTACATATCAAAAAACATAAAGCAGATGAAAATTATAAAGAAAAAAATAATACTCATTAAGACTATATGTCACTCCTTGTAGAATATTTTGTTATTATTATAATATTTTGTTATATAATAATATTATTATTATAATTACTTTTTGGTGTTTCCCAATCTTTTTTCACTAAAATCATTCCTTGTGCCCTTTGTAACATTACTGTTTCCATTACATTAAAAAGATAATTCACAAATAATTTTTAATAATTTAACAATTGTCTCCTTGTTGGACACTTGGGATTTTTTTTTCCCAATGATAAATAAGCCTCCAATGGCCCTCTTCATGAATACTAAAACCTTCTCATTATTTGAGGTTATTTCCCTAGATGCTCAGAAATGAAATTACTAAGTCAAAGATGAATTTAAAATGTCAACTTTTTGATGCATATTATCAAATTGCTTTAAAAAAACACACTGTACCAATTTATAATCTCAGTAGGGTATGAATGCCACACCTTCACCAACTGTGGGAAAACAAGTTTGATAGTTCCAAAGTACCTGGTCGGTCTTTATGAACACAGTCTTTTGTACCCAGTCGTTAATACGCATTCATTCCTTTCTCTCCTCTAAGAAATATTTATAAAGCACCTGGTGTGTGCCAGGCGCTGTGCTGACTTGAAGACACAGCACAGTCCTCAAGGAGCTTACATTCAAACCAGTAAAGCAGACAATTAAGTCATTGCAATTCAAGGTGATAGGGAGAAGGGGGAGCACCGTGAGGGCATGTTGAGGGGAAAGAGCAGAAAGAAACAACTGGAAGCGGAGAGAGTTTTAAGACAAAGATAGTGGTGTGACTACAAAAGCCCAGAGGAGGCGAACTTGGAAGACACAGGTAGCTAAAGCCATACTTCAGCTTTACTGGATTTTTTCCCATTTCTTCCAAATAGTAAACCCAAGGAGGGGAATGATGTGATATGGGGCTAATGAGGCTGATCCAGCAAGGATTTCTTTTAAATTCTGTGACACTGTATCCAGATTTTTATTAAAAATAGCTCATAAAATTTGGGCATTATTATACACAGTTGTTAGACCAAGATTTTTTGGCAATTAGTAAAATATGCTGCTAACTTCTTTGATGACAAATCTTTAATGATGACATAAAAATCAGCATTACATCTGCATAATAAATTTATCAATGACATGATCTGAGCAAACTGGCTACTGTTCTAAAATAAGCCTCTCTAATAATGTATGTCAATTTAGACAAAATATTTTAATATACTCACTTTGACTGATTTACATCAATAAGAGAACCTATTTTCGATGTGGTAAAAGAAATGTGTTCATCTCCAATTACAATTTCAAGCTCCTGAAAAAAATAAAATACAGCAATGTAGTTATTAGAAAAATCCATCCCAGAGGTATCTATGCTTTTGTTACCAAGTCCCAATTTTAGCTGCAAGTTTTCTAACAGTCAGAGCAGAAAAAAAATAACTTGATCTATTAGACATATACTGTCTGCAAAATAAAAATCTCACTCACTGCTCAAGAGTCCCCATTATTAGAACCAACAAAAAATTACTTTCTAGGGATCTCATAAAAAATGAATGATAAAATTAAGGGCGACAGAGAAATGTTCCTTATGTCAATAAAAACTTAAGGCATCACTTTGAAGCACAATGTTATAAAAACAATAATATGATATAAACCAATCTTTAATAAATAAATACAAATGCATCTAACCTTTCTACCAGGCTCTATAAATAAAATGCATACTATTAATAATAGCACCACACAATACCTACTATGTGTTAGGTCCTGACTTTACAAACATTTCTGTAATCCCTAAAAATACCCTTATCAGGTTGGCTTTATTAGTCTAATTTTACATGTGAAATACAAGACTCATAAATAAGAAAAAAACTTGTGATATTCACAACCACTAATCAGTTAAGGTACTGGTATTTGAATCTTGGCCTGTAAGACTGGGAGATTCACTCTCTTTTGGCTTCACAAAACATTACAATTAAGAACCAGTAAAACAAATACAACACAATGTGGCTGTTGCCAGTGTGCCATAATTACTGCATACATTTTTCTCTATAGTTTATCTGCTAATCTAAAACCAGTAAGTGAAAGGCTATGTCTGTAGTGACTTTTCAGGTTAAATAACATATGCCATTAAAGATAGTCTTAGCTATGTATTTAATCAGAAGACCTTATTAGGTACAGTTTATGGCACATACAAAACGGAGAATTAACTAAGGCTCTCAAACGATCATAAAATCTCTTAGAGATCCAACAATTTCTGGAGCATGTCTAATCCTCCCCACTACCCAAAACACACAAACACATCAAGTGGGTAGACGGCAATAGTGGGCTCTCCCTCAATCTATAAGAGATAAAGGTTTATTGCTATAGCTTCTGTTTTTACAGTACATATGCATAAAACAAACATCTAAATTTACTTTTAAAAGTGTTTATAATGCATAAAATAAATACTCGTAACTATTACCTTTGCTTTCCTAAATAATGTTTCTTTAAATAGAAGAGTTAAGTTACTGCTACAGAGTATCAGCATCTGTTAGATTTCTCCACATTTTCTTCTAGTCAAAGAAGATGACATAAAGTACAATCTTCAGGAATATACAAAAGTGAAATGAAATGTTTCTTCCTCCAGGAGCTGTATCTCATTTCTCCAAGAGTTGAAAAGACCCAATTCAGAAATCAAACTGTCTTTCTACAGAGTGAAATTAGGCCTTCAAAGCTCTTCAGTAGCCCTGTGAAAAACATCAATTGCTCTGAAGGGAATATGAGAGGCAAAGGCAATGGTCAGTTTGAACAAAGAAACCAGTCAAATCTTTCTCTGGGGCATAAAGATGCAAATAGGAGTCTTCAAAGTTATAAACCTGAAGAAAGTGAATTTTTTACATAGTAAATGAGAATCCTAAGTATTGAATTTAACAAGCACTTGTACTTATTAAAAGTGATTAATATACAACAGAAATGATTCATAACAATGTAAAAACATTCTAACTTTGGCCGGCAAGGTTATACAGAGAAGATTGCTCAGAAAAGATGTCTAAGTTTAGAGCTGTGCATTGACTCCTTTACTACTAGAAGGCAGCACAAAAAAAGAGGCTAAGTGAATAAGAGTATGTACTAAAGGCCTATGAAATGGAATACCAAAGAATCAATAAGGATCTATTTTAATTAAATAAGGAGAAACGTTAACAATTATATTACCGATTGTTAACACTTATGTATTTAAGCAATCACTGAATACAAACCTGCCGGCCAACCCTGTCAGGGGGAGGCCACAAAGCGTCATCTTCTTTCGTAACTTCACTGTCATCAATAATTCTCTTCAGCTCCTCCATGACACTCTTGTGTACATAAGCCTGAAAGTAAGTTATAATGCAAATTAAATAATGCCTCTCTACTTCTTCCCACAACTCAGAAGGAAATAATAAAACAGAAATTAAAACCCTGGATATTCAAATAGAACATCCCAGAAAAATTTAATTCTGATTCCACAAGTACAAATGGGAATCATTCATCATTCTTATTATTTTTCTTCACTCTTGCCCTTTCCTTTAATACATATTTTTCTCTCTTTACATCACTGGACCCCTTTAAATAAAACTGTGTTCTTTCTTCATAACATGGGACTCAAATACCTCTGAGTGGTTAATGGTGGTGACAGCACAAAGTCTATGGGGTGAACAGAGACAAATACAAGTATATGTAAGTTAGCTCCCTGAACTTTTTCTTATCTGTACGTTTTGAGTCTTTCAATTTAAATTCCATACTGTATTTAAAATCATGATTGCCAATTAGTTTTAAACAGTGAATAGAGTACAAAGTCAATTATAAAATGAATAATATGTTCAAATGTGGGACTACGACTTAATATACTCAGATTGCTTCTTTTGTTGTTACAGATGTTACAACTGCTACAATGAAATCTAATTTAATTAGAATCCCTTTTCAATCTATAAATTGGCTTCTTTACAATATAGCCTTAGATGTACTTCAGTAAATTCAGTACAGATATGAGAAAAATGGTCTAAATGTAAAAACTGAGACATCCTAAAAGAACTTACCTCCTTTCTGATCATGACATCATTTTTGTAATTGCTGTTGTTGGCATATCTAAGCTTTCCTGTGGGGAATAGGAAAAAAAAAATCAATCTATAACAGCAAAAACTGCTAAAAAAAAAATAAAGAAATGACATTGTAAGCAATTTTGAACGTAAACCCATTTTATACTACTACTTTTATTTATATTTCCTCTCTCTTAGTTTAAGATCAGTGCTAGACATTCAAACATTCAAATATAAGTTGTCTGAAGTTAGAGCTAGTCAAAGTTTCCAATATTCCATGCCTTCAATATAATTGTTAAATATTCAATATAATCTTTAAATATTCCATGCTTTCAATCCAATTCAATAAAATGGGACGGTCATTTTTAAGTCTCATTTTCTTAAGCTATGTCTTAGAAGTAGACAGAGAATCTTAAAAAGGACCTACATTTCTTTTAAAGTTAATATAATGTATTTTACATTTGACCTTCAAACATGGGTTTGAATTGCACAGGTCCACTTATATGTGGATTTTTTTCCATAAATATATTGGAAAAATGTTTCCAATTTGGACAATTTAAAAAGCATTTTCTTTTCTCTAGTTTATTATACTGTAATAATACAGTATATAACACCTATAACATACAAAATATGTGTTCATTGACTATTTGTTAATCAGTAAGGCTCTGGTCAACAGTAAGCTATCAGCAGCAGTTAAGGTGATGGGGAACCAAAAGTTATACTTAGATTTTTAATTACATAGGGGTCAATGCCCCAATGCCCGCGTTGTTCAAGGGTAAACTTTATGTCTATACTGATGCTAGGTGATTTACACACAGCATTTGATCTAATCTGTAAAACAATCTCAACAAGCAGGTTTTATTTCCTCACCTGTTCAGAGTTGAGAAAACAAAGTAACTTGTCCAGGATCACACAAGATGCAGATCTACATGTACCTTCTTCCAATGCTCCTGTCTTCCCCATAACTCCACAATGTTCTTTTTACATTATTTTCCCTCAAATTAACATACGCTTATAACAGGACAATGCTATTATTTTAAAATTGTGAATAAGAATCACACAAACTATGTGGTGATTCCAGATAAAAGTTGGACAGTTTGCTTGCTTCTCTGTATCTAATTTTAATCATCATGACTTTTGTGCTCCCTGACCCATGCTTCTCTGCAGAGCTTGTCAGTTGTCCCAGGTACACAGGTAATGTGGTCTTGCTCCTCTAAAATGAAAGGTTATGCTAATGAGGTAAATTCCTTAGAAATCACTGTCTTTGGGATTCACTATTACTGAAGGAAGTATGTGGAACAATGTGGTGGCACATAAATGGATGAGGACCACTGTCGTAATATGATATTTCCCTGATAACAATAAACTACTTAATTTCTATGACTAGCTAAAGGTGATATGGACAAGCTAAAAGCTGCTCACAGGCAAAGGCACTGAAAATATCACACAAGAAAAGATGGAATAGTCAAGTAAATTTGGTTCTTTTGCTAAACTTAGAAGAGGCATGGGGGAGAATAATGTGATTAAAGTTTGCAAGTAACTACAGGACTGTAGTTACCTTGAGTTCTAACTGAAATGTGCCATATTTTCCCCACTTCCTAATATGTGATCACCCCCCACTTTTTCTTTTATGCCCTCACTTTTTCTTTCATCCAAAGTATGTACAGAGCATTTAATATCCAAACTGCTTTGTGGTTAGTTTCATCTGGGACACCAACCAAGACATAATTCCTTCAGGCAAACTGCATCTCACTATTACTGTACCCTCAATTTTTGCATTTACTGTTGCCCAGCACATAATACACATTCAAAAAATAAAAGTCCATGCAGTTGGACTGCTGCAAGAAGAGTTCAATATACTATAACACTCTCTACAGAGCTGTGGAAAGATACAATTTGCTGCGCACCACGTAGGCAGCAGGAGGTTTCACCTCACCCTGTGCTCACGCTGCGCTCGGCGGTCTGCCTTTTCCCCCTCACAGGCCAATTAAATACCTACTGTCATTTCTGCTAATCCCAACTCCTACCTTCTGTAGAAAGCTTCCCCGGACTCCCTCACGTAACACTAACCACACCCCTTTTTTTGTATTTTTAATGCGTCCTATGGGGAACAACTGTCTTTACGCACCCAAAATATATCATTACACTCATTTTCGTCTGGTCCCCTACATCAAAGCAGGTCCCATTCATTTCTCTAGACCTGCTGGCTTATTTACAGCGCCTGAATAAAATGGATGAATGGGTATTCCAAAAGTTTACGGGTCACCGGAAAACTGTAAGCATCCTTTGAACCACCGCGTGGTGGGGATGCTCTTAAAATGCTCAAGTAGTAGGTCGATAACCTAGATGGCTTTTAAGGTCTCTTCCAGTGCGCTGACTCTGGGATCCTGATCACCGTGGGTTCAACTTCTCAGTAATTGGCAGGATTGGGGAATCAGCCGACACGGATTACTTCTCTTTTATTCACAAAACCAACTTCCGCCTCCTCTATTGTTAAACTCCTGTTGACTTCGGCCCCCACCGGGGCCTGGCCCACACCGCCTCCCGCACGCCCAGCGCGGCTCGCTCACCACCCCGCTCCTCTGCGGCCTCCCCGCGCGCCTCCCTCGCCCAGCACCGCCCTAGGTCGCGGCGGCTGCCGCTGCTCCTCTGCTCACCGTCCGGCCGAAACTCGAACTCCAGAAACTCGTGTCCAAACTTGCCCTTGTGCCCTACGTAGTAGCGCAGGTAGAAGTCGCTGGCCAGAGCCATCTTTGTCCCCCGAAAGCCCGCGGAAGGCCGGGCCAACGTACCCCGCGGCGCCTGGCGCTGACGTCACCGCCTGGGCTAATCGCGTCACTGCGCGCGCGCCGGGTCCGGAGAAAAGCGGGAAGGCGGTGGTGGCGCGAGTCCCGCGGCTCCTGCAGCGAGCCCGCCCAGGCGATGGGAACTTTCCTCTACTGAGGTGGGCAGTACAGTGTTTTCAAAATGAGGTAGATCATATTACGTTAGAAAAGCACAGAAGGGTGAAAACAGGATAATATTTTTTATGGGTTTGGAACTAAGGTTTGCGAGTCGCCTTTACTTTTCGGGTCGCTATTTCTCCTGGCATTCTGGGAGGTGGCGTGGTATTATTCCCCTTTTAACTTGTGGCCTGAATAAATACAAAGCCCAGAATCAGCATGGTAGACCAGGAATACAACCTCTTTTGCCTGATATGTTCCTATAACATCCTTTAGAGGATGATTACAAGTTACCCAGCAGCTAGAAACCTATAATTAATAGAGACAAATAGGAAAAATCCATCAGACAAAAAGTCAGAAATTTTGAAAGGCACATTGAAACTGAAAATCCTTAATAGTCACTTTCTTTAAATTCTTTCATTCAGTAAGGGTTAACCTTTAGTGGCTTTTATTGGACTTAAGATCAAATGGTTTATCCCACCTTTCTTAACAGAATTAAGTGGCGGAAGGAATGCTCCAGTGTGTGATGGTGTAGGGAAAATGGCAGTTCCATGGCCAGGATCCTCACCTGACCCTGTTCTGCTTGCCCACTGTGCATGTGCAATGCTCACAGGCACATGCTTGCACACGTGTTGGCAATGGGCTATCAATGACTCTATACAGATAAAGAGCTCTGCCCAGTGCTCTGGGGCTGCCAGGCACTGGAGAGGCTCAGAGGCAGAGACCACCTTGCTGCATGCAGACTGCCCCAAAGGCTACTGGGATTCTAGCTCTCCACCTGCCATCACAAGAATAAAGCTTGGTGTAAGACCTTTACCCCCCAAAACATTCCGTTGTCATTTTTTGGCCTCACTGAATCCAGAGTAAACTTGGCTGGGACTGAAACCCTCAGGAGAGACAGATGAGTTTTGAAGGATGGGGAAGGACGAGGTGAACTTTTACACAAAGTCTGATTTTCAAATATTACTGATCTCCCTTTTTTTTTTTAACACAAACGCACAGAGTAATCCAGTCTGTTTGCTGGCCTTTAACCTTCAGTGGTATTTAGTAGAACATGGCAGTCAGAAGATCTGGAATTCATTTCCATCATTTACCTCTGCTAACCTTTTGGTTAATTCATTATCTCTCAGCCTATTTATCAAAAAAATGAATATACTACAGTCAACTTTGCCAAACTCAAAGAATCATTGAGAGAATAAACATATAATTCATTTTAAAAAGCTTTAAAATTCACAATACATTATATAAGTTTTAACAGGAATTTCCTATGTGCCAGAAATGGCTGGACACTAGTAATAAAGAGCCCTGTGCACTTATCTAGAAAAGAAAGCAAACATGTAGACAATACTAGCACAAGGAAGCAAATGCTATAAGAAGAAAAACTTTTTTAAATGCTGAGGGTACAGCAGAGGAAGCAAGTCACTTTACTGGGGAATAGGGAAGATGAAGAAAGAGAAGGATCAGGAAAGGCTTATGACAAGATGTGCTATTTAAATTGGACCTTGTTGGATAAATTTAATACATGTTGAGAGGGATGGGAAAGCACTCCAAGGCAGAAAAGAGCCTGAGAAAAAGCACAGAGGTGTGAGAATGCATGATTTGGAAAAGCAAAAAAAAATCCATATAGTTAGAACATAAGGTTCACAGAAAGGCAGATGGGCCAGGTTATGCTGAGATATATTAACTGTTGTATAACTGTCACTATAGAAATCTATATCATCCATTGTGTATTACTATAGAAAAATTACTCTTCCTACTATAGGCTGCCATTAAGGAAAATATAAAAGAAACATAAAGCACCATCCCTCCCTACTAGGGTGACCGACCATTCTGGTTTGCCCAGCACTGAGGAGGTTCCTGGGATGTGTGTCTGTCAGTTTTAAAACCTGGAGAGTCCCAGGCAAAAGGATGAGTTAGTCACTGTACTTACTACAAGCATAACCTGCAGGCATTTTCTGTATTATCTCTGAAAATACTGGCAGTGATACATTTTGTTTGTTTGTTGCAAGGAGCTTCATCCAATATTTTTAGGTTTCCTAATGCATTTCCTTCAGATTTTTGGCACAGGTGTGCCTGTGTTCATCTTCATGATTATGCAGATAGAGTTACAAATATCAGAACTGTGACTGTGTAAACAGAGCTTATGGAATGCACAATGTTAAGATCTCTATTTATGGGCCAATTACTGTCTTTGTCCCCTAAAAAGACTTTTCAGCTCAAAACTAATGCTCTCCAACCCTATCTGTTTTTAAGATGAAATACGAAAGTACCTTTACTTAGTCCTTCATATATTTAGTAAAAAGCCAAAATGTGTCTCTCTTGTATCACAGTATGGACTGCAAAGTGATACAGCATTTGTGTTTCTCTGGATGTTACACAGACATCTGGAAGTATTCTGAATGACTACTGAGTGCTTGCAATGTGGCTAGTTAGACTAAGGAATTTAAGTTTTTGTTTGTAAATAGTATTTAATTTGTATGAATTCAAATTAATATTTGAATTGCCACATGTGTCTAGTGGCTGCAGTGTTGGACGGTGAAGTTATAATAACCATTTCATACACTTTTGCTTAGGCTGGAAATAGTGAAAATATTTTTCAAACATTGAGAAATCTCAATCTCAATTGTTACAGGCTTCAAATGAAGGGCTGTTTGCTTATAAAAATAAATGTTTGGGCTGCTCAAACGAAGCCAGATGAAACCAGAAAGAACTATTCCTGCCTTTGCTAATGCAACCTATCTGTGGTTAGCTCCAAAACACCCTTCTGAGATAGCTAAGAAACATTTTATTTCCAACTCTAGCTGAAATTAAGGCTTAATGGTTTAATCAAAGACACAGTATTCATTAATAAAAGATTTTCCACTTGGGTTTTTAGAAGTTTATTGCTTTTGCCATGGTGAGGAGTCAAGTCATAGGACTATAGTCAGGGAAGATTACTTCTTGAAAGTGTTAATCTTATAAAATGTTCTGATTTTTCCTGCATCTAAAATTTTCTCTTCCTTTGATCTGTCTGCTGTCCTCATACCCCTTTGCCTTTCTATTAAAAATTATTGAATCATTCCTACTTAGTTTTCAGAAATATGTTATGACATTCCTGTGATAAACACTGCAAGGGATAGTTTCTTGTTTTCAGTATCAGTAGCTTTTGCATAGCTTTGATTTTGTATTTACAGAACAAAAGCTCTTAGGTTTATCTCATTCCATTAAATGGATCAGAGTAGTAAATCAAGAATATATGGTCTAAGACAACATTATAAGGTAATTTAAATTTTATTTAAATGTTAGAATGCAATAGTCTATTTCAGACTTTATCTATTCACATAACCTTTCTCTCCTCTCTTCTGTAATAGACTTTTTAGTGGAATTTTAACCATACGTGTCTTTTTAACTGCTCAATGGTATTATTTTTTTAACAAGAGAATCACCATCATGCAGAAACTATGAAATTTCCACATCATTCTTTCTCAGGTATGTTTATATATGGTTAGCACTTGGAACTATTGATAAATTTTTATGACATGATATATTTAATTCCAGTATTCAAACTAGTAATTTTTCTCAGCATGTGATAATGTGTTTCTAACTGATAGTATAACTACTCTTTTTTCAAAAACAAATAAAAACAGTCTGTTAAATTAATTATAATAGGCTATCCTCCCAGTCTTATTAATTTCAATACATTTTTAAAATTTAATAAAATTATTACAGCAAGGTTAAAATCAAGATTCTATTCATTAAATTACTTTTAAAATGGTGAAAATTTTGTTTTTCAGTTTTAATAACAAAATACCTAAATGTAGCATGAAAAACACCAGTGTTCTATGTGAGCATGATTTAAAAACCACTGGCTCAGACTATTTTAAGTTAAACTGCATTTTTAAGTTTCGATTAGACACTGTATCCAGGAGAGTGCTCACATCCTAGCTATGTTGGAAATGTTTTTTAACAATAAAGCATGAATTGGAAAAACAACATTAGGGGATGTGAGAATCAAAACAATAAAATAATCCTAACATGGATTTAACTTAATTAAATGGTAAATACTTTAATTCTCCTTTCCATTCATTAGCTAGGAAATACTTGGTTTGGCAGACAAGTCAAAGATGCCAGAAATATAATCCCCCTTTTGGAAAAAGCCTGGCTAAGTCAGGGAAAGACCCAGTTTTCTTAGAATAAACAAATACTGTAACCAGTTTTCTAGGCCTATATTCAGAAAACAAAATTATGGGTAAAATTTTTAAATAGCAATTGTCTGCTGCTTTCCTTCCTACTGCAACAAGTATTAACATAGTATAAAAGAGCAATGAATGCTCTATTTTATTATGCACCGCTTTCTTCCTATCTCACTGTTCTCCCATCCCATTTGCCTCCTTGCAGTTCCCCAAACTAAGCTTTTCTGTTTTGATTCAAAGCTTTCACACATATGGTCCTTCTCCTGGAGGGCTCATCTCCTCTCTCTTTGTCAGGCTTCCTTACCCACACCTAAGGTCTCAGTTTAAATGCCATTTCTTCAGGGAAGTCAACACCTTATACCCCCTTCTACTATCATACTTTTTCTTCATAGCCCTTACCACAATTTGTAATTAGCAAATACCCTACAAATATGTACATAATGTCTCTTACTTTTAGACTAACCCAAAGCTTTCTGTTTCTTCTGTCCAACACCTAGCACAGTGTCTCGCATAACCAGCTTTGCCATTCAGTTATTTTTAAATATTTGAACAAATAAATATTTTGTACACTTGACTTAAATGAACAGTCAAGAAGCAACAGTGAGATTCCACAGGACTTTATCACGTGTGCCCAGCCACTCTACCTCCCTTTCACCTATTGCTACTTGCCTCTCAGTTAAATCTTGACTAGTCATTGTGGTATTCCTATAAGTGCAAGAACTGTTACTCAATTGAAAGACTCATCATGACTCCATCAGGATTCTACCTTCTACAGAAATGTCAACTGTCAGTCATCTTTCCTACAACAGCCTTAGGTGTCCCACCAGAGTATTCTTTAAAATCACAGATCACGTGTTTTGTTTAACTGAATTGCTGTCACCATGATATTGTTGGTGTTTTGAAATAGTAGGAGACTGCTATCATCACAAAGATGCTCACACACACAAGTCCATTATTTTAGTCATGTGGCACTTGTACCATACCGTCATCTTTGCAGTGTGACTGGCAGACCAAGGTTCTCCTCTTGACTATCGCAGATTTTAAATGAAAAAGGTAGGAAATATTTAAGGATAGGAAGGGGAGAAGAAAGGAACCTAGCACTTACCAAGCACATATTATCTGCCAGATACTGTACAAATACACAATGTAACCTTCAGTGCAACCCGGTGAGGTGGGTATTAGCCCCGTTGTCTGATATCCACAATGAATCTCTTGTCTGATAAAATAGATTGTCTCTTGAATGTTTCTATTTACATTAATTTACATTTATTTACATTCATCTCCTAATTTTGGCAACTGTATACTGGAAAAGCCTACTTTCACTCAATAAATATTAATTTAATGAAAAACGTTTCATGGTGCATCAATGGCTGATAGAAAATCAGAAGCTACCACACTACCATCTGAGATTACATCATTTTCTAGCCCTTGTTAAAGACCTTCTAGCCCACTAAGCATCCTTGCTTAGTTTTCACATTTCCTGTTTGTCACATAACACGCACAGGGTATTCATCACTGACCTAACTAACTTTCCAGGTTCAGTCTCCCTAGTCTTATAGGAACCAGGAAGCTAGCCTGATGAACAATATATGTTGAATGTTCTTATTCATGAAATGATGCCTCCAGCTTCTAATTAAAAGTAGTACCAACCAGGTTCACCTGTCTCAGAATTAGATAAAAGGGGACCATCTTACTCTTATCTATACCCAAGGGGAAACTCAGAAGTTTCCCGTCACGGTTCTCCTCCAGCCCTGCATGAAAGGACCAGGACTGAAGACCTTTATATCCTTCCTCCACCTTCTCTTTGAAGGATGACCTTGGTCCACATCTATATTCCTGAGCAAACAGAACCTGTTATTTTCTTTCTTATCAATGTCATCAGCTTTCTGTTCCTTCATTTAATTCCAATTTCTCTGGACCTTATAATCGTCTAGATGCAATCATGCTTCAGGAGGAACTACCCTGTGGTGGGTGGGACTAGCTGTTTGGGCCACGCTGCAACAAACACTGCGAGTTTCTAAGACCTCCTTTGCAATGACCCTATCCACCACATCGCCTCTGGGTCTTTAGGATTGGGACAGCAGAAATGAAGCTGGCGGCAGAAATGAGACTGTACTTCTCAATCTCAAGGGTGTATGGTGTGTAGACCCTCATCCAGCATCATTTCAGGCACCTAGGAGTATGTGTAGGAGAAAATCCAGGATCCACGGCCGTTTCTCCCATTATGTCCCCCTAGGAGGTCTATTCTCTGTTCTTGGAGGAATTTTTTCCAAGAGTATATGATCATCTATAAGATTTTCCTGCCCTGGGATCTTCAAAGGATGCTGTAGCTGTAGGACAGGCTCTCCACGCTGATGCCTGCCACAGCTGCGTACAATTCAGGCACCACCAGCTCTGGCACTTGCAACACAGCCTTGTCATCTGCAGTCCGAGCGGCGATTTCTAGGCGTGACTGTAACTCTTTAAGGGAGGGGCGGCTGCCCTCACTCCAGCGCCAGCAGGACTTCATAAGATTGTACCTGAAAGGGAATCATGAGAAACTGACTTCCTTGCTGAGGCAAGTGATTGAGGAAGAAATGTTAATGAAATCCTGCAATTCTTTAATCTACTTCTCATTTCACATGTTCTTCCCAGAGAATAATATTCCTTCTATTAATATCCTTTTAATAGTAATTAATTCTCTTAATATCATCACCTCAACAGGGCCCTTCTTATAACAAGAATGAGTGAAAGTTTTCCAAACTACAGTGATTATGACAGAGTGGGTTTTGTTTTTTCATTCTATTGCCAAGAATTCTTTCGGAAGTTAAGTGTTTTCATCCTTAGATGCTGCTAACTTGCAGCATTCCACATTATTGCTACAACTTTTCTGCTGGTAAAAACTACATTACAGCTGGCAAAATTAGTTGTGGAATAATATCATTCATACGAAATTGGGGTAATTAGATGTTTCCTTCCATTAATCCAGGTATTTCCCTCTAATATTTAGCCTCTCCATGAAATCACCTTATTCTAGATAAAAGTACTTACCACCTTTAATCTGTCTTTTCTTCAGTCTAGTTTACAGAAAGTTTGTAATGTAGTCTGTTTCCAAACATTTTTCATCATATCTCATCCTGTTCAAGAGTGTGCCTACCGTATGGAGTCGACATTCCATGCTTCTCCACCTATATGCCTTTCCTACCTGAACCCCTCTCCCCCAGCCAATCGGTGTCATCCTATTCCCTAGATGTGCTTATTAACACCCAACCCTGCCTTTGCTCACGCTATGCCCAGTGCCTTGAACGTCCTTCCTCTCCACGATCATTTCCTACAGGTTTGTCTTAAATTCAATTGCTCCTCTTCTAAACCTCAGCCTACACTGTGCTTCCCACACTCTTTAATGTTGTACCATGAGATTTTATAAAAGATGCTACTTTAAAAACACTGCTAACATCTACCAAGAACTTACTTATCTAAGGCATGGTAATGGGCCCTAACAGGCATTACCTCATTTTAGTCTCACAAGAGCTTTGAGGTAGGATTATCATCGTACCTATCTTAAGATAAGTAAAGAATGTACAGTAAAGGATCAGGACTCGGACAGAATATGTGTCTTCTTGACTCTGTGACAGAAGTCCGAGCTTTTAACCATGCTACTATATTGCCTCACACTTTATATTGATTTTCCGATTATTTCAGGTATTTCCCCATCCAAATGTTAAGTTCTTCAAGATAGGTGCTTTATCAGTTAAGAATCTCTCCCCAGTATCAAGGACAGATGTAGGAAGTCTACAGGAGATATTTCTCAGCAATTTCATTCTAGTATACCCAGCCAATATTAGTATGCTATATATACAATATAGTGCACTATACACACACACACATGCATACGTGTGTATGCGTGTGTGTGTGTATAAATAACATCTCTTTTTGTTCTTTATTGGTTAGAAAATTCTGTGTGTAATTTTCAGTCTTTCCACTTGCTGCCTCTACATTGGCTTACCAGCTGTCCCTTTCTGCTGACAATACTGGATACTCCTTCTCCAATCTTTCTAATTTCTTCCTACCTGCCTTCTTTCGGTTGGCGTCGAACATGCTGAGAGCTGGAAAACCAGAGAGCAACTTTTAATAAGAACCAGTCAGTAACTCAAGTGCAGTGGATTTTATGGCAGTTCTATTAGAACTCAGGCTGGCAGTTTTCTGACTGAGTCTGACATTCGAACAAATAAAACAGTGTACCTGCATTGGATTTGGTCCACTTCTTACTTATTTAAGAAGCCTCTGGAGGAACCAAACTTTCCTCAAACTCAAACTGGGTATCCTAGAATGAAATTGCTGAGAAATATTTCTTGTAGACTTTCAACATGTAAAAGGCTGTCCTTTATACTGGGGAGAGACTCAACTGATAAAGCACCTGATCTTGAAGAACTTAATATCTGGATGGGGAAATGAGTTTCTCATCTTATTTTCAGTGGTTGCCTTAACACTGTATATATGTGTATGTGTACATATACACACACATGCCTATATATATATATGATATGTGTGTATATATATGTGGTATGTGATATATGAAATGTGTTTACTGCATAAGTTTGATATAAGACTATATTAACACACAAAGGACAGCGGATCATCTGAGCCACTATGAAGATTGTGAAGAGCAAAGAGGATTTGGAATGAGAGAAGAGTAGGCTTTAAAATCCACTTACATGGTCTGTGTGCAACTACTGGGTCTCTTCATGATTTTCCTTCTTTGGAGATGCTGTAGGATGCTGGTAGGAGGGACTTCAGGATATGGTGGTGCCCCTGTTGGTATGGAAAGAATGAGAGGTCCTCCAGAATATGAACTATAACACTACTCTCCATCCACCTGGGCTAACTGCCTGCAAAAGGTAGAGCCATAGGAAAAATACTGGTATAATACAGTTGATCCCTGCTGATCAAGTAAGGATATAGCTTAAAGACTTTTAGGAAAAAAGTTTCTTGGGGGAAAAAATTGATAATGTAGGAGAATGTTGAGTCTTTGGGAAAGGAACAAAATAAAGTAAAGTGAGAAAGAAGACCTACCCTCCATTCCCCCAGACACGGGAAGTTGCTGCAGTTTCTCAGTCAAATGATTTAATAAATCGGAAGACAGTATTTTTTTGTTTATGCAAGATCACTCTTGGAATTATCCTTTGAATTTTAATATCCTCTGAAATTGGTAGTGGTGAGGAAAAGAAAGAAAGCAACAGAAAGTTCAAAAGGAGGAGAAGGATTTCATGTAAGCCCAGTACAAACCTCAGAGACTGTACTGAAACCCCTCCTCCCAGCATATGTCATCCACCACCCAAACACACATCCTTGCCTATTTGTATACAGGTACACACTACTTCAGGGATCCTCCTTACCTAGAGTCACCATCTCATAAAGCAGGATTCCAAAGGACCAGCTATAAGAGAAACAAAGCCATTTACTTAATTTCTATTTCTGCCTTTCCTAAAGGGAGCTCATTTAAAATGTCAGAGGCCTTCAGTAAGAACCCTACAAAGAAGGTAATGAAGGAGAATTGGTGGTGTCTGATATAATAGGCAAAGTAATAGTGCCATTTGAAAGCATTCTGTCCTATCCCCTTAGAGTCTAATCTTTTTAAGGACTGAATTTATGTCTTCTTTCTTCTTATATTTCACATTAGTAGATGTTTACTGTTATTTGTTAAATTGTGTGTGTGTATGCAGTCACACAAACACATTCACCCAAACATAAAGAAATCCACCTCTGCATCTTTTTCATCTCCTTTCCTTCCTGCTGAAATTCCAGCCTTTAGTCTTAGCACAAGGCCAAATGAAGTTCATCACTTATCTGCTATTTCCTCAGGAGATCTAATTGCCCAAACCTAGGAAAAATATTAGCAGAGCCAGCCTTATACATAATTGGAATAGGTATTTGCCTAAGCAATATGAGTGAAGAGAGGTATATTTCTCTATTCTATAGTATCATCATTAAATGAGCAATATTTTCCAGTTAAGCTTATTACTCCCAGACCTCTATTGAAAAGCACGTAGCAGTGAAGCATAAATGTGATCTCTTAATTGACTCACCATATTAACTGATGTTCTAAATTGCCTCAACTGCTCATGACATTCATGGCTAGTAAGATATTCTGTGTTACATCTGTGTGCTTCTCCAGGCAGTGAGTTATATGGTTACCAAAAGTCAGTTGTGATTCCTTACAATCCTGCTTATGCCAATCATATGTGTAACTGTAATTATGTAATCAATTGAATATTTTGTAAGCTGATTAAATATAAATGCAAAAATATATTGATTACCTCCCTGAAAACTGGGTTGAATGTTTTGAAAATACTCTATAAAAACAAGCTGCTTAAAAGAAAGTGTTGTCAAATTGTTTGGCTGAGGCAACTATAGAAAACTGGGAAAAATAACAATAAATGTCTGCAATCAGATTGCTTCACAACTGTTTTCCAGTTTCTCACACTACTTACAATCCCAAACTGAAACTCAAAAATAATTCATTATGGATGCTATTTATACAAGAAACACAACATATAGCTTCATTTAGCAGGTCCACACTTACAAAAAGGGCTTTGGTCCTCTACCAAAATATTGATAAATAAATATCTATTTATCTGTTTTAAATTAAATAATTTTAGGTATGTGTAGTTCTTTTTGTTTTAATAATTCTTGGTTTAACTGAACTTTTAATTAAGTGGACCCACCTCCTTCACATAAAAGGAACTCTACTAAATTAAGTCCTTGGATACTGGTATGAATACTCTTTTCATTTTTCTTTTTTCTTTCCTAATTCAGGCTGCTACTCTCATACAGAAGGATTACTTCAAAAGTTACTAAAGGATTGCAGCCAGATGCCAAATATGAGCCCTGTCACATCACACACATTTCTGCTTGTGAGCCTGACTTCTAAGTAGAGAGGTCACTGTGGACATAATTGACAACAGATATAGTCATGGGCAGGGACTGCAAGACACCTAGGTCAAGAAGGGCAGATATCCAAAGATCAGAAACAAACCGTACATGTCTGCTCTGATGCCGGCTGGTCTCAATAGAAGCCGTTCCGGGGCGAGCCACTTGACAGGTACCGTGCAGGTGGAGGATATGGTCCCTTGGGTGTGCACTTCATAAGCCAGGCCCAGTCCACAGAGCTTAGCGGTAAGATCGCTTTGGATCAGGATGTTCCTGGCTGCCACATCCCCGTGGAACAGATTCTTATCCTGGAGAAATTTCTGTCAACATAGAATCAAAGATGGGTTGGCTATCTGAGGTCATGGCTTGGGTCACCGACAAGGAGACAAGTCCTAGGAATCCTCAAAAAGACAAAGACATTTTCTCTCTGAACAAGTCTCATTAATAATAATGATCTATCACCTCCAAGTCATGATAATGAATCAGACACTTTTGCATTGTGTCCAGATCATCCAAATGACATTATACTTGGTCTGAAAAGTATAATCACCCACTCTGTATCATGCTTTGATGCCTGCCTGATTTCACATTTCTCCAGATAAGACCCATATAGACAATAGAAAAGGGAGTAGGTTCCAAGTTTCTAGCAGCAGGCCCCCCAAAAAGGCGACATTGAGTGTCATGATAATGAATTTATGTAGGGTTTTACATCATGCCATTTTGTTCCAAAACTAACTAAATGAGGTGAGTTAGGGAAGTATCTTTTAGATAAACCTCAATGTTTGCACAAGGCCAGACAGTTATTGGGTGGTAGTGACTAGAACCAGGAATTCCAATTCATAGGAAGTACTACAAATTCTAATAATAATTCTCAAGCCAGCCTACAGATCAGAACTTCCTGAGAGCTTTTAAAAAACAAGACTTTTAAAGTAGCGGGGGTGGGGGTGGGGTAGGGGGATAATGGGGAAGGCAGTGTAACACAGAGAAGACAAGTAGTGATTCTATAACATCCTACTACGCTGATGGACAGTGACCGCAATGGGAGTATGTGGTGGGGACTTGATAATGGGGGAGTCTTGTAACCATAATGTTGCTCATGTAATTGTATATTAATAATAGCAAAATAAAAAAATCAATAAATTAAATTAAAAAAAAAACAAGACTTTTCACCCCAGATTTAATTAACTAAAATCTAAGAAGAGGTACCCGTATTTTGTATATATGTATAACATATATATATAAAGATCACATATTTATATATTATAGATTACATCTTAATACATGTTCTAATAATATATTATTAATTTAATATGACTATCTTATATATGCTGTACAAGAGGGAATCTACATTTTCAAGAGATAGCAAGATATGGTGGTATGTTATATAAATTCGAGCATAGAACCAAGGCATTTGAGAACCATTACACCTGGATGACATTGATTTGCTGGAATCATTTCCCCCAGCATCAAGCTTTTCAAGACACATGGAGAGGCTGAAAAGCCATTCACAACCAAAAAGCTAGAGACTTAGGTTTAGGCTTACTAAACTATACAAGAATTGTATAAAAAAATAAGAGTAAGGTGGTAATTTCCAGTCATTGATGATAAAGGAAACAGTGACTAGCAGTTGTCTACCTCTGGTGAGATTTTAGAACCAAGAAATTAAACTGTGATGAGAATAACTTTAAAATGTAGTGACTTTGAGGCAGTTAAAAGTAAGAAAAAATAGTATGATATTGCCTTGTAACTGATGGGCTCTGATGAATGCATCAATGTGGTCAGTGCATCCCTCGGGGGCACCGCTGTAATTATGGGTCAGAATGCAACAGAGGCTGTATCCTGACTTCTTAACTTTATTGAGAGAACATACCAATGCTCTCCAAACATTGTAGGTACTTTCATTTACAGGATGTGCTCTCTCAGGTGCTGCATGGGAACTGTAACTGTAACTGCTATTCTTTCTCACTGTCCCTTCTAAGCTTTCTGTGATTCCATTTAGATCCCTGATATATTTCACACCTCCAAGAAGCAAGATACAGCAAATACTTAAAATAGTAGCTTCACAGGGCCCTGGTTTTCTAGAGCAAAATAATTCTGTTCAAGTACATTATTTTCTTGTAAACCCTGATTTCTTTCTCTTACTGCTTTATTACATTGGTTTAAAATACAGGAATGAGCTTACTGTTGCCCCTTCTTATTCCTCCTCTTCCACTTGTTCCTTGTGCTTTTTAAAGTAGGTATTTTTCCTATCATATTCAGCGTCAGAGCGAGTCTCCAACCAAACATGTTTTAAACTAGTATTTCTTGTTTTTCAGGTATAAAATTGTTACTTCCTCCTGGTTCTGTAACCTATCACCCAGTCCTCTTATCTCCCAACTTGCTTCCCTATTTGCCCATTTTACGTCTGTTAGTATCAGCCTATATGGGAAAGAAAGAGTATCAGATAAAATGGACATATAGCTCTTAGTCCTGGTTTTCTTACCTTTAAGACTGGGAACCCTTTAAAAAACTGCCTGTTCCTTCTAAAAACCCTAAGTTGACTACCTCCTGCTTAGAATTGCCAAACCTGTGGTATGTTATATAAATAATTTCATAAAGAAAGAACTGAAAACAGTTTATCAGTGCTTGAGTTTCTGCCCCCTTACTGGCATCTGATTTGCTTAAGAATATATACCCTATGTGGGAATCTAAATATGAGAAATATGGCATCAGTTACCCAGCTAGCAGGAAAAATCCCTACCATCTACTGTCATTTTTCCCAGCCTTACCAAGGCCAAAAGGACCTGCTTTCCAATGTGATATACTTGTTTTTCTGTGAGATCATAGAGAAGGCCCTCCATGGTCATCACATCCTAAAGAAATAGAAAAAAAAAGAATTATATCAAAATGATATGAACAGATTTGAAAAACAAAATAGGGGCAGAGGTTATCTTAAATGCAGATATCAAAACTGAGGAAAAGATACAAAAACATAGAACCTAAGATTCAAGGAGAGATTGATGTGAGAGATTCTCAGACTAATGATTTATTGGACTGGAAAAACAATAAAGAATGTAGATAAATAAAAGAATGAAGGAAGAACAGAATAGCAAGTAAGAAAGACAAATACATAAAATACATACATAAGACTATCCACTGAATAAAGCAGCAGTTTTCCTGGAGCAGTGTGTGTGTGATTAATTAAGCACATTAACTCAACACATCTTTATTGAATGCCTACTATGTGCCAGATTCCTTCTTGGGAACTCAGAATACAAAATTGAGCAAAATAAATATGTCTGCTGTTGTCTGGATGTTATAGTGGGACAAACATGTAAATCAAAAGCAAATGCTCATACACAAATATGTGGTTACATAACTATAAGCACCATGAAGGAAATGTAAAAGATAGCATATGATGGAGTAGAGGGTGGGGAATAAAGAACTGATTCAGTTCGAGGTGCAAGGAGAGCCTTTTATGAGATCTGAAGATGAATGGACACTGATTATACGAAGAAGCTTGGTGCAATGAGAAAAGCATGTGAAGATGATCTAAAACAGAGAAACAGTAGTTTCAAAAAATAGAGGCTGGTGAGGTTACAGCACAGATAGGTAACCTTGAAAATGCCTCAAGATTTGCACATTGCCCTCTTTACATTGCTGGATGCAAGATGTTAACAGGGTCCCTTTTCCATACATACGTAGTAGTAAAATAATCAGCATATTGAGGAGGCTTGTTTAATATTGGACTTTCTCATTGGCTGGTGAGGAACTAACTGGGGAAACACACAGCATTTCAGATAGAGGAATATATAGAGAAGTAGGGAAATGCCAAGGAAAAAGACTTGCACTTTTAGTCTGGAAATTTCTGAACATGATCATTTTTTAAAATATGTGTTTGAGGTATGAAAACTTACAAGCAGGCTTCTCAAGTCAGCCTTGCATACTAGCCTGATGTTACAGAACAGAAGACACTTAACACTAACAGCAACAAAAAAATTACAGTCAGTATTAACAATGGTTATGTTGTTAGGTAATTACCATCTGAAAGGCTTGTCATGTACCAGTCACATAATTTCTTTTAATTTTATAATCATTTATTATTATTCCCATTTTACAGATTCAGAAAAATCAGGCCCAAAGTCACACAGGTAGTAGGAGGCGGAATGTCAAGTTCATATTCTACATATGCATGGCCCATTATGGTAGCCATTAACCACATGTGGCTATTTAAACATATGTTATTTAAAATTAAATTAAACATTCAGTTTCACAAGCAATCAGCCACATATCAAGTGCTCCATAGCCACATGTGATTCGTGGCTACCACATTGGACAGAGCAGATACAGAGCATTTCTATCATCATCAGATGTCTTATTGCATGGTGATACTCAACCACTCCGCTACATACTGTAATGTCTCTCTACTTTGTCATATGTCGATTAACATGTGCACAGCTAATCAGCCAGGTCAAGCCTTTCCTCCTAATCCCTGTACCCTACTACTCACCCGGCGACAGGTCCAGAGAAAGCTGAGCAGGTCCCCCTGAGCCACGTCCTCCAACAACATGTACAGCGGCAGCCCTTCTGTGCAGCAGCCAACCAGCTGTACCAGGTTCTTATGCTTCCCCAGGTGCTCATAGAACTGGATTCGCCCTAAGAAATCCTGCACCTCCTGGAGCCCAGCTGGTTCTGCAGAGGACAGAAACACCAGAGGCAATGAGCCTCCAGAGCTTCACTGATAAAACGGGAAGCAACCTCAGATGATAATTTTCAAGGCTCCACAGGGGAGTGAGGGTAGACAAAAAGAAAATAGAAAGGACACTTGTTAGAAGATAATTCTCAATGTCACTGATCTTTCACCAAAGGTTAATAAAGAATCATAGATCTTAGAACTGAACAGGCTTTCATCTACCTAAATAAGCAAGTATTCTGTTCACATCAACGTATTATCACTGTCTGAGCCTTTTGACTTTCCTTGTTCTGTTTTATGGGTCCACCATTACTGGCCCGTATTATGAATATCAGCAAGAAAAAAGAAATACAGTACCAGGAAAGATACCACATAGCAAAGAAAAATGAAGAGACCACCTCAGAAACTCATCTAAGTAATATCCAATATGGAAAAATCAGCTCTCACAGCCTCTGTAGGCAAGGCGACTGACCTAGGGAAAGACCCCAAGAACATTTGTCTCAAGTTTTCACTTTCTACTCTCTTATTCTGCACACAGTTGTGATCACAACTATCTGTTGATTAACATCTAATGTCTGCAAAGTCTTCTAGCATTCACGGTGAGGGGCTCACAGTGGAACAGTAAAAAGGGGAAGGGAAGTCTGACACTTCTTTTACCTTTTAAAGCCTTGAGGACAACACTCTTGGGCTTAGCAGGGTCCCCAGTATACATGCTGGTTCGATAGATGGCCCCACCACTACCATTGTAGATCTGCTCCAGAACTTCAGAGAGTTGCTCCCGGGGCACCTGCAGCTTGCCCAGGGTGTGTGTGGTGGCTCGCAGGAGGTTTTCCACTGATGTTTCCTTAAGTGGCACAAACACACTTCCTCCATGTCCCGCTGCTTCCCAGTTTAGGCCCCTAGACGGAGGCATGGGGGCAACGCCTAGAACAAAAAGATGACACCAACCACCTTCTCCCAATCCTAGGGACTCCAGGAGAGAAGAGCCAGGAATGAACTGCCAAGAAAGTTCCTTTAGCAACTTTCTCTCTGGCCAATGGGGAGATACCTTCTAAAACATCTCTATGAACCAGCATCGACACCGACCTTACAGAACTTTTATAATAATCCCATTACTTCTAAGACAAGTCAAGATGGACCTCTGGATAATGATACTCCCTAGTCTGTCTTCCTCAGGATGACAGTACAGTATAAGTGTTAGGTAGGAAAATAGGTATGAGTGGGGCGGAGAGAGAATAAGGCCAGTAAAGCCCACAAGAAGGGACTCAAAGAGTTAACCAGTTAAAACTAGAGAGCCAGAAAAGACTCACAGAGTTAATGAGTTCATCAGTTGAAGCTCCAAAGGCCAGGAGCAACTTGGAATGTTCAAATATTCCCCAGATGAAGAAAAGTATCTGAGCATAGCCCATGTTTTCATTGTGTCAGTTAGATCATACCATTGTAAGATTTACTTTGGCCTGCTAAAAGGCCCAGCTTATACTTTAACTTAACCTATATGCTTTTTTTTTCAAGATTTTAGACAGAACACATAGAAAGCCAGGCTTGCCATTTACTAAGACAGGGAAGATTACTGGGGTAGGACATTTCAGGATGGAATTTCAGGAACTTCAGGAACTTGAAGTGTGTATTAGGTCCAACCCAAAAAGTCAGTGGTTTAACGTAAGAATCTGGAGTTCAAGGGCGACTATAATCAGAACAGAGAAAGTATTTGAAACTATAACACTAAAATGAGAACATTTAGAAGTTGACTATAGAATTAAAAGAAAAAAGAGCGGGTTTTAAAAGGAGGAAGTACAAAATTGTTCCAAATTCTTTTAATAGGTCAGTAAGAGGAGGACTCAACGTAGCTGTCATTGGTGATCTTGGAAAAAGCTGTTTTGATGGAGTGACAGGGATAAAAGCCTTATTTTAGCATGTCTAAAAGAGAATGTGACAAGAAGTAGCAAGAATAAGTTTAGATAACTTCTTTGAGTTGTTCTGTAAGAGTGAATTTTAAGGGAACTGGGATAAAATTTAGAGAGGGATTGGGGATCAGCCACTACAGAGTTTCCAATCACTGTCAGGATCTTTTTTTCCTTTTTTTTACTCTTAGTTTCATGTATGGGCTGATTCTCTTTCATTATATGCTCAGAGGTACTCCAGAACGACATGTTATCTCCTACCTAATAATTCAAAGACTCTTATGCAGGCTTCCCCTTTTCATCATATATTCCAGGGGCACAGAACAAGGCTGGGATGTATTATAGAGTACGATGTCTTCCTTCAAGGCTTGTAATGAAGCCTCGGACTTTACCCACTAGGTCTTCCTCCCCAGTGCTTAGACACTCATACGACCAAAGATCTGATAGTGTAATAGGACAAAGAAGACAGAACAGGTCACATGAGGCCTCTCTTGCCTACTCTTGTTTCAACTAACACAAGCATATATTGAGTTTCTTCTCATGACTTCCTAGAAGAGCTCGCTCCCCTTCAGTCCCACTGGAGGGGACCCACACCTCCTCTCCCATTTCAGGGACAGACCTCTGAACTAGTGGCCATGGAGGCATGGCCTTATTTTCTGCCATCTTCATCTTCCCTGAGGCTCTGTCCCACCCCAGTTCAGGCTTTACCTGCGGGTCCAGGAGACTGTCGTTGCGCTCTTTGTCCCCTGATAAAAAGCCACAGGATGACTGCGAGAAGGATGAGGAAGATGCCAACCAGCATGGCTGGGATGATGATGATTTCATATTGCTGCTCCCGGATAACTGGAGATATAGATGAGGCAGGACATTGGAGAGGAAGAAAAGAGACTGATGAAGCCTAACCTGGCATCCACACAACTTCCCCTACCTGCCAGTCCTCAGCTCATCATACTTGAAATGATCATCTCCTCCCTCTTCCCCTCTACTTCCATGCAGTGGAAGCACTGTTGGGAGCAACTCTCTAATCAGAAACCCCAAAGTCGCTGTTTCTTAGCCCATCACATGTGCTCTGTGCCTCTTCTGTCATTTTTCCTCTGAAATGAAGGATGCAGCATCTGGGTCTCGGATTGGCACTTGTTCCCTACAAAGACAATGGCCTCTAGTGCCCATTCTTAAATCAACAGTCTTCATTTCTACCAGAGATCAAACTCATCCTTCTAGAATCTATCCAGACCTTAGTCTCCATTATCCTAAAATCAGAAGATAGTCATCTATGGAATCTGTACTTACTACACAACTTGTCACTGAGACTGCATTCCAGGAGCATCCGGGTCATGCCCCTCTCATCTCCCATCGCCACACACTTGTCCACGTCTACGTTTGACCCCCAGAGAATTCACAGCACAGCAGAGAAGAATTCCCAAGGATCAAGCCAGTCTGAAGTCTTAAAAAAAATGAAATAGAGCACACACAGAATTTTAAAACACCTCTACAGATCAGTAGTTATTAAGTACGTGGCTACCTGGAACTCTCTGAGCCATCCACTCCTCTCCATTTGTCATCCATTCATCTCCATCCATATCCTAAATATCAGGTATATTCAGGCAGGAAGAACTTAATATTTTCTAGCATTTTTCTCATTTCTATTTTACAGCCAGTACATCCCTGATCTGGTCTCATCCTTTCATGCCGTTGTTTCTCAAATTATTTTAAAGGCTCCCCTCCTACCCAAAACTCCTGCTCCAACGTTCAACTTCATGTTCAAAGCATGTGTCTGAGCAATTTGTGGTCTGTGGGTTATATGAGAAGGATTTACTTCCCCTATAATCCTTTAGCAGGTCTAATTTTTCTTTTGTTGTGTATCACTGTTAAAACATTTCATTTCATTTGTACACAAATTAATTCAGGCAATGAATTGCCAGATTTCAAGAGAGATGAGCTGTGAACTTGCTTTCTTCCTGAGTCATCCCCTACTGTATTCTTACAACCAGTGAACAGACAGCATTTATCAATAAAAACGATTTAATTCTGCAGCTTTCCAAGTTCCAAAAAGCTTCCCCTTCCCATCCCATAGAGAGAGAGACACTCATTCTTACCAGTATATAGATTAAAGGGAGTGTTAGAACCAAGCCATCTTTTTTTTTCTTTGTCTCTCTCTTAAACAAAAAGAAAATATATTCATAAGGGTCAAAAATTTTCAATGTAAAATTATTTCTCCCTTCCCATCCTTCTCCATTTATCAGTTCCCAATCCCCCCAATCCCTCAAGTATACTATAGTTACTATTTACTAGTTTACCTAGCCAGAGATCCTTCAGGTGTATCACTTTTAATTATGTGACATCAGCATATATTTGAAATTATACCTCCAAAAACCTGGTTCTTTCTCTATGAAAAGAACTGGTCTTACCACTCTTCCATATATCTGAAATTTTTATTTTGCCCTTGAAAGTGGAGTCTTCCCTGGTTCTTATGATCAACAAAGCCTATTCTATAATTTTGACTGATCTGAAACAAAATACCATAATCGTCCACTGTCTAGGTAATCCTGAATATGTGATCTCCTTTTGTGGTGATTTGATAACAAGGTAAATATTTTAAAATCAGAACTGTAGCATATATGATATTATACTGTGCAT
Source organism: Smutsia gigantea (assembly GCA_032199065.1). NCBI lineage: Eukaryota > Metazoa > Chordata > Mammalia > Pholidota > Manidae > Smutsia > Smutsia gigantea. Next base: position 244,651 of record JAVSCE010003555.1, read on the forward strand.
TGGTGGCATTGGCCATATTATGCTGTCTTCTGTTACACTGCGTGGTGTGCTTTATTATTGATACTAATAACCACATGCTACTTATTGAGACAGAGTCTCTTAGTGCCTGAAACACACAAGTTAAGTAACCTCTCAACTCCAGCCTCACCCCCTTTTCACTATTCTTGGAACTGTGTGAGCTTGTGTGGGGGCAGGGATGAGTTAAACAATTCCCTTGCAACTCTTAGAAGAGAGGCAGGTGGTGTGTGGTTGGTTGACAGAAGCCCAAGTAAACAGAGGAGTAGTCAGAAGGAGGAAAACTGCAGAAAAGAAAGGGAAATTCTTATCTGTGGGTTTGTATCAATGAAGTCAATGGATACTAAGACAGCAAAGTCCATCTCAACTAGTTTATAAGCCTAAAGCAAGGAGAAAGGGAGCTGAGAGTTTCTGCAATTCCACAAGAGCACATGGAAGGGAAAGCATTCCTGCAAGGGGAAGGAACAGAGAGCCTTGAGAGGGTGGAGTGAAGGAGATCTTAAAGCATACAACAGTTGTTCAGCCAGGAGGATTCCAAAGCTATATGAAAATTTCTCTCATTCTTATTTTCCCTTCCTCTTATTTCCTTTTCAGTGCATTATCAGATGTAATTATTTTCATTCAGGGAGCAGCCAGTGTAGCAAGTTTGACTCTCTGGGGAGTAGATTCTGTGAGCATGACCTCTCTTAGCAGAGTGCAAGTGGAAGAAAGGGTCAGCCAGCAGCCAGTGCAAACCTGTGAGCTCTGCCCAGAAACCAAACTGCACACCCACTGATACATACAGAAGGAGGAAATGTAAAGAAAGCCCTGTGTGCACATGTATCCCCACACAGAACTTCTTGTGGTGGACCCAGCTTAACTGCAGGTACGTGGCCAAACCCATACCTACACCCAATGACTCAAACCCGTGCTTATGCCCTTCTGTCTGGATATCACACGTATTACAGAGCACAACGTCATCACTTGGATACATATGACCTCCTATTGCATTTCCTGAACAAGGTTCATTTGTGTATAGATAATTTTAAAAGGCTAGGCTATTAGCACCTCGTAGCCCAAAGAAATTGGATGCTGGACCAAGGAAATAAAATAAATGGTGAGGTCCACTCAATAAATTGCTTTTCAGATGTTCATACAATAAGCTCTCTCCAGTTATTACAGTTTGGCTAGAGGCATATGGAAACATCAAATGAGTCTAGAATTGTTTTTTGTTTTGTTTTGTTTTTTCTTCTAACTCTGTCACTATGTTTTATGTTTTGTTTTTTAATAATTTGATAACATTAAGTTCTTGATTTTAGGATTTGTTTTCTTTGCCTAGCTACATGGAACAGATGGGCTTCTTATTTGATAGGATTTGTTTATATAAAGTGGGAACCAAAGGCAGAGACATTAATCACTCGAGCATTTCCTTTTTAAAATGCTCATCACTTAAAATCTAACACAATACCAAAGATAATACACTCACATAAAGCTTTTTTGCACAAAGATACACTGAAAAGATGTACCACTGAGAAAGATGAGACACTGCACCATATAAACATGGGAAGTGGCATCTCATTAGGTTCTATGGAATCTTGGGACTTGTAATTGTGATTTGTTGTTTAAATATAAATAAATCAGAAATTAAGTTTCTCTTAATCAGTTCTTTGAAATAAGACCCTGTGGAGATGAAGGTAAACATTTTCAGTTTTTCAAGGGGTTGTTTGATTGGTTGGTTGATTGATTGATGGAAGAGCTCAGAGAACTTTCTGTGGCATTGAGACAGCCTGAGCAGCCACAGGGTTTCCGTACTCGCACACGGAATTCTCTTCAACCTCCTGGTTGCCTCCTGACAACTCCAAGAATGAGTGAATATCAAAACATAGATATAGTAGTTAGATTCATGTATAGTAACTTGAAATTTACTTTTATGCTTTTAGCTTTAGAATTGTTAAGGTATACACAGCAGGCATAGCCACATATGCATGGATGCCTACACAGGAAACCATATCAAAGCACCTATGTCAGAAGATGATCAGACTCACTTGCAACGATTCCTCTCCACCTCACTTTTCTCCCTGCAGTTAATAGGGAGTTATCACGTCACTTTGCTTAACCACTGTGTCAAGCTGAGAAAAGGCATGGTTTGATGCCAAAGCCATCTAGGACAACTGTTCCTAAGGGTTAGGTTCTAACCCATCTTACTATTAGAAGTTCCAGACCAACATTTCTGTACATTCTGACCAATACTATTATCCCCTTCAATTATATATAGTTTTCTCACTGTGTTAAAAAACAAAAAAAAAGTATGTTGGTTATTGCTGCTTCTCTTAACAGGACTGTAAAATCCTTCAGTATATAAAGCCCAGTTCTTTCCTTAGTGTCATGCAGGCCCTTGGAATCAAGAATCTAGTGAACTTGTGAAATTGTTTATTCTGATAACTATATTTAGCAGTTGGAAAATATGTATAAAGCTTGCCCATGGTTTAGGCATACTGATATCTTACAGTGCCAAATCTGTTCAGACAGGGCTGTAATTAAAACAATACTATTGCCTCACTTGTGGTTATCATTCCCTATTTTTCTCTCTTCTCAGTTGCTTCTGACTTTCTGTTAGCATATTAAAAAGTTTAGCTTCCCTCTTGAGTGGAGACCCTAGAGGGGGAAACAGCACAATGAAGGAGACACAAACAGGAAGAGAATGAGAGAGAAATGGGGAGAGAAGTCCACCCCCAAATCTTTGCAAGACTATAGTCTGGAGACAAGAGAACTTAATGATTATAACAAGAATTGAACTAGGTATTACTGTTAATTCTCCAAACTCTTACACATCCCCACATAGCCGTATCTCTGCATACAAAGACAGTTCTATTTGCAAGAGTAATGCAGCTCTTACTAGTAACAGTTCTGTTGGGTTAGCACAATTTAGTCTCCCAGACATAATCATCTATTACTCATAAGTATTCAGAAGAAACTCTTCTTCCCAAAATACATCTACAAACCAACCTTTAAAAATTAGATCCATTCTTGAATAATGTGGGACAGATTCAACATGGTGGTGTGAGAGATTACACGGAGAACTCCTCCCCAAACCACAAATAGTACAAAAAAATAGTTAATTAATACAACTAACCCTAAAACAGCAAGAAGAAAGAAGGCTGAACCAGACTGCATACAGACCTCACAAACAGAGCAGACCACACGAAACAGGTTAATGTACGAAAACCTTAATCTGGCAGGACCCAAGCTCTTCCCCCACCACAACTCACCGGTGTGAGGAAGAGAAACAGAGCAGGGAGGGGGTGGAAGTTTGGGACTGCTGAGCGCCTAGCCCTGGAGATTTGCTTTGTGAGCAGAAGCCTATATTGTGTGGTGCTCTGGACATTGGAGAGCTCTGATGGGTGGAGGGCCTGGGAGACTGACACTCCGGCCGTTGGTGGAGGACGGGATCCGCACCCGGCCGCTCTGTGTCAGAGGCTTCCTAGCAGTGAGAGGGCTAGTGAAGGAGCGGGGTTTGCACGGAGCTTGCTGTGTGGGAGAATGGAGAGCTGGACAAGGATGTCTGGGTGCACTCTGCCCAGCTGCTTGGGAACTTTGAGGAGCTTCAGGTGCTCCATCCCCCTGGCTGCCTACTCAGCTCTGAAGCCCCCCACTGTGACACACAGCCTGCCAAGCCTTCCTACTGGCCTGCAGGCATCTGCTCGCAAACCCACAGTCACTGCGCAGGAGTCAGGCGAGCCAGAGGGAGGCCCCACCTACAACAGCTAGAGACTCAAAGCACAGAGGCTTACAGGTGTGTGCTTGGCCCACTGGCTCTGACACTGCAGACAGGCACCACAGATGGGAATCAGGAAACAGATCTTTCCTCCCCCAGACACCAGCTCTGCTCCCCTACGACCCCCAAACTCACTCTAGGGGCTGAGCAGCTACAGAGACTGGAGTTTCTGCACACTAATGGGCACCACACAGAAATATGAAATGTCAAAAGAACATGTTTCACACCAAAATCTTACAAACCCCAGAAAAAGGGCCAAATGAAACTGAACTCACCAATCTTCCTGAAAGAGAGTTCAAAATAAAAATTATAAACATGCTTATGGAGGTACAGAAAAATATTCAAGAACTCAGGAACGAATTTAAGGTGGAGATTCAATCATTAAGAAATTCCATATCTGAAATGAAACATACAATGGAGGGATTTAAAAGCAGATTAGATATAGTAGAAGAGACGGTAAATGGAATAGAAATTAGAGAAAAAGAATACAAAGAAGCTGAGGCACAGAGAGAAAAAAGAATCTCTAAGAATGAAAGAATATTGAGAGAACTGTGTGACCAATCCAAAAGGAACAATATTCGCATTATAGGGGTACCAGAAGAAGAAGAGAGAGAAAAAGGGATACAAAGTGTTATTGAGGAGGTAATTGCTGAAAACTTCCCCAATCTGGTGAAGGAGATAGTGTCTCAGGCCATGGAGGTACACAGATCTCCCAACACAAGAAACACAAGGAAGACAACATCAAGACATATAAAAATTAAAATGGCAAAGATCAAGGATAAAGACAGCTAGAGAGAGAAAAAAAATAACATACAAAGTAAAACCCATCAGGCTATCATCAGACTTCTCAACAGAAACCTTAAAGGCCAGAAGGGAATGGCATGATATATTTAATGCAATGAAGCAGAAGGGCCTTGAACCAAGAATACTCTACCTGGCAAGGTTATCATTTAAATTTGAAAAAGGGATTAAACAATTTTCAGATAAGCAAAAGCTGAGAGAATTTACCTCCCACAAACCACCTCTATGGTGTATTTTGTAGGGACTCCTATAAATGGAAGTATTCCTAAGGCTAAATAGATGTCACCCAAGGGCTAGACAAAGAGTCCAGAGTATGATTCATAACATACAAAGAATGGAGGAGAAAGAAAAAGGAGGAAAAAAAAAGAAGCTTTAGGTTGTGTTTGTAATGGAATACAAAGTGAGTTAGATTAGACTGTTATATAGTAAGGAAATTACCCTTGAACCTTTGGTAACCACAAATCTAAAGCCTGCAATGGCAATAAGTACATACCTATTGATAATCACCCTAAATGTAAATGGTCTGTATGCACCAATCAAAAGACATAGAGTTAATGAATGGAAAAAAAAAAAGACCCATCTATATGCTCCCTACAAGAGACTCATTTCAAACCCAAAGACATACACAGACTGAAAGTAAAGGGAGGTAAAAAGATATTTCATGCAACTAATAGTGAGAAAAACTAATAGTGTAAAAAGATATTTCATGCAACTAATAGTGAGAAAAACTAATAGTGAGAAAAAGGGTCAGTCCAACAAGAGGATATAACTATTATAAATATCTATGCACCCAACACAGGATCACCTACATATATGAAACAAATACTAACAGAATTAAAGGGGGAAATAGAATGCAAAGCATTCATTTTAGGAGACTTCAACACACCACTCACTCCAAAGGACAGGTCAACCAGACAGAAAACAAATAAAGAGACAGTGGCACTAAACAACATATTAGAACAGATGGACCTAATGGACATCTACAGAACACTCCATCCAAAAGCAACAGGACACACATTCTTCTCAAGTGCACATGGGACATTTTCAAGAATAGATCATATCCTAGGCCACAAAAAGAACCTCAGTAAATTCAAAAAGATTGAAATTGTACCAATCAGCTTCTCAGATCACAAAGGTATGAAACTAGAAATAAATTACACAAAGAAAACAAAAAAGCCCACAAACACATTGAGGCTTAATAACATGCTTCTAAATAATCAATGGATCAATGACCAAAGAAAAACAGAGATCAAGCAATATATGGAAACAAATGACAACAATAATTCAACACTGCAAAATCTGTGGACGTAATGAAGGCCATGCTAAGAAGGAAATACATTGCAATACAGGCCTACCTCAGGAAAGAAGAAAAATCCCAAATGAACAGTCTAAACTCACAATTAATGACACTAGAAAGGGAAGAACAAATGAGGCCCAAAGTCAGTAGAAGAAGGGATATAATAGATTAAAGCAGAAATAAATAAAATTGAGAAGAATAAAATAATAGAGAGAATAACTGAAAGCAGGAGCTGGTTCTTAAAGAAAATAAACAAAATAGATAATGCCTAGCCAGACTTATCAAGAAAAAAAGAGTCTATATACATAAACAGAATCAGAAATGAGAAAGGAAAAATCACTACGAATACCACAGAAATACAAGAATTATTAGAGAATACTATGAAAAATTATATGGTAACAAACTGGATAACCTAGAAGAAATGGACAACTTTCTAGAAAAATACAAACTTCCAAGGCTGACCCAGGAAGAAACAGAAAATCTGAATAGACCAATAACCAGCAAAGAAATTGAATTGGTAACCAAAAAACTACCTAAGAACAAAACTCCTGTATCAGATGGTTTCACTGCTGAATTTCATCAAACATTTAGTGAAGACCTAATACCCATCCTCCTTAAAGTTTTCCAAAAGTCGAAGAGGAGGGAATACTCCCAAACTCATTCTACGAGAGCAACATCACTCTAATACCAAAACCAGGCAAAGACACCACAAAAAAAGTAAATTACAGACCAATATCCCTGATGAACATAGATGCAAAAATACTCAACAAAATATTAGCAAACCGAATTAAAAAAAACATCAAAAAGATCATCCATCATGATCAAGTGGGATTCATCCCAGGGATGCAAGGATGGTACAACATGTGAAAATCCATCAACATCATCCACAACATCAACAAAAAGAAGGACAACAACCACGTGATCATCTCCATAGATGCTGAAAAAGCATTCAACAAAATTCAACATCCATTCATGATAAAAACTCTCAACAAAATGGGTATAGAGGGCAACTACCTCAACATAATAAAAGCCATATATGACGAACCCACAGCCAACATTATACTTAACAGCGAGAAGCTGAAAGCTTTTCCTTTTAAGATCGGGAACAAGACAAGGATGCCCACTCTCTCCACTTCTATTCAGCATAGTACTGGAGGTCCTAGCCACGGCAATTAGACAACACAAAGAAATAAAAGGCATCCAGATTAGCAGGGAAGAAGTTAAACTGTCCCTGTTTGCACATGACATGATATTGTATGTAAAAAACACTGAAGAATCTACTCCAAAACTACTAGATCTAATATGTGAATTCAGCAAAGTTGCAGGATACAAAATTAATATGCAGAAATCAGTGGCATTCCTATACACTAACAATGACCTAGGAGAGAGAGAAATCAGGAAAACAATTCCATTCAAAGTTGCATCAAAAAGAATAAAATACCTAGGAGTAAACCTAACCAAGGAAGTGAAAGACCTATACTCTGAAAACTACAAGACACTCCTGAGAAAAATTAAAGAAGGTACCAATAAATGGAAACACATCCCGTGCTCATGGATTTGAAGAATTAATATTGTCAAAATGGCCATCCTGCCTAAAGCAATCTATAGATTCAGTGTAATCCCTATCAAAATATCAACAGCATTCTTCAATGAACTAGAGGAAATAGTTCTAAAATTCATATGGAATGACAAACCACCCCGAATAGCCAAAGCTATCCTGAGAAGGAAGAATAATGCAGAGGGAATTACACTCCCTGACTTCAAGCTCTACTACAAAGCCACAGTAATCCTGACAATTTGGTACTGTCACAAGAACAGACCCATAGACCTGTGGAACAGAATAGAGAGCCCAGATATAAACCCAAGCACATATGGTCAATTAATATATGATAAAGGAGCCATGGATGTACAACGGGGAAATGACAGCCTCTTCAACAGCTGGTGTTGGCAAAATTGGACAGCTACATGTAAGAGAATGAAACTGGATTACTGTCTAACCCCATACACAAAAGTAAACTCAAAATGGATCAGAGACCTGAATGTAAGTCATGAAATGATAAAACTCTTAGAAAAAAATATAGGCAAAAATCTGTTGGACATAACCATGAGCAACTTCTTCATGAACATATCTCCATGGGCAAGGGAAACAAAAGCAAAAATGAACAAGTGGGACTATATCAAACTAAAAAGTTCTGTACAGCAAAGGACACCGTCAGTAGAACAAAAAGACATCCTATAGTATGGGAGAATATATTCATAAATGACATATCCAATAAGGGATTGACATCCAAAATATATAACGAGCTCATGCACCTCAACAAACAACAAGCAAATAAGCCAATTAAAAAGTGGGCAGAGGACATGAATAGACACTTCTCCAAAGAAGAAATTCAGATGGCCAACAGGCACATGAAAAGATGCTCCACATCGCTAATCATCAGAGAAATGCAAATTAAAACCACAATGAGATATCACCTCATACCAGTTAGGATGGCCAACATCCAAAACACAAACAACAACAAATGTTGGCGAGGATGTGGAGAAAGGGGAACCCTCCTACACTGCTGGTGGGAAACTAGTTCAACCATTGTGGAAAGCAGTATGGAGGTTTCTCAAAAAACTCAAAATAGAAATACCATTTGACCCAGGAATTCCACTCCTAGGAATTTACCCTAAGAATGCAGTAGCACAGTTTGAAAAAGACACATGTACCCCTATTTTTATCACAGCACTATTTACAATAGCCAAGAAATGGAAGCAACCTAAGTGTCCATCAGTAGATGAATGGATAAAGAAGAGGTGGTACATATACACAATGGAATATTATTCAGCCATAAGAAGAAAACAAATCCAGACATTTGCAACAACATGGATGGAGCTAGAAGGTATTATGCTCAGTGAAGTAAGCTAGGCAGAGAAAGACAAGTATCAAATGATTTCATTCATCTGTGGAGTATAAGAACAAAGGAAAAACTGAAGGAACAAAATAGCAGCAGACTCACAGAACCCAAGAATGGACTAACAGTTACCAAAGGGAAAGGGACTGAGGAGGATGGATGGGAAGGGAGGGATAAGGGGGGGAAAGGGGCATTATGATTAGCACACGTAATGCAGCGGCAGGGGACACGGGAAAGGCAGTATTTATAGAGAAGACAAGTAATGATTCTATAGCATCTTACTATGCTGATGGACAGTGACTGTAGTGGGGTGTGTATGGGGGACTTGATAATGGGGGCTAGTAACCATAATGTCGTTCAAGTGATTGTACATAATGATACAAAAAAAAATGCTGGAAAAAGAAAAAAAATTAGATCCATTCTCCTGTACCCTGTCTGCCTTTGTGCTGTAAGAGATTCCTTGATTGACTTCTGTATAACACCTGGTCCCATTCTCTTAGGATGAGATTAAATCTGGTGCGCCAGCTTCATCACCTTTAGCACCTGCACATCAACACAAGCAGACCTGCCAGTGTGTTCTTTTCGTGTAGACATGTGACTCACCTACCCAGACAGATACCACACTGGATTAAGAGAGTTATTAATAGCTCTGGGTTATGGCAGAGGTCTCAAAGACTTAACGCAAGGAGGGTGAAATATAAGGAGCTAGCAGCCCCCCAACTAAGGTGGTCTGCCTTCTCACTCAGTCACACAGTTTTCTCTTTGCCTCCCCTTCATCCTTATACTTGAGCTGTCTAGCAAAAAACAACAACAAACGAACTCATTTAACAGAATAAACATGTTAACTTGAAAACGAGATAGATCTTGAAAACTGCTCAGATCTAGAGGACGCCAGAATTATCTACCTCCATCAGTCTGAAAAGCAAGCCATCCTTCCTGAGTTCAGTCCCACTAGAACAATGTACCAGGTACCGTGTTCAGCACTTTCACACAAAGAAAGAAGCTGAGGCTTGGAGAGCTGAGTTGAGTTAGAAATGTCCAGTAAATGGCAGAGCAAGGTTTCATACCCAATATTCCTTAAACTACTTTCCTACCTGCATGTACTTGTCACTCAAATGGATAAGAAAATAATTGTCAAGAAGGAATTCCAAAGAATCATGGAAACTGGAATGCTGAAACCAAACTGCACCAACAAATAAGATAGCCCCTAGTTTGGAAAATGCGGTGAGTAAATCTGCCTGTGTTCTCTGTAAGGTCTTATGGGGCACAGACAATATCTGCATGTCTGTCTTCAAAATGCATTCTGAAAATAAAGGTAGAATCAGATATTTTTTCCAGTACTCACCAGATTATGGAATCTTGGGTCATTTTCTTTGCTCATTTTCCTGGATCTGTCTGACCCCGGTCCTATTGCTACTTTTTTTTTTTTTTTTTTTTTGGAGGGAAAGGGCTTAGTGTCCGGGGCTAGCAATCTTTCACTGAGAGTTAGGGTCAGGAAGGGGCCAGGATTTCCAGCAGATAGGATACTGGCCTGACAATTAGGATCATGAGGACCGATGGCCACACAACATCCCAGGCTCCACCCGCCTGCTAAAGCACAGTTGTGAGAGGGCAAAGAGTGAACGGCGAAGCCCACCGGGCTGGTGACCCTCCAGATCCAGGGAATTAAACTACTGCCTGTAATTTGCCCTATGCTCGCAGGTCTCTCCCAGCCTGACTGAGGCAGAGAGGAGGCAGGTTACACAGAGGGAACCCCTTGTCCTCCGCTCTTCTTAGATATTGAGGGCTTGCGACTGTTCTGATCCTACCCCAACCCCCACTTCTTAGACATCCATGGCTTGAAATGCACTTTGAAACGGTAGAAAGAGTCCTGAGCCTGTTTAAACAGAGGTCTTCTAACAATAAGACTGAGTGTTATCAGGCTTTTCTTGCCTTTTTTTTTTTTGTTTTCACTTGTCTGCAGGAATTCCCGAAACACATATGATATTCAGTAGAGATGAGGAAGCCCAATTTGTATCCAGGCTCCTCCCCTAAAAGTGGCTTTGTAGAAGAGTTTAGTGATTGCAAGACAGGGAAGAAATACAGTGCTCATGAACTCTACAAGCAGCATCAGATTTTAAATATGATTCCATAGATGAACACAACTTACTTTCTTTGAGGTGTGTGAAATAAAGTGAAATGTTGTGATCTCCCACAGTGGTCCCACAGGCAAAGGGCTATGCAAGCTGCAGAGGCCCAAGGCAGCCAGGTCAGCTCCGGTGGTGCTGTGAAGAGGCCCGGCAGCCCTCCTTGTGTCACAAGGCTCACAGTTCCCTCACCCCTCACTCCTGTCCAGAGGCAATCCAGCCTGGAATGCTCAAAAGCAGACAAACCAGTCTGATTCTCATGTCCTTGAGGAGAATAATTAGCAAGCCTGATCGCCACCTTCTCTCACACACAGATAACATCAGAATATTCCTTGTCTTCCTTTAGACACTTAGATTACAAAACCTCTTTAGATGGACATACCTCTTCCCTGCACGCACCCCCATTGTGAAAAAAAAAAGTATTTAAGATGTTCCCAAACAAAGGGGCTTTGGAGCAATTTATCAGAACACACTCATGGGCTGCTCCAGGACCACGGTCCTCAGGAAGACACTGAATAAATGTTTTATTAAATGCAACAATCCTGTTGATTTCAGTTGACAGGTGTTGTACAGATTCAACACTTTTTTATTACAATTGTCATTCTATTTTTCATTTTCCCTTGAGGTGCTATACAAATTCAAGGCCTTTTCTTTTTATTGTAATTATCATTCTATTTTTCCGGCTCCTGTTTCCTTAACCCTCCATCTACCACATTCAAACTTCAAGAACCCAGAAATAATATATCTTAAATTAGATGTTCTCCCACTGATTATTTTCTCTTCCTGGGATTACCAATGAATGAGAATTTCCCAAGCCCAGAATAAGAGCTATGAATAAGAGAGAAAAGCCCAAAACCCACGACCACCGAGCTCCAAGCCCAGAATTGCCTCTGATCTATCCGGGTCTCCTTTCTCCTACCTGATTAACACACCAGGAGATGCCTGGACGTGCCTGGGGCTTCTTTCAAACACCTGGTTCCTACTGTTGACAGGCACATTGCATTTCCATGGATCGGTCCCCCTCTTTGATCGGCTTTTCCTTCTAAGGGGGTACTTCTGGTACTTTAAAAAATCTTTTGGCAGTTTTCCCCCATTCGTGAGATCTGTTTTGTTTGGCCACTCCTCCAGTCTATTCCAGCATCTTGCCTTCTGGCAGAGGAGGGCCCTGGCTGAGGAGGATAGAAAGAAAAAGTCTGCGAAAGATTACAGGAACACACACACATACACACACACACACACACACACACACACACACACACACACACAGACACACTTTCTCATTCTCTGATAAATGAGCCCCAGACACAGGCAGAGAGACAAATGGACAGGAGATTTCACAATCAGGAAGTCAGCTCAGTTGCCGTTTGCCTCAGTGATGTGTCACACAGGGTGTGTCCCTATAATGATTCTACACAGAGAAGGTAATTCCAGGTAAACAATAACAAGCCCCTGGCAAGATGAAAAAGACACCTCTGGGAACACATAACATCCAGGAGCAAACAGCAGATTCCTTCCTTAGGAGGAGGTCAGCTGATTCAGAGTTGAGCAGTCTGGGAGTTGGGGAAGGAGAGTCAGCCCTGACCTGGTGCTGTGATAACAGAATCAGAGGTCTGAAATTCTAGTTCTGGTAGGTGATTCATTAAACATCCACAGGCATATCACCTGACCTTGCCGTTCCTTCTCTTCCTGCTTTAGGGACCAGGACACCTGTTCCTCTTGTGAGGAGAGTGAGGACATAGTGCAGCAGGAAATGAATCAGGTCAGAAGAGGGGCAGGGCATCTAGCAAGTCCCCTCAACCAGTTATTCCACCTTGCCCTTCTCAGATCCTGAAGGATTCCTGTGACCTGCGTCTTCCTCCCCACATCCTGGCCACCCCAGAATCTCACAGGCTTTTATTCCTATCCCTATGTTGCCTGTAATTTCCTCAGGGCTGGTGGGCATAGGAGGAGCTTTGGGGCCAGCTTGTATTTGAATCTCAGCTGCAGCATTCACCGTGAGTGTGCATCAGTTATTCTAACTTTCTGAGCCTCTCTTTTTCCATCTGTAAAGTGGAGACAATAATACCGGCCTCCCAAGCCTGTTGAACATGAAATAGGACAGTTTCTATAAATTACCTCAAATAGTATCAGGTCCATTACAACCACTATGGATTTTTCTCTCCCTTCCTCCTTCCTTCCTCACCAGATTGGGAGGAAGTCACATAACTGCACCAATCAGGTAAGTATATATGACAGAAAATAACAAACACAAAAATCTTTGATCAAAATACTTAACGATATTTGTGGATCTAAGTATACGTAGTCTTGTGTGTAAAGGAAGGGCTTAAAATAATCATAAAGTTAATGTGGGTTTAAAACTTTTCATACATCAACTAGGTGTGGTGTGACAGCCTAAGTATTACACCTGTTAGGAGGTCTCTGAATATGTCAACTGAGGAAAGGAGATTTAAACAAGATGTACCAAGGAGCACAAAGCTGTGAACTAAGGTAGAAGAACACAACACTAAATAGTGATATATTAATTAACTAGTTAATTAACTAACTTTCTGTTCCTAAATTTCTCCTTCAAGCTGGTCCCATGGGCACTACCTAACTGCTGGCCAAATTTTCTTCCAGTTCCTGAACCAACCTTGAAGGAGGCAGCAAGGAGATGAATAGTTTTAGCTCCCTTCTCTCTGTTCTTCTTACCACATGAGCTGCTATGAGAAGACATAGTCTTGCTCCATTTTCACAAGGTGTGTGCCTTGCTCATGTTCAGTGTCCAAGTACTGTCAGATCTGCAACCCTATACCCAGGTCTCGTGGGTGGACAATGTCTTATTGTCCTCTCTGCCTACATCAATCTTTTCTTCTGTGATGAGAACTCTGCTCTGTACTCTGGCTACTGAGGTCCCGCGATGAATGAAAAGAATCCCCCCAGTAAACACCCCTGCTGCCTAGTGCCTGAATACCAGCCATCACTCATCCCTTCTCTACTTTATCTACTCACAAACCCTGGATCTCTTGCCTTTGTTCTGCTCGCTCATGACACTAAAAATCCAAGAGGCTTCTGCTTGCCTACCTTTAGTTCTGTAATTGAACTGTCCACCTGTACCTAGCGTCTGCCTCTACAACCTAGTTAGCTTATCCCAAATCACTCGCTCAGAGAACTGGCCCTAAAGTTGGCATACAGGACACAAAAGGAAAAAGCCACTCATGGATACAGGCAAAAAGGAGACAAGACACTCAAGGTCACAGAAAGAGTGACTGTAGGGCAGAGGCACAGCCAGAGAGTGGGTGGGTTCAGGAAATAAATAGAAGGTGAAGATAGGGAGAAAAAATATGTTTAGGTAGCTTTTCTAAGATCTTTAACTATGAATGAGAGGACTAAGATGAGTTCAGGGAGGTCTTGTAGAGTTGATTTGTCTGAAAACTTAGGGCTCCCAGATAAGGAAGGGAATTAGTGATATCCCAACATGCAGGAATTTCTCATTCTAAAAACAAAACAAAGTTTGGGGTAGAGGGGTGAGTTCTACACCTGAGTATATCACAAAGCCTAACACACATGTATACACACACATTTACATACACACATTTACACACACAATGACACTGAAACACAGAGATTAATATAACATGCGAATATCCCAGAAATAAAATAAAATAAAATACATATTTAATCTAAAGAAGTCAACATGAAACAAAATAAGCAGATTCTCAGACTTAGCCGTACATTAGAATCTCTTAGGAAGCTTAAAAAAAAATCAATGCTGGGGCCCACCCCTCATTCTGGAAGAGATGAAGACAGTTATGATTCCCATAGATTATGATTTCACCTTGAAAAAAGGGAATGCTTTCCAGGAGATACTAAACTATAGCTGGGGTTGAGAACTACTGATATTGATTATGCATGGTATAGATTATGCATGATAAGCATATTATGGGTTTCTCAGTTGGCAAAAATAATTTAGATCCTTGCTTCATCCGTATGTAAAAATAAATTTTAGTTGGAAAAATGACTATATATTTTAAGAAACAAAAAAATAACAGTATAAGTTATATTAGAGTGATAAGAACTTGCTAAATTTAAAAGAAAGGATTCCTTCCAATAGAAAAAAAAAATCACAGTGGAAAGCTCAACCAATCGATGAATAAAAACACAGATATTGTACTAAATGAGAAAATTTCTAAGATGTCAATAAATAAATGGTCATGGAAAATGCAAAATAAAAGAAAACCAATTCATCAAACCAAAATGTTTAACAAATATGGAAGCAGGGTTAAGTAAGATTAAAGATGTCCAATTTAATTGCAGTCATTAAACAATACACATTAAAATTAAAACAAGGCAAAATTTTTTTTGCCTATCCATTTAAGAAAAACACTGAAAGAGAGAATTTCTCGGAAGAGCCCTGTGAAAAAAGCCCACTCTTACACCTCGACAGGAAATCTAAATTTTTACATTTATGGAAACAAATATACCAATCTGTAAATAAAGAGCCTCAAGGACATTCACAATTTTGACCCAGTAATTTCACTCCCAGGTGTCAATTATAAGAGGGTTTTTTTTTAATGGAAGATGTTTCTGAACACACATACACATTTTATTGTGCTATTATTTATTTCTTTTGAAAACAGAAAGATGCATTTGTTTTAAAATAATCCTACTAATTGGAGAAGTAGAAGTGAGTGGAGATCTAAATGGAACAAGATTGGCCATGTGTTGAAAATTGTTGGATTTGGGTGATTAGCACATGGATAGTCATCCTACCTTCCTACCTATTTTTTTCTGCTTTTGTATATTTGAAATGTCTGCAATAACAAAATTAAGAAAAAAAATAAACTTAAATTTTCATCAAGAAGAGTGTGGTGGTTAATTTTATGTGTCAACTTGGCTAGGCCATAGTACCAAGATATTTGGTCAAACATTATTCTAGATGTTTCTCTGAAGGAATTTAAAAATGAGATTAACATTAAAGCCAACAGAATAAAACAGGTTACTCTCCAGAATGAGGATGCCCCCTCATTCAATCAATTGAAAGTCTTAATGAAAATTTAAAAAAGACTGACCTCTCCAGAAGAAGAGGGAATTCTGTCAGCAAATTACAAACTTTGGACTCAAACTGCAACTCTTCCCTGGGTCTCCTGCCAGCTGGTCTACCCCGAAGATTGTGGACTCGCCAAGCATTGACAGATACCTTAAAATAAATCTCCATGAATGACAGATGATAGAGAGATAGCCAGACAGGTAGATATACATACCTACACATCCTGTTAGTTCCATTGCTCTGAAGAACCCTAACTAATACAAAGAGGGAAGCCAAGTTTTTATATTAGCTGTATAATGTAATACTGTAATATAGTAATTTTATGTTCACGAAAAATTTTAATGAATGGGGAATATTATATGTTATAAATAAAGTGATAAAAGAAGATTTAAAAATATGTATAAGGAGAGAAAGAACACAACTGTATAGCTTAGGGGGAAAACACCTATTCAGGAGAAACCCAGAGAAGTACATTAGAATGTTACAATGGTGACTGAAAGAATTGTTTTTTTCTCCTCTACTGTTTACTTTCCAGATTATCTGAATTAAGCCTTAATTATTTTATAATAAGAAAATGGAAAGGAGGAAAGGCTGGAAGACAGAAAAATTTGAAAGCAGAAATATAAAAAGAAGAAAATTGGCTGAGGGTGACAGAGAAGACCAAAGGGAAAAAATCTTATTAGAGAGCTAGTGATCAGAATGAACGGCAAACTAGAATCACTAACTCAAAACTTATGACTTCAAAGAAGGCTCTTGTGGCCTAATGTTACGGTGAGGACTCATTTCTTGCTTCAGGCATTATCTTTCCTACCTGGGAGAAAGCCAAGTTGGAACTGCCAGGGTCAAGGCTGATATGTCATCTCCATCAAACTGTGGGATAGTAGAATGAACATAGGGTCAGAGTCAGAGATGTGGGATGGATTTATCTCAACCTTGTAAAGCCTTGATTTTCTAATCTATACACTTTGAGATAATCATGACCACTTACTCAGAGGAATCTAGTGAGAATCAACAAGAATGTGAACGTGTTCTTCCACCGTAGTAGGTACAAGTGCCTCTCCTAGCAAGAGTTCATTTGTGTAACATAATTACTTTCAGACCAAGGATTCCAATTTAGTGCTCCTGAGTATTACCTTCCCCTTGAGCTTCTCCAATTTTGATTACGATCGTCCCACCACAATGGTCTCAAGAGTGTGGCTTTCCGTCAAAGCCTGTACACACGTGCAGTACAATCAAAGAGCTGAGAGACTTGCTAAATGTTAAAAAAATAGTTGGAAAACAAATTCAGTAAGCAAAAAACGCAGAACCAGTGTGTGTACGTGGATGCGGGAATGGCGGGGTTGGCGGCAGGGTGAGGTGTGGGTGTAGGAGCTTGCAATTTTACTAGAGCCTACTTTTTATCTGAATATAGCCACACGGAAGCAAGCCCCTCCTCAGCCACCTGCCATCTTCCTTTACTCCCTGCTCTGAACTGCTACCCAGGAGAAAGGTCAGTTTTCCAACACTTCTTTCCTTATGGTCTTTTATAGCTTCCATGAAAAAAGCCAGTGAGGCATATTCCTAGGCTTCAGCTCACTTCCAATTTTTGTTACAAGTTTCAGAAGGATAACCCAGCCCATTTCTGAAATCCATTAACTTGGTTCTGCTACTGATCGGCTGTGTATGCTTAAGCAAATTACTTAATCTCTCCTAAAACTGTTTCTCATCTACAATTGTCTAACTCAAAGTCACTGTAAGAATTAAATGATACAACAATATTTAGCACATATTGTAAAGAGCAGCTGTTATTAATTTTCCTATAATAATTATAGGAATAAAAATAACGATAATAATTACTATTATTATTATTAAAATTATGACATCTTCAAATGATCTCTTCTTTTGGATAAGACCATTCTATGCAGCATCAACATCATAATACCATAAGTGGTATACCATTTTTCTGTGGATCAACACAGGGGCAAGGGAATTATTTCCTGAGATCTGAGTTTAACGTATACTTAAAATAAATCTCACCTACGCTTCTAGTACGATTTTCTCACTATCCTTCTGGAAAGCATTCGCTTTTTTGAATCTTACATTTTCAACTCTCTTGTATTTTGCTAAATTGCTTCATAGTTTTTGAATTTAAAATATCATATGCTTACAATAAAAGTGAAGGTGGCTGATTTTAGACTTCTTTCCCTGGGCTAACTCTCAAAATGTAAACCAGTGTGGTTCCCCCTGAGGAGTTTTATAAAAGTCTCTATGCCCAGGACTCATCAATTAAGTCCAAATCAGACTCTTTGGGAATGGGAACCTGGTACAGGAATTTACTTAAAGCTCCAGATGTTAATTCCAATATGCAGCCAAGTTTGGGAACTCAGCCTTAATCCTCTTTATCATCCTTCTTAATTAATATAGAGGAAATACACCAGCTCTAATTTAATAGGTAAGGTTCTAAACTGGTAGCCATGTTTTAATATTCTCTCTCTCTCTCTCTCTCTCTCTCTCTCTCTCTGTCATTGTGGGCAAGTTTCATCACTTCTTTGGGTTTTAATTCTTAATCTGTAAAATAATGGCTCATAATCCTATACTACTTAATAAGAGGCACTCTGATGGGAAAAATGAGATAAAATATATGAAAGGAGTTATAAGCTTTAGAATAAAAGTATTTCAGAGATCCCAGGTAGAATTATCATGTTCTCTCCACCCCGGCCAAGTACCCACTGCTATCTCTTCTGAAGTATCTCTGCCTCCCACAGTTAAAGCTTTTCTATTGTAAATGATTTGGGGACCTGTTAAGCTGTTGTTAAGGCTTTGATATTTCAGAGAATTTCAAGCCAGCTCTACTCATTGCCCTGTCATTTGTTGATCAGACTTTTTGTCCTCTCAGATATCACTACCAATAATTTTTAGGGATACAAAGGTTAAGGCATTGGAAGACAGGTGATACTATGGAGAAAAATCTAAGACCAGATGAAATTTAAATAATGTTATTTCTATGCCACTGTGGACTCCAGAATAATGAAGCCCTGGCATTAACCTTCACTTTGGCTTCAGTGGCCTTCTCCCCTGGAATTCGTCATATTTTACTCACCTACATGACTTCTCAATAGAAAGTTCCAGAAGAAATGTACAGTGAAAGGGAAGGGTCCTCTCCTAATACAAGCAAAGGAGTCATGTGATCTCAGTGGTGGCATGGGGACAGCAGCTTTGTGTGACCTTAGCAGACCAGTTAACATCTCTTTGCCAGAGGGTTATCTGTAAAGCATCATGAAATATATAAAGAGTAAAAGTACAAGGCATTGAAATTACTAATTGATATCCAATGAGAAGTGTCCAAGGAAGCAGAGCTATGATGAAGCCAAGAATATATAAAACGTATTTACATAGGAGAAGAGAATTCAGAAGTGCAAAACCAGACAACAGTTTTTCTCTCCCTTCTTAAGTATTTAATAGCTTATGTCATTCCTTCAAAATGGGTATGTAATGCGGTCCATCTAGTAGAATCTATACTTGCTGTATGTGGACAGAAAAAGTGAGATCTACAGAAAAATCCAGAATTGTAAGCACACCCCTACAAAGGTGCAGAAAACAGTTTAAAGCAAAGAGACGTGAATGTTGCTCAAAATACCTGCCACCTTTCCGGCTTCTTGATTTGTCCTGCGAATAAAGATGTAGCAGTGACATGAACTTTAAAGATCTTGGTTTAAAGTTAATCTTTGTTTAAGAGCCCTGTTTGATCTTACGTTCTGAAATGAGAGAGAGACGAGAACCCAATAAACACAGGATGGAATAAAAATCCTAAGTTTAGTGTCTAAATCCCAAAGGAAAATCCTAAACATTTTTGCCTATTCTTTATTTCAATTGAACAATTGAACCTTCATTTCAATTTAATAGATAATTGAACAATTAATATATTAAATACTGCTCACCATCTCTTGGTCTGATTTTTCTCTTCTGTGTGTCTCCCTAACAAATTTTTGGACCTTTTCCCAGGACCCAGGTATGGTTAAATTTAGTTATTTTATCCTGGACCTACATCATCTCTCCCTCCTTTTCCACTAAATGCAGTCTCTTTCCACGAGTCAGCGTGGAGCAGAGTTCAGACAATAAACCAAGGGGAGCAATTAGCTTTGTACTATGCCCTGCTGTACTCCTCCTTAACTGACATTTATGCTAAGCACGGCTTCCTTGATAGTGGCTTTTGCTTCCCATTACTGCCTAGCATGTTTTATGATGTATGGTTAAAATGACAAACATTTATAGAGTGCTCACCAGGTATAAGGCTCTGTTCTAAGCACTTTCCATAGAGATAAAGAAACTGGGTCATAGAGGGGTGAACGCTCTCCAGATCACACAGCTAGCAAGCTGGGATTTAGAGCTCCAACCAGGCCATGTGTCTTTAGAACCTGTGTTCTTACATTCCATTATACTCTTCCCTAGTAGATTTTTGAAAACCTGTTTTTTCTTTGCAAAATTAGAATTGCCTTAAATATTGCTTTTGATTTTTTGATTGAGATATAATTCACATACCATAAAATTCACCCTTTTAAGGTGCGCAATTCAGTGTTTTTTTAGTATATTCTCGGAGTTGTACAACCATCACTGCCATCTAATTTTAGAACATTTTTATCATCCCCCAAAACTAACCAGTACCAATAGTAGTCATTCCCCAGTGCCCACTCCCCTGCCCCCAAGCCCCTAGCAATCACTAATCTTTTTTTTTGTCTATGGATTTGCCTATTTTGGACATTTCATATAAATTGAATTATACAGTTTGTGGTCTTTGTGTCTGCCTACTTTCACTTAGCATGTTTTTAAGGTTCATTCAGATCCAGTAGGAGATACAGATAAATCATGAGAAAGAGATAGAGACAGAGATGACAGAGACAGTGATGGAGATAGAAATGGACATGGACATGGACATGAGCTAGAGAGAGAGAAAGAGAGAGAGAGAGAGATGAGATGAGATGAGATGAGATTTATTACAGGAATTGGCTCATGAAGTTTTAGAGCCCAAGAAGTCCCACAACCTGCCATCTGTAAGCTGGGGAACCAGGAAAGCCGGTGGTATAATTCAGTCTGAGACTGAACGCCTGAGAACTAGGGACCACTGGTTTAAGTCCAAGAGTCCAAAGGCCAGAGAACCAGGAGCTTCAGTGTCACAGGGCAGGAATAGATAGACATCCCAGTTAAGAAAAGAGAGAGAATTTGCCCTTCCCTCACCTGTTTGTTCTTTTCAGGCCCTCAATAGATTGGATGACACCCATCTACACTGGTGAGGACAGATCTTCTGTGCTAATTGAAATGCTAATCTTTTCCAGAAACATCCTCACAGACATACCCAGAAAAATGATTTACCAGCTATCTGGATATCCCTTAGCCCAATCAAGTTGACACATAAAAGTAACCATCCTATCCATGTTGTAGCACTAATCAGTACTACATTTCTTTTTTGTGGCTGAATAATATTTCATTGTATGGTTATACCATTCTTTGTTTATCCCTTTATCAGTTAACAGACATTTGGAGAGTTGCCAGTTTTGCACTATTATGAAGAATGCTGCTATGTACATTCACATACAAGTGTTTGTGTGGACGTATGTTTTCATTTCCCTTGAGTATATACCTAGGGATGGAATTTCTGGGTCATATGGTAACTGTTTAAATTTTGAGGAACTGCCAACGCTTTTCCAAAGTGGCTGCACCATTTTACATTCTCACCAGCCATGTATAAGGAGTCCAGTTTCACCACATCCATTACTAATTCTCACCAACACTTGCTGTTTTGTCTTTTTTATTATAGCCTCCCTGATGTAACATAGTATCTCACTGTGGTTTTGATTTGCATTTCCCTGATGATGGATAATACTGAGCATCTTTTCACAAGCTCATTGGCCATCTGTATGTCCTCTTTGGAGAAATGTCTATTCAAATCCTTTGCTCATTTCTTTAAATTGCTATTTGTCTTTTTATTGTTGTGTTGTAAGTATCCTTTATGTATATACTGGACACTAAACCCTGTTTGATATATGATTTGAATATTTTCTCCCATTTTGTGTGTTGTCTTTTCACTCTTGATAGAGTTCTTTGCAGCCCCATGATTTCTAATTTTGATGAAGTGCATTTTATCCTTTTTTCTCCCTGGTTGCTTGTGCTTTTGGTGTCATATGTAGACACCATTGCTTAACCCAAGATTATGAAGACATACACCTATGGTTTTTTTCCTAGAACTTTATAGTTTTAGTTCCTACATTTATGTCTTTGATCCATTTTGAGTTTAAGTTCTGCAAATGCTACGAGGTAGGGGTTCTACTTCACCTTTTTTATGTGGATATTCAGTTGTTCCAGCACAATTTGTTAAAAATGACTCTTTTCCCAATACATTTTTCTGACACCCTGTTGTAAACCAAATTCCCATAGGATATGGGTTTATTTCAGGACTCTCAGTTCTATTAGTCAATATGTCTATCCTTATGTCAATAGCACACAGTCTTAATTACTATGACTTTGTAGTATGTTTTAAAATCATTAAATATGAGCCCTCCAACTGTATTCTCCTTTTGAAGATTCTTTTGGATATTCTAAGTCCCTTGTGGTGTTCCTATATAAATTTTAGAATCAGTTTGACCATTTCTATAAAAAAAGGGGAGGAATTTTAGTAGTGATTACACTGAGTATATAAATCAATTTGGGTAAAACTGCCACGTTAACAATATTGCCTTCCTACTCAAGAATACAGGATGTCTTTCCACTTTAGATCTTCTTTAATTTCTTTCAGTGATATGCTGTAGTTTTCAGTGTACAAGTCTCATTTGCTGTTGATAACACTTACATTTCCATGGCCTCTAAAAGTTAAACCAGGGTTTGTGTATGAATACAGAATGTTCTGTCTCTAAGAAAATCAGTTCTAGAACAGGTTAGACCATACATGCATCCCAAAGGCTGGCTAGACATGTTATCTATGTCTAGTACCCTGGCACAATGTAAGGCCACCACTGGTCCTTCTCATATCTGAATTAAGTACACAGACTATAGAGCACCACCTTCTGTAGCTCTGTGTCAGATCCAGTTTATGTGCTTTGACAGCCCTGAATTGGTCTAAATTTCTCAGGTCACCATGAACTGACAGAGCTAGAGAACATTCCAAAAGAATCACATCTCTAAATTCCTATCAATGTAAGTGCATCTACGTACCTAACCTACAGAGAGCGCTATCCCCTGGGCACCCAAAATATGTTTGATTGAGGTTTAAATAAAAGCCACAAAGGCATAGCCCCCAATATCACTGTTAAATCTCATAACTCAGGTATGAAGATACAGGGATTTCTATCTAGCAGAGTTCCATTCCAGGGTTCAATGAACTTATTTTTTTAGGCAGTTTATCTCACCCATTATCTGAATACCTATATACCCACAATCTGTGGCCTTGCTTTTATCAAATCTTTATTGAGCATCTGTGTATAGATAACCTAAGTTCATACTTTTATTTTTAAGGTCAACTGGTCTCTATTTACCAATGTTAACTCAGTGAATTAAAAATAATCAGTTTTTATATCAGCCAAAGAAGAGCAGACGTAGATAAGTGTGGTGGTGGTGAATGGGAGGTGCTTTATAGATCATTATAAAACCACATTTGATTTATACACATTTCTCTTTTCCCAACCCTGGCAAAATCGGAATACTCTTCAAAGTTACCTTCATTACTATATAATAGCCACTTCAGAATAATCCATGGCTGTTTTAACACTTCATATTGCATGTGGACGCTAAGATCTAAGTGAAAGGTGACTTGCCTAGGGTCAGAAAATCAATCATATCTGATCAGATGAGGGGCCTCCTGGTCATGAATTCACTATTAGACCATCCTAAGAGTGGGCCATGGCTGAGGTCAAGAAAGACAGGGAGTGAACTCCAGGGCACTTGGCATTGCTGCTTCAAGAAGGGATGCAAACACAGTAGGTTCAACTCTCAGAGTCAAAAAGCCACCTTGTCCCCACACTTTAAGGGAAGTCACCACACACCTTCAGTGCCACTGCAGTCACACCTCCCTGCTAAAGTAACAATAACACAGCAACCTTGCCTTCCATTTCTATTCTGCCTGACAAGCACACTATGAAACCCAACACATGCTCCATAAATGCCATGGAATTCTAGGTCTACACAACCAGAAGAGCCCTTTGAAAGCAACAACAACAAAAAAAATCCTAACCTCCATTACTTACTCATGAGGAAACTGAGGCACAGAATTTAGGGATCTTCCAACAGT
The DNA here is from genome assembly GCA_032199065.1 of Smutsia gigantea. NCBI lineage: Eukaryota > Metazoa > Chordata > Mammalia > Pholidota > Manidae > Smutsia > Smutsia gigantea. The sequence continues at coordinate 268,821 of JAVSCE010003555.1, forward strand.
TACTCAGCACTTAAGCTAAGATTGGCATTGTGTGTCATGAGTGTCCCTCTGGTGCCCTTTCACTAAACTGTCCACCATTCCCAAGGCTGACTGAATATTTGGTCTCCTTGGATTCAGTTAAGTGTTGTTAGGGATGAGGGTAAGGAGGAAGATCCTGGTTCGTGGAGTTCACATGTGCATATGCGTTCATAGATTATTCTGCCTGCCAGGCCCTTAGGCTATAACATGTTTCTGGACTAGCTTCTGGAAATCTACCCCATCCCTGCCCAAGGTTGAAGACTAGAGACTTCACATTCCAGTTGTATTTTCATTACTGGCACTGCAAGGCTTAAAGAATATTTCTAGTAAATATTCTGCTTCTTTCCTCTTCTTCCACCAGAACTCGCTTTGACTCACACTAGGGTATCAGCCCTAAGGAATGTTGAAGGGGTCAAGCATTGAGACCTACAGGGAAAGACCACAGAGGTAGGAGGCAGGGCAGCTTCAGATCAGACTGGCTAGATATGTAGAATCTGCCTGTAAGTCTCATGAAAAACATGGCAGTCAAGAGAGGTTTTGAACATTCCCTTAGCCCTGCTCCTTCTACCTTTAACCAGAAGCCAAGCCTGTTACTTCTACTACTCAGATAAACAAGACCTTTCCTGCTGCCTTGGCCTCTGGGCAGAGGGAACACTAAAGTCGGGCCCAGGCTGAAGGGGTGTCAGAGAGCGCCAGCAAGGGTCAACAGGAGCCCCGTCTGGGCCACACCAGCCCCATTTGACTTCAGGGAGACTTCGGAGAAGTTGATCCTAATGACACAAAATAGGAGTGCCTTTGACATACAATTGGTCATGATAGCTGATTACTGTCAGGGGAAAAAAAGTGCTTAGGATCATCTTTGCTAAATTCCAGTTATCACCTTTGGCCAACGTTTCCTCTTTCAGTTGATAGCATGTTATGAACATAGCATAAATGGTGTCTCCTGGAGTTATTCGACCCCCACCCTACATTAACCCAGTAGTACGGTACATTTGGTTAAATCATTCAAAACTTATTATAAGATGAAAGATAATCATTTTGAAGCTTTCTCCAGAAAGCTAACTGGCTGAAAATATCAGTATTATATGCATATTATTGAGATTTTCCTATGGTCACAATGTACCTTTTGAAACACATTTTTTTTCTTAACCTTTACTATCTGTTACAATTTGTTCTCAGTAGAATTCTAACATAGCCTAGAGTTATACATATATGATAATCTTAATTTAGATCAGTGTTCTAGAAATAGCATCATATTTATATGTATTTTGTTACCTGACAACTTTAAGAACCACTGCTAAACATATAAAGAAGGGGCTAAGGCTGCAAGATTTTAACAGCTGTAGAAGGAACAATTAAAACAAATTTCCTTTTCACATACAATTCTCACCGATAATTTAGTCCATAAAAGAATAAAAGTGTAGGTATGAAAAATGCAATCATTGCCTTCAAATTTCTTTGATTATAGCAACTGTTAAGAACTGGCTGAGCTGACAACTAGCTACCACAAGCCAAGAATACATATATTATAAATGAGGAAACAGATTGGGCTGAGGGCAAATGATAAATACTTGGAAGTTGGGACACAGTGGGGATGATGAAGGTTAAAGAAAGCGTAAGCATCAGGAGATGCTGCTCCCTGAACACTCGCCCTTAGGAAGTGGCATTTCCAGCACAGCATAGCTACAACCACACTGTGCAATCAGGCTGGAGTTGTAGGAGTTGTAGGGAGGGGAATGGAGTGGAGGCCCCTGAGCTGAGGTTGAGGAGGCGAGAGAAACTTCAGGAAAACAGACTGAAGTGGAGGGATGGATAGTCACCCTTTCATACCATCCCCGTTTTCCTTTCCTTGTCCGGATCTGACTGTTTCCCCAGCTGAACTCTTACTTATTATTATTCTGGTTAGAAAACTCAGAGAAATTGTGAACAATTTGAAAACAAAACACTCACCTTTTAAACCTGGAAGAACCTCCTGAGATTTCCAAGTCCACTTCCACCCTTCATTTTCTAAAAGAGAAAAAGAAAAAGAAAGCAGCTATGGACGCTAAGGAAAGTGCCTTGTTTTTGTTCACAAGGAAAGAGTGCCAGAGCTTAATACGGCCTCAGTTCCCTGGACTCGGGACAGGACCCTCTGCTCTACGCTGATGTCTGTGCAATTAGGTTTTCCTTTGTTTATGTTCCTTCCCATCTACTTTCATGTCCCCTGGCTAGAAACCGTGTCCAAGACAGGATATGTTAATATAGAGCATGGAATATCCAACCTAATCATTCGGTACTCCACCAACTTGCCTGAAATTATCTATTTTTTCCCAACCGGTAATTTCCCTGAGGGCATAGGCGGGGTCTTTAGGCACTTCATTAGCACTGCCCAGAAGTAGGCACCCAGCAGCAACCACCTCTGAAGTCAGAGATGTGTTAGGGAACCACCCCAGCTAAACCCGAGCTGGTGGGAAGGGCAAACATGAAGTGACAGAGCTAGAAGGGAAAGCATGAAACCTTCATAACAATAAGAAAGTAGGGACCTTGGCTATCTTCTTCATCATTGTACCCCAAGCACCTAGACCAGTGTCTGGCCCATCTCAGGACGCATATGCTTGCTCAATGAATAAATTGCTAACTTCACCTATAAAAATAGCATTGAATCTGAAAGAAATTTGTATAGAAAAATAATTTCTACAAATAGATTGGGTATAAAGGACTCAACTAATGCTAAAAGTACGAGTTTTGGACCATGGTACATAAGAAATAACATGGAACCCAGATTTCTTCTCAGTGGGGAAACATTTTTAGTTCTTTCATTAGTAAGATCCTGTTGTTCTCTATAAAAAGATTATAAAATTCTTTGCTATGCATAGCTGAACAATGAGCCCTCAGAGTGACAATAGGACAATAAGCCCAATAAAGAAAGTCATTGAAAGTATAGTGTGGCAGGCAGATAAGGCCCCCATCCACCCACCCCAAAGATGTCTATGTCCAAATCTCTAGAACTTGAATATCTTAGTTTTTAACAGTATTTGAATAGCAAAGGGAAAATAAGATTGTAGATGGAATGCATCAACTGACCTTAAAATAGGGAGATTATTCTGGATTATCCAGCGAGGCCAATGTAATCACAAGGATCCTGAAATGTGGAAGGAGGCAGAAGTGTCAGTGTCAGCACACAGGATGTGAGGAAGACCAGGCATGGCTCTCAAGACAGTGGAAGAGTCATGTGCCAAGGAATGCAGGCAGCTTCCAGAAGCTGGAAAAGACAAAACAAAGAAAAAAAAAAAGAAAAGGATTCTCCCCTTAGACCACCAGAAGGAAGGCAGACCTGCCTGCCCATTTTGGACTTTCGACCTGCAGAAGCATAAGATAAAAATTTGTGTTGTTTTACGAAGTTTGTGGCGATTTTGTTACAGCAGCAATAGGAAGGGAATACACTTAGATTAAAACAAAATAGAGCTGCAGAATCACGTAACTCCCTGTAGAAGTTTGGTACATGTGCTTGTAGGAGCTGTTTGTGAGAGGGTGGGAAAGGTGGAAAAATAAAGTTTCTGCAGAAGACAACTGAAATCAATATGATGCTCTACTAACGTTGAGGTTGTGCGTAGCTAAACTGGTCATTGTTATGGATTCAAGTGAGCCACCCCCAAATTCATCCATTTAAGTCCTAGCTTCCTGTACCTCTGAATGTGACCTTATTAGAAAGAGGGTCTTACAGAGATAATCAAGGTAAACTGAGGTCATTAAGGTGGGCCCTAATCCAGTAAGACTGGTGTCCTCAAAAGGGGGGGGGAAATCTGAAGACAGACACATTTGCAAGGAGGATGACATATGAACTAAAAGCCAGAAGAAGAGGCCTGGGGCAGACCCTTCTCTCACAGCCCTCAGAAAGAACCCTACCAACACTTCCATTTCAGACCCCTACCCTCCAGAAATGTGGCACAATAGGTTTCTGTTGTTGAAGCCACTCAGTTTGTGTCACTTTGTTACTGCAGCCTGGGAAACTAACACAGCGCTACAGGCCCTGAGGAAGGAGTATCTGATTGTTACTGAGGCAAATACAGGCATGCCTTGTTTCATAGCACTTTCTAGATAATTGCCTTTTCTACAAATTGAAGGTTCGAGGCAACCCTGTGTCTAGCAAGTCTATCAGCACCTTTTTTTCCAACAGCACTTGCTCACTTTGTATGTCTAGGTCACTTTTGGTAATTCTCACAATATTTCAAACGTTTTCATTATGGCATTTGTTCCGGTGATCTGTGATCAGTGATTACAATCTGCTGAAAGTTCATACAACAGCATTTTTTAACAAAGTATTTTTTCATCAAGGTAGGTACACTTTTTTAGATTAATGCTATTGCACACTTAGTAGGCTATAGTAGAGTGTTACATAATTTTTACGTGCGCTGGGAAACCGAAACGCTCACTTGACTCAGTTTATGGCAATACGTGCTTTATTGCAGTGGTCTGGAAGCAGACCTGCAACATCTCCGAGGTTCGCCTGTACTTTGTCCCGTGTCGCTGAAAGCCCAGGATGGCCCCAGCCGGCTGTGGGGAGGGCAGAGGAGAGCAAACCAGGTCGACAGCACAAAGCCCTGTTTCCAGGGCATTTCAGTGTGTGTGCTGCATGTTACAGTAGCTCAGCGGCTTTACTCCCATGACTGCTGGTGGCTCTAAGAAGTGGGAAGAAAGCTCGGGCGGCAATGTGTGAGAGACTCGCACGGGGAAAGGACAGGTGACACAATGAGGCCACAATAACAAAAATGAAAGGGAAAGAAAGCAGACAAGATGGGGATGAGGCTGAAGGACTGATAGGAAGGAGAGAAGAGAGGAAGACAGATTAAGAAGAAAACAGAGAGTCAGTCAACAAGGACCACCACGTCACACTGTACTGTTCTCAAGCATGGTTTCAAATACTACCTCAAATTTCACAGTGACACCTAGTAATTACATTATTATTTAGGCATTACGGGATGAGGAGGCTGAAGCTGCGAGCAGCAAGCCCCAGACCACAGTCTGAACGACTGTATGGTCCCGTGACAAGTAATACCTGAGCCCGGCTCTTTCTCTCGCCTGTCCCGACTGCCCCCTCTTCAGGGACACACAGAGTCCCCTCAGCACTAGGCTTTCTGGCTGCTTCTCTCTCCACCAAGAACGCCGAGGCAAGTTTAGCCTCTTGTCAACACAAAAAAACAAAACCCACAAGATACATTTTCCAAAGAAATACAGATTCATTGACCTGGCAATCATTCTTGGTTCCCATAAAATACACGCAGCCGCTCGCCGCCTTTCCACTCTCGGCCTCTCCCTCTTTTTCTTCCCAAACGCCAGAGGCCACCCTTAGCTGCATCACTGCTCGCCCTCCCACCCGCGGTCCCTCCCACCCCCGTTCACTACCGTGTCCCTCCTCCGCTCGCTGGTTTCAGATGCAATTGGCGCCTTCAGTTAAAATGAGAAAGTGACGGGTTTGGGTACGGCGAGGGGTGCCCGCCTCAAGGACATGCTTTTCAGGCTCTTCTTCCTACCGCGGGGCGGCGCTGCCGGGAAGCATGGAGTTTGGGCGGGCTCCCCACAAAGGGAAGTCTGCGGGCGCAGGGGTTTCCGGGACTCACCGCAAACTAGCCAGCGGGAAATCTCTGCTAAAACCGTCAAAGCTGGACTTCGTTGCTGGTTCACTTGCTGATTTCCTTCTCTGGTGATTGCCTGGCGATCAGGTATCTTGGAGACGTCCGTCCAAGTGGAAACGGAAAATCCTGATGAAGCGCAACAGCGCCACCTCACGTCCGCCTCCGTAGCAGAGCCTTCGTTGGTGCTCAAAAATGGTCTCGGGATTTGCCATTCTGCCGACTGGTAGTCTCCAGGGACAGGCGCCGCCCCAAGCTTTTGCTGGGTGTACCAGGTAATACTGACCACTGCCACCACAGGAGGGAATTGATAAGGAGCAAGTGGAAATGAAACTCTCAGGAGTAAGTATGAATCATTAGCATATGCTTTTAAAATCTCTGCATACTGGGCTCCCCTTTAAGGAGAGCAGTGGACGAGCTAGTTACTTTACCTGCACACATGGAATTTACAATCATAGAAAACAGACAGCTGAAAGAATTCCAGGTTAGATCTAACACCTCATACAAGTTCTGATAAAAAAATATATAGGTCGTAGATAACTCAAATAGGTGACCGGTTTGTTCAGCATTGATAGCAAACCAAGGGATACCCAGTAGTACAGAAAAAATTTTGAGTGCAGTAAGATGTAGAGTGTTTTGAGACCGAGGTGCTTCAGTTCTCCCATGTAGTATAGTCTTCCTTACTAATTTTGAGATCCTTCAGAGCTCTTTGAAAATGTCACTGAAATGTACACTGTAAAATGGTTAGTGGTGAATTTCATGTCATATGAATCTTGCCTCAGTTTTAAAAAGAATGAAAGCTCATCAGTAAACTGTTATTTTCATCCTTTGTGTCATACATGATCAATAAAAGCCACATGAACTTATTTGAGCTTCATATTATGACATCTCCTCTGCTTCCCCAAGCACTCAAAATCTGCTTGAGGACAGAGACTGTGGCTTTCTCATTTTGTAATTCCTGCTACCCCCTAGCATATGGCTAGACTCCATTCTGATGCAGAATTTTGTTTAGAAATCTCATTATTGTCAAGAAACTTTTATAGTGATAGAAGTTATAACTTAGGACCTAGGGATTTTAAAAAAAATAAAATATAACAAAGAGGCCAAGACAAAAATTTACTCTCCCATTTTATTAAGCAGTTCAAGCAAATGATGCATTTTTAAAACTTCAAGGATAATGAAAACCCTTGAAATATCAATGCTCAGCCATAAAAACTCCTAAGCACATACTAGATAGAATACTAGTTAAACCGTAGGTATAAACAGGTTCCACACATATACTCGTGAACTGTGGCTAGATACCTGTTATTGCTCTCTTCTTTCCAAGTGTTCATTCCCTTGTAATTTCATTTATTACCTCTGTCTCATATTTCTGGCCTTCTGACTCATTTTCAGCAGTGACTCAGTCCTACCACCCCTGCCAGATGGTTATTTCTGCCTCACTATTAATTTAATAAGCATGTATTGAGTGGTCATTACCTGCTCTGCTCATGTTAAGTGCTGAACAGCAGGAAATCACACTGAAATACACACTAGGGATCTCTTCATTCTGCTGTTTATTCCACATGATCCTGCTCTGCTTTAAACCCTGCCATCCATGCACATGTTATTTACCATATTCTTTCCTGTGCAATTCTGCAATTGTCAGCAATCCCAGCTTGCAGTTCTGCTGGGTGGACACTCCTGAAATCTACATGAGGCATGGAGAAATGCCTGTGAAATCATCAGTAATAAAGAAAAAGAATCCGAGCACGTAGGCTTTACCCAGTAGCAAAAACAGCTTGGTGTTCAGCATGGTGCCTCTTAAAGGCCTGTGGACGAGGCCTCATGACTTAAAACTTATGGAAAGACTTCATCTGAAAACGCACCCACCTTCGCCATTGGAGGGTAGCAGGAGTGCCCCAGATCCTGTGGCCTGCCTGGAAGGCATACATGGTGCAGAGAAACAGCAGTCTTGATGGCAGCTGTAAATAGAGTGAACAACAGAGCTGCTGCAGGAACATCTGGAACCTAAATGGGGCTTCTTGGGCATTAAGAGAACCGTAGACATTAGCGAGAGAACTAAGCAATGAAGGAAAATAGCAGACGGTATGGAAGAGCTGAGTTTGGGTGGGTGAAAATTTATGAGGTCTGCCACTGCCTCAAGGGCCTCCAGGGACAGTTGAGGAAAGGATTTTAAAGGAAAAAGGAAATATAAGCCAGAGGTTCTCTCACCAACTTAAAGCAGAGACAAAAGAACACAAGCTATCGCTATCAGCATGACTGTGTTTACCCCAGATTGGTGTCTCCTAGGGAATGTTGATTATGGGTGTTTAACTTTCCATGTCAACACAGCTTCTTTTTTTTATTGTGTATTGGTTTTCTGTTGCTGATGTAAAAATTACTGCAAGCTTGGTGGCTTAAATAATAAAAAATTATCTTCAGTTCTGGAGGCCAGAAGTCCAACACTGGTCTCTCTGTGCCAATATCAAGGTGTTGGCAGGCTGCTTCTTTCCAGAGGCTTTTGGGGAGAATCTGTTTCCTGGCCTTTGCTGGGTGCAAGGGATCTCCCACATTTCTTGTTTCATGACCACCTTTCTCCATCTTCAAAGGCAGCAATGGCAGGTCTCTAGCCCTTCTTACATCGCGTGTGCATTTCTCTGACCCCCCTTCCATCTCTCTCTCTCTGACCACAGCTGGGAAAGTTTCTCCACTCTTAAAGACTCATGTGATAATTAGATTGGGCCCATAGGACAATTTCCCATCTAAAGCTCCATACCCTCGGTCACAACTGTAAATTCCCTCCTGCCGTGTAAGGTGACATAGTCATAGGTTCTGAGGAATAGTGTGGTCTCTGTGGAGGGTCATTATTCTGCTTACCACACCGCTTGGAAGAGCTTTTAGCATAAGGTCCATATCTCAAGCCTCTTTGTATTACCTATTTCCTGTAAATAGTAAGAGGGCAATAAATGCCATTGGCCACAAAAGAACCATCTCACCTGCCACTCCTTTCATTCTGAAAAACAATCCTTGGGAAAAAATGTGATGATTGAGGACATTATGCCAGTCATTTTCTCCACTCATTTCTTTCTTCCCCTTTTTCTCCCTTCCTCAATATTCTCAAAGAATCGTTCATTGTAGTTTAGAGATCACCGACCTACAGTCAGTGTGCACAGCTACTTGGACAAGTTGACCTTCTGGGCCTCAGTTTCTCATTCATGAAATGAAGAGGATGAAGTAAATTAGCCCCAGGACCTTGTCAAGTTCATATCCCATGACTCTCTAATCCTTGAACACAAAAAACTCATCTGGTGCAAATTCTTGCCTATTGGAGTCATTTCCCTCAGCACAACATCTCTAGCAGGTAGTCACCAGCTCTGCCGAAACTTTCTCAGTACTTGGGACCTGCTGCCAGGCAGTCCTTCCATTCAAAGCAGCTCTGATTATTAGAAAAATTTTCCTTACACTTAAAATAAAATGTGTTCATGCATACATGTTAATTGCCATATTACTATTATGTGATATTATTAATATCAATCTAGATTTTTATTAACCTATACTTGTACAATGTACAGTGGTTTGTACATTTATCATTTAAATTTTTTATCTTGTTTATCTCAGTCCCCTTCAGGCAAAACATTAAAAATAATCCTGATCACGGGGAAGGCAGTATAACTCAGAGAAGACAAGTAGTGATTCTATAACATCCTTCTATGCTGATGGACAGTGACTGCAATGGGGTATGTGGGGGGGACTTGATAACAGGGGGGGTCTAGTAACCATAATGTTGCTCATGTAATTGTACATTAATGATACCAAAATTTAAAATAATAATAATAATCCTGATCAAATCTGTGACATACGCTTTCCTGCCTATATTACTGAGATGTGGTCAACTACAAGTTGATTTAAAGAAACACACACACACCTATTTAAAAATTTTCTACCTACCTCATTGATAACAGTAAAAAGAACAGGGTTTTAATACATGCCATTAAATAAGTCCTAAGGAGTTACTGATTAGTTGATACACACTTTCAGAATATGAGTTTTCTAAAGCTACCTGTCTCCCTAAGTTAGCTACAAGCTTCAACTTAAAACCACCATGTCCACTTTACTGTGCAAGTCTAGAAGCTGGGAAATGCCACGTCCATGCTGATCATGTTTCCCCTTATTCTACCCCATCAAGTGCTATCAAGTATTGTTCTTCTACCTTCTAATTCTCCATCATCCTTCTTTCCTCTTTTCCATTGTCTGAGATTATCCCCTTTTCTTGCCTGAATTTCTGAATGTCTAATAACTGGCCCCCATTTCTTGGTTTCACTCTCCCTCTAACCTTTCACACTGCTGCCAAAATGATGTAAAGCACATCTTACCATGTGATACCTCCTCCCATTTAAAATCTTTAAATTATCGCAGAACAAAGTCTCTTACTGATTACACACCTCCATGAACACCTTATTTCTATTGCTCGATATCTTCCAGTCATACAGTTCACATCCCCTACAATGACAAAAACAACAGCAAATAAGAAGCACTGAATCCTCTGAGTCCACAAGCATTGATTTGCATGCTCAGTTCTCTACGCCTGTAACGTCCTTCCCTTCCTACCTTAACTAATGCATCCTCCTGGTTCTTTAGGGTTTGGCTCGCCCCCCCCAAGAAGTGTTGTTTCCTGGCCTTTGCTTCAAATCCTCTCCCACAGACGGTCCTTCTCTGTCTTCTCAGCACCCAGAGTGGTCCTAACTGGTATAAAAGTGTCAGTTTCTTCTATTAGGCTGTTTATTCTCCCTGAAGGCATAGACCATAGTTTATCACTGCATCTAGACCCCAGCAAAGTACTTGGCACATGTTTGTCGAATATAGGAAGTAAATGAGAAAAAGTGATGGCTTTAAGCTGAAGTCTCAATGTATTTTCAGATTCATCATCTTATTTGATCCCTGTAACAACTTTATGAGGCAGACAGGACAGATATTGCGAAGAACATGTGTTTTTTATTGTGCTGTAGGAAAATTGACACTCAGTGGTTGAGGTTGGGCCATGGTTGCAGAAAATAAGCTGCAGGATCAAGATCTGCACTGAGATCTTTTCTTTCCAAGTTAAATGCTTTATTGAATACATATTTGCACTCAAGTATCTAAAAACTGCTCGTAAATAACTAACGTCTGTAAGAAGTGATTAAGAAATGCATTGAGATGAGGAAATCCAATCCCATGAAATACTCACTTATGCCTTAACAAGGCAGTGGTTGGTATAGAGTCCAGAAAAAGAAAAATCAAAGAGCAAAATTCATCCAGTTTGTCCAACCTCACCCAGGAGAAAACATGCCCCGAGCAGATGGTATGAACATGTTGTACTGTTATTACTACATCATGCAAGGACCTCTCTGACCGCATCTCCCTGGCTTCTTAATGTCTTTTAAAAACTCTGAACATGTTGCCAGATCAGTGCCCTTGGCATTTACTGCTCCCAGAACACTCCAGATTTCCATGCAGCTAACCCCCTCATTTCCTCTGGTTCTTTGCTCAAATGTCATCTAGTTGGTGAAGCCTTGCCTGACCACTCCACATACTCCATCTTCATGCACCTACCACCCTTGCCATCTCCCCCTTAGGATTTATCGGCCCCAAACATACTGAAAGATTACTTGTTTATTTATCATCTCCCTTCCCTAACTACATAAGGATAAGATTTTGTTTTGTTCACAGATGTATCCCTGGAACCTAAAACAGTATCTGGCACATAAGAGTCACTCAATAAATATTCGTGAAATGGATGATATATAACCAATGACCCATGGCTTATATTCCTTCTGATTTAAGTATGAGGTGTGGTTGTACATATTTATCAAAACAAAGGGTTTGATTCTTCTTGGAGAGGCAGTGTACCTTATATAACTATGTTTCCATTTTAAAACCAGATTTGCTACACTATCAGAACCAAACCAAATTGCCATCTCTCCTGTACATAGGGTTTATGCTAATATATTGCATTCCACTTCAGTTTTAACTCCAATCTTGTTTGCCCTTTAACTCATTCTCTTATCAATTTTTCCCTTAACTTCCATGTCATGTATATTGTTGCAAGTCATCCTAGAATAGAGAGGAGAAAAATATCAATACCCAGGGAATTTTTAAAGTTTAGATTATTAAAATGTTATTTCAAGCAAATCGTATTTGTAAACTTAGCATTAAACAATCTTTTAGAGAGCAAGTCTAACGAATAGCAAAGTTTGTGAAGTAACAAACAGTAAAGTCCATAAATGAGCAAAGCTGAGGACCACATCCTGGTTTCATCATCTTATATTCCTACAAAGTGCAGCATGGAGGGCCAGCTGGCCTTTTTTGGAGGTCTTTCCTTTTGCCTTGCACTACAGTGAGGCATAAATAGAAAAGCAGAGATATTATAGGCATGATAATGAAGCCTAGATTCACCTCTTAAAGAGTTGATGCTTAGAAATTGTGATGGTGACTACAGTTCTGCTCTTCTGACCTATTTATTCTCTCCAGGTGCAATTAAACTTTCTCAGCCCCCTTAAATATAGGTACAGCCACATAACTAGCTCTGGCCCATGGACCATGAACATTAGTGAGGTGTCATTTCTGGTCTGAAGAAGACTTGCTCTCTCATTTCCCCATCTACTGGCTTGTCATAGCAGGACAAGTTGCAAACACATATTAAAGATGACAGAGCCATCGCATGGAAGGAGACTATTCCTAAGTAGCCATGGGGAGGAACACTCCCTAGGGGAACCCCCCAACCAAACACATCTGCAAGCAAAAAAATGTATTAAGCAACTGAAACCTAAGATTGTTCGAGCAGCTAGCATTAATTACCCTGAGGAATTCAGGCCTATTAATTTTTCAGAGCCACTATTTTCCACATGAGTAAAAAAGAAATATGTCTTGCAACAATGATAAATAGAAGAGCATATGTTTACAATGCTTAGTACTTAGGTTACATTAGTGAGATATATACAAATTAGGAGGAAAATACAAAGATTTGCTTGTGTTTTCATCTTGAAACATTTGAAAGTAAGCTTTCGCTAAAATCACTAAATTTTCACAAAAAAGTGACCCTGGTACACTCTGAGTCTGTATGTAGAGGTCATATGTCATGAATGGAAGATGTGGTATTCTGAAAAAAGAATGGAAATTACATGAGATAAAGGGGAGGATAATTTGCAAGCTGCATGTTTATGCATATTTAACATAATGCAATCTATGATGATAATGTGGTTTATTTTACAAAATCAAAACCTTTAAATAGTCTAATCTTAGGGCAATGCTTTAAGAAGGGGAATAACAATTAAAATCGTTGGTCCTACAGAGGTGCCTGCTGTTTGTTTGTCAAAGTACTTCAGAGCATTATCACACTTAAAGTGTTTTCCATTTTCTTTTCATATAAAGGTAGATCTCCTAGATTTGCTGTCTTTTCTGTGATAAGTGACTGACAGAAAAAGTATGGTACCTCGCAGATAGTTTACAAAAAAATTAATTATCTTCAAGGTAAAAGTGATGTTTTCACAATGAGTAAAAGTGGAATTTCTTGGAAAAGAATCCTGGCTATGGATTTTCAGAATGGGGCTTCAGAAATTCCTTATCTTGTGTTTTGTTACTGAGATGAAAAACTTCTCACCTATGACTTCTCTCATATTTACATAGTCATAAAATTAAAAATAATCTTCTAACCTCTTTAAAAATCATCAAAATGGTTAACATTTGTTTTGAAAGTGATTGTTATGCAACAATTTCTAACTAGTTTATGTAAACTGTTTTGATGGAAATTTTCTATGTAAGGGTCAGCTAAAACATTTAAATAATGAGTTGATGGATTGAAAAATATATCTCATGATAGGGGTAAAATACTTTTCTTCTGTTTGGACCCATATTTTTTTTTCAGCTGTTACAGCCATTGAAATCAACGATCAAATTAACCAGAACAAAGAGATTTTCAAATCACGTTACAAAATATTAAGCCAATACTTTTACAAATAATGAAACATTTAAATCACTGTACTGATTATCAGAATATCATGGAAGTTAGTTACATTAATAAACAATTTCTGTAAAATGTTTGCTCATCTTTCTTTTATGTTTTATTTATAACATGCTATGAGTATATACTCATACATACATGGAGTGTATATATATATATATATGTATACATATACAGGTGTGTGTGTTCACTTTTTTTTTGGTATCATTTTTTGGTGCAACATTATGGTTACTAGACTCCCTATATCAAGTCCCCCCCACATACCCCATTACAGTCACTGTCCATCCTATAGAATCCTATAGAATCACTACTAGTCTTCTCTGAGTTGTACAGCCCTTCCCGTGCCCCCCACACACATTATGTCTGCTAATCGTAATGCCCCTTTTTCCCCTTTGTCCCTCCCTTCCCACCCATCCTCCCCAGTCCCTTTCCCTTTGGTAACTGTTAGTCCATTCTTGGGTTCTGTGAGTCTGCTGCTGTTTTGTTCCTTCAGTTTTTTTCTTTGTTCTTATATTCCACATATGAGTGAAATCATTTGATACTTATCTTTTTCCACCTGGCTTATTTCACTGAGCATAATACCCTCTAGCTCCGTCCATGTTGTTGCAAATTGTGAGTTCACTTTTAAAAATTGATTTAAATTGATTTCTTCATTAGAATGGATGATTTAAAGAACAGAGAGATGACCGCTCTCAATGGCAGCTATACTATCTGAAATTTAAGTAACTTATAAGGGAAAAGTATAATCCTAGCAAAGTATCATGAGAAAAACTATATAACTGAGTCTTCTGTTTCTTTACTAACTTCAGGGAACTTATTGCTGAGAGTTGTGGTAGGGGGAAAAAAAACCCAAACCCCTTCAACATTCCAAGTTACAAGTACATAGACTGGGGGCATTGTAGGGAATGAGACTGAGAAAGGAAGTACAAATTAAAAACATCAGAAAACTCTCCTTGGGGTTTACCTAAAGCCTTCTCACAGCAGCCATATTCTGGCAGGCAGACGGTACTGATATAGTTAACAAACACTATCTCAATATCCATCAGTGGTTGCTATTGAGCATGAGAGAAATGATTTAACAATTTCACATAGCACCAGTAGTAATTTAACCTTACAGTTCATGTCTAAGAGAAAGAGAAGAAGGACTGAGCAGAGAAGTAAAGGGAAAGGCCTGAAAAGTTCAGGCTACCAAGAAAATGACTTCAGTAATTCTTAAGCATTACCAGTATGTTTTAGTTTCAACAACTTCAGGGTGACCTCAAACTATACTTGTCGAAAAGGGTCTAGTATTATAATTTAAGCACCCTTTCTAAACAGACCCTAACTGAACAGAGAGAGCGAGGTGTCTGATCTAATTCAGCCTCTCCCTAACTTATTTCAGTTAGTTATCCTAACACACAATATTGTGCCCACTTGGAATGCTCCACAGAGGCTGCTGCATCTACTAGCCTTTGCCCTACAATTATGCACAGATACAGATTACAAATCTCAGCCAGTGATATATAATTCTCTGGTGCCATTTCTAGCTGTGACCCTGACAGTGTCACACACAAAAAGACTATGGTATATTAGAGTTGAAGGAGGCTGGGAATCATTCTGAAATGACTTCACCCTGACCCACAGTTGAAAACCACTGATCCACACCACTCTTTCCCTTTCAGACAAAGACCTTGAAACCATGGTGTTGAGTGAGCAGCTTGAAGTTAAAAATTGTAAGGGCTTTAGACTTGAACCTAGATCTTCTGATTTCCAGCCTTGTTCTCTGAGTAGCCCCCCTGTTTGTGGGTTTGCGCCTTCTAATGAATCTATATGCCTGGATGCACAACTTTCTCATTTCCTACGTGGCAACAAAAGCTACTAGACAGGATTGCTGTGAAGATCTAAAACAATGCTGAGGACTTTGGCATTTAATATATTTTTCAATTACACAAGAAACTTAAAGATAGAAAGTTCTTTAAGTTAATGATACCACATCATTAAGTTAATGATACCATATCTCTTTGCTTTGCTTTCCACAAAATTTTTATAATCTTTAATTTTGCCACACTCAGTTCTTAAACTTTTGGAGCTAAGATAGGTTTAGGTTAGGTCTATTTGAGTCTGCAAGGCAAGTTTTTTAGTTGGGGAGGTGCTAAGGTCTTGTTCTTACTTCATAGGCTGACTTGACTCAAACTAGGTGTTTTGACAAACTCAATTAGTATACAGCCCCAGATTTGTTTGTCTCCCTGAAAACCCATTAGTATCATGTCCATGCAGCAGAAACTACTGGGCCTAGATGGTAAGATGATCTATTAGTGCAAGTATAGAGGAGAACTTAACAACACCATTAATCAACAGGATCTAAAGGACATTTATAGAACACTCCATCCAACAGTAGCAGAATTATTGAACATTCATCAAGATAGACCACATCCTGGGCCATAAACCAAAATAATACTAAAAAGGCTTATAGAATTAAAATCATATAGTGTGTTCTTTTACTACAGTGGAATAATACTAGAAATTAATATCAGATAACAGAAAAATCACTAAACACTTGGAAATTAAACACCATACTTCTGAAGAGGTTATTGAGAAAGTCTCAAGAGAAAAATTTAAATATATTAAACTGTAGGAAAATATTTGAAATTTGAAATTTGTGGGGGTCAAATAAAGTAGTGCTGAGAGGGAAATTTATGGCACTAAATGCTTACATTAGAATAGGAGGAAAGTTGCAAATCAATACTCTACGCTCCCATTTTAAGAAATCAGAAAAAGAAAAGCAAAATAAATCCAAAGCAAACAGAAGAAAGGAAATAAGAGCAGAAATCAGTGAATTAAAAAAACAAAGAACTAGAGAAAAATCAATGAAACAAAGAGCTGGTTCTTTAAAAAGTTCATTAAAGTTGAAAACTCCAGTAAGACTGACCCAAAAAATATAGAAAAGACACAAATCACAAATATGAGGAATGAAGCAGATATCACTACCATTTCTGCATATATCAAAGGACAATAAAGGAGTAACTGAATAACTCTTCACAGATACCTAGGATGACCAAATGGACCAATTCCTCAAAAAGCATAGACTACCAAATTCATCCAATATGAAACAGAGCATTTAAATTGGCCTGTAACTATTAATTCAATTTGCAGTTAGAATTTCTCAAAAAAGAAATCTCTAGGCTCATATAGTTTCACTGAAGAATTCTACCAAACATTTAAAGAAAAATTAACACCAATTCTACACTCTTTCTTCTAGAAAATAAAAAGGAACACTTCCCAGCTTATTTTATGAGGCCAATATTACCCTTATACCAAAACAGAGAAAGAACAGTACAAAACAGTACACACCAACATCCTTTATGCACGGAGATGAAAAATCTTCAACAAAATACTAGTAAATTAAATCTAATATTATCTTTTTAACATTACATAGCTTGAGAGACTTGGTCTGTTGAGTATGCTGTAACAAACATTACAGACTGGGTGGCTTGTAAATAATAGAAACTTATTTCCCAAAGTTCTGGAGGCTGAGAGTCCAAGATCAAGGGGCCAGCATAGTTGATGTCTGATGAAAGTCCTCTTCCTGGTTCACAGCCAGGGCCTTCTCACTTTGTCCCACATGGTAGGGGGCTAGTGATCTCTGTGGAGCATCTTTTATAGGAACACTATTCTTATTCACAAGGGCTCCACCCTCATGATCTAGACCCTCCCCTACCCTCCCCACCAAAGATCCCATCTCCCAAATACCATCATATTGGCATTCAAATTTCAACATATGAATTTTGTGGGGGATTCAAATATTCAGACCATAGCAATGACCAACTTCATTAATTCGAGGGATACTGGGGTGGTTCAAAATTTGAAAAGCAGCCATTGTAATCCACCATATTAACAGGCTAAAGAGGAAAAGCCATAATCATAGCAACTGATGCAAGGAAAGCATTTAACAAAATTTAACACCCATTCAGGATAAAAACTCCTAGTGAACTAGGCATAGGATCTCCCTCAACTTGATAAAGAGCATCTAAAAACACCCACAACTAACATGATTCTTAATGGTCAGAGACTGAAGGCTTTTCACCTAACATTGAGAACAAGAGAAGAATATTCTCTTTAACCATTCTTAATACTAGAAGTCCCAGCCAGCCAGCACAATAAGGCAGGAAAAGGAAATAAAAGACATACAGGTTGGAAAGGAAGAAATAAACCTGTTCCTATTTGCAGATAACATGATGAAAATCCTGTTTTTTAACTACATAGAAAATCCCAAAGAATCTACTAAAAAAAAAAAAATTTCCTGGACCTGATAAGTGAGTTTAGCAAATTCATAGGATACCAGGTCAGTGTATAAAAATCAATTGTATTTCTATAAACTATTAAAGAGCAAGTGAGAGCTGATATTAAAAACACAATACTATTTGCAATCACTAAGACAAAAGCTTTGCCGAGAGCAAAAGACTATCTGGAACACTGATTTTAGCTCAGAGCAGGGCCACAGGAATCAGTGCTATAAACCTAACAAAACATGTACAGGATTTGTATGCCTAAAACTAAAATGCTGATGAAAGAAACTAAAGATCTGAAGAAATGGAGAGACATCCCATGTTCATGGATTAGAAGACTGTCAATTCTCTCTAAATTGATGTATGGGCTTAACACATTTCCTTTCAAAATCCCAGCAAGATGTTTTGTAGAAATAGAAGAGCCTATTCCAAAATGTATACAGAAAGGCAAAAATCAAGAATACTTAACGTAATTTTGAAAAATAATAAAATTACCTAATTTTAAGATTGACAATAATCAAGACAATATCTTATTGGTAGCAGACCAGACAAACTAGACCAGTGGAACAGAATAGAAACCCTAGAAATAGATCTACATGAGTATGTCCAACTGGGCTTTAGTAAAGGTTTAAAAGCAATATAACGAAGTAAGGACAGTCTTTTCAAGAAATGGCGCTGGGATGATTAGACATCCATTGGCAAAAATTTGAATCTTAACCTAACCCTCACAGCTTATACAAAAATTATTTCAGAGGAAAATCTTCAAGACCTAGTTTAGGTGAAGAGTTCTTATACATGACACCACAAGCCCAATCACTAGAGGAAAAACAATGAATTGGACTTTGTCAAATTTAAAAACTTTTGCTCTACAAAGACACTGTTAAGAGATGAAAAGACAAGCCACACACACTGGATGAAAACATTTACACAGCACATACTTGATAAAGGATTCATGTCTAGATTACATAAAGAATTCTCAAAATCCAAACAGTAAAAAACAAAAACAAAAATCCAGCTTCATCAAAAAGTGTATGAGAGACATGGACATTTCACCAGAGAGGATATACACACAGCAAATGAGCACATGAAACATACTCAATATCATCAGCCATTAGAGAAATATAAATTAAAACCACAATAAATATCACCACACACACGTTATAGAAGAGCTGAAATTGTTACTGTGTCAATGCCAAATGCTGACAAAGAGGTAAAGGAACTCCACCTGCCATGCATTATTGCTGACAGTGTAAAATGGAACAGCTACTACAATAGTTTGCTAAACCTGCTGTAACAAACTACCACAGGCTGGGGACTTAAACGTCAGATTTATTTCTTCACACTTCTGGAGCTGGAAGTCCAAGATCAAATGCTGGTAGCTTGGTATCTCCGAGGCCTCTTGGCTTGCAGATGGCTGCCCTCTTGTAAGTTCCTAATGTCTGTTTTTTAAAATGACCCCAGTCCTATTGGATTAGGGCCCCACCCTACTGGTCTCATTTTAGCTTAATCACCTCTTTAAAGACCTGATACCCAAATCTGGTTACCTTCTGAAGTACTGGAGGTTAGGACTTCAGCATATCAATTTGAGAGGGAC
Organism: Smutsia gigantea; assembly: GCA_032199065.1. NCBI lineage: Eukaryota > Metazoa > Chordata > Mammalia > Pholidota > Manidae > Smutsia > Smutsia gigantea. Next base: position 288,285 of record JAVSCE010003555.1, read on the forward strand.
ACAGTTCAACTGCAACAGCCATTCTAGAAAATAGTGTAGTAATTTCTTTAGGTAATAAAACACACACACACACACACACACACTCTCACCAGTATCTTTGACTTGGGAAGTTCTGTTCTCAGCTGATGAGAACAGTGGCGCCATGTCCATGAAACAAGCACAGAAGTCACCAATGCCCCCACGTGTGAAATCCCTCCATGAACTGAACAGTGTGAAGACCAGGGCAGGAAAGGATGACACTATGGTACTAACAAAGTAGTGATTTCTTCTCATCGCATGTCTTCATTTTACACCCCTTACAATAGAATACTGCCCCAACTACACAGGTTTAAGGCAGCCCTGGTGAACTTACACAGCTTGTGTCACATTATTAGTGTGGATTTCAGTTCTGTTACAGTTCCCCAACCCTATTTTGAAAGTGTGGGTGATCATGGAGCTAGTTTATCAGCTATGAAATGCTTTCATCCTGGGAAAATGACAAAGTTGATGAAGTCTTATCCTTCCCACTGATAAAGGTTACCCAATATTCAGATATTTACATCAGCACATTTCCTTTCTAGATGGCTCCTGTAAAGAAAAACTTATGCCATAATATACAAAATCACTCCTCTGAAGATTGTTTATTCCTCTTTTCAACTGAAAGAAAGCACTAGTTCCCAGAAGCTTCAATCTGTGTCAGCTTTCAGATTTAAAAACTTTATTTCTTCAACATCTCCAAGTATTTAGTCTTTATATTTTTCCATTCCACTATAAGCAAAAATACTTTCAGAAATTGCATCTTTGCAATAAACACACAAACTTCTTATAGTATTATTGCATTTGGAATATTCTAAGCAGTTGGCATTCAAAATTTTTGAGTTGTGTAGGGCTACTGTCTCATACGTACTGTTCCATCAAATAGGCAGGACTCATGGGCTTCAAACTGATGCCAATTACAGCTCATGCGACATCACGGTAGGATAGCCTTCTAGTTAATCGCTGGCTGTCCACCCACCCAGGTAGTAGGAGTCTCCTCACAAAGAAATTCAAGTTCCCAATACCCTGGTGTAGGAGAACTTATTTCAGACCAATCCTCACATCATATCCAGTTTCTATTACTTCTTCTGTAACTGCAACCCATGTTTTAGGGTTGTACTTATACCCACTGCCAAAGTTATCTTTCTCCCAATTCTTTGCCTTTATTGTTACTTTTTTTTTCCGCTAGAAATAGAATAGCTGTAATCCTGAGATGGATGATTCTTATAAGTTAGGGTGCAATTATACGAGATAAAATGTTTATACTTTTGATTTTTCAAAAATTTCTATATCCAATATCCAAGATTATGGATAGCTATATAACTGAAAGTCATGCAGCCAGTACAAATGATGAGAGGGCTGTACACACACTGATAATGGAACACTAAAGATTCAGTGGAAAAAATCTCCATGCCAATAAGTATATGGTACATTTTTTTCAGACATTAAGATACGTGTTTGAACTGCTCCATAATTAAACTGCTTTAAAATGAGTAGGAACAGAGGGCAACAGTAGAAGAGAGGACTGGCTGGGCAGTAAAGTTACCCATAGGATTTTACAAACCAACAGATCTAATGTTAGGGTAACCACAATTAAAACCCCTCTCCTCTACATGTATTTGCATGTTTGCCAATCATACACACACAGCTGGTACTGAAATCCTCATGTTGGAAGTTCAAGGATGTTAGAATTACTAACGCCTTCGTTAATTCAAGTCACCTTGGTGAAGATTACGCAAGAGATAGAGTACCAGACAAAGAAAGCATGTCACCAGACTCGGGCATGAGCTTGTTCATTCCCAGCCATACCTTCCAAAAGGAATCCCGTTTCCTATGCTCTCAAACTCACATGCCTGCATTTATTAAACAGTACTAATCCATCTTCACATTTGGCTGAGTTTACTATTAAGCCAAGAGAATGAAGTGGAGGAAAAAGATAAAACATATGCCAAGCCAGGAAAACACACTCCAGTTACACATCTTTCCTTTTAAGGGTAAAAATTTTATTTTTGAGGAACTTCATACTGAACATTCATTTTCAAAGAGAGTCACATAAGAAAGCAGAAATATTACCCTCCCCTCATCCTAGAAATAAATAAGAAGGGCATAAAATTTCTTTTTAATCACACTTGGAAGTTAGCACCAGCATCCAAAATGAACAAAAAAGGAAAAAAAAAAAGCATTTACTATATATTTCAATTTCTTTGGTTGGGGTTCTCCCCAGGTGGTATTAATACTTCTTCTTTCAATTCATATTACCAAAACAGTAAAAACCAGGAAAAAAATATAAACCTTAGTGGTTGCCGCAACTGGGGTGGCTGCTCTCTCGTTTCTATGCAGGCATTCCCAGGATCTCAGCTTGCTAGAAAAACGGGCTGTTTCCTTTTTTAGTTGTTTTGTTTCGTAAAGAATAACAGTAAACATTCTAATGTCCATATCTTGGTTATTATCCTCTATTTTATTGCTTGGATGTTATGTTTCTTTGGTGTTGATAAGGTCACGGTCTGCTTTTGGCTTTGTTTTACTTTTTGAAAGGTCATTAATTCTTTAGGTCACCTGGAAAAAATTAAAAGCAAACTTAGAAAGAGTGCCACACAATGACCCAGAGTTAAAGAAGAAAAGGTACAGATAAAAGAATTCTCATGTAATTCTGAAAAGTTACTTCAGATGTTCTTAACAAAATTTACATGTCTGTCTTTCTGTAGATTTGTAGACTATACCCTAATTTAATGGAAACTTACACTTTTTAATAAAATAGTTTTACCAACCAGAACAGTCAGCACATTAATAGTAAAAATTTTGTAAGATTATATAAAAGAAAATTACCATCATGAAGCCTTTTCAAATGCATAATACTATAGCATTAATTCTTCATAATCATTTTAATGGCTGCACAATATCTCCTAATACAGATATACCACAATATTTAGCCACTTCCCCAATGTTAAACACATTATAAATAGAAATATTTTTTTCCCTGAATTTTGGATTACTTCCTTGGACACAATACCTAGAAACAATGTTACTAAGTAAAAGGTTTTGGCCAAGTGATACATAATTCTAAGCTAATGGTTGAAGAGCGAGCTTTCTCTAGGATAAATTGCCCACACTACCCAGAGATAAAATTGAATATTCCTAGTGTAGCAAATGTCCACCTAATGAAAGGCTGATTTAAATCCCAAACCACTGCATATAGAAGCAGGTGGCATTTAAAAAGTAGAAACTTAAAAGAATCTCAAAACTTCATGAAGTCTTAACAATTTTTGAAAAATAACACTGATCTATCAGTTTACAACCTTTCTTTTAAATAAAAGCTAATTCCTTATTTATTCAATGAAAATGGCAACCACCAAGAAATATTAAAAACTAAAGTCCCAGGAGTTACTAAGTGGAAAAACCCACAACAAAACCAACTATGGTTTTACAGTTCTTTTAAGATTGGCTCCATAATTGGGTTAGTCTTTCTAGTTAGATTTCTATCTATCTAAATAAAATTTTCAAACATCTTTATACAACAGAAAAATGGAGGAAACAACAGTGAAGAAAACAAGCTAACCTTTATGGAGAGGTTGTTCTTTAACAGGCTCTGTTTAAGCACCCCATATGTGTTATCTCACTAAACCTTTGCGACAATGCTAGTGGGTTAAGTCTAGTTAGTTTCCCCCTCTTACCAGCAGTGGATATTACTGAGGTAGAGGATAAAGAAACTGCTCAAAATCACCTAACAAATGAGTAGTAGATCCCGCACTGGATATATAAGCCTGCTGGCTCTCACACATTATACTGCACTGCCTCAAAATAATGTTGATCACCAAGGGTTTGAAAAGGGAAGAAAAGACCACTCTAGTTTATTCTATAGACAGACCCCCATCTCCTGTGATTAAAATGGGACCTTGTCAGGCACTTTAAAACTATCAAATTGGTGACTAGGTGTCACAGAAGTAAAACTTTCAGAAGTTTAAGTGGTATTAGTAGTTAAAAACTGTCTGCTTAGAAAAAAGAATTTGACTACCATTAACTCTCTGAATGTTTATGCACCCAAAGCATAGCAAAATAAAGTCAATCCCAGAGATATTTAATCCCCAAAACCACTCTTTCTCCAGAATCCCAATGGAGATAAGGGGTTGGCCCAGATGAATGCAGAACTTGTTAAGACAGATTGGTGCCACTGTTGAGAAATCAACAATATTTTAGAAAGTATCAGCTCAAGCCTGAGCTCTGAAGCTCTCACCTGCTGATGGCGGGGGTGCCTGGGGAGCCTGCTGTCACTCAGCACTGCTCTGCTCAGTGGCTGGAGCCGGGTTCTCAGGTGGAGCTTCACCTGCCTTGGTCTAAATCGCAAAACCACAAACCAGAAAGGAATCAGTTCAGGTGACAGCGGAAAGTTCAAGACTGAAAGGTCTCAAAAGTTCGAATCTTGTTGCCTGTGAAGGTAAATCACGGTACAAAATCTTAACTATTCTTAAGTACGAGTTAAATCTTAGTACCACAAAGAATGGCCTCCAAACGGCAACTAAACGCCACGGCTTTCTGTAACAAAAAGTCAATGATAGACAATTGCTCTCGACACATGTTTAGGGGCAATTAGAGGCACATTACTCTCTTTAAATGCTGTCATTTGCTTGAACAGCCCTAAATGTTTCAGCTCTGAATCCCCACTGTAATTGGCTGAATTCAAATATTCAGCTTCTGTTATGTGCAGGACATACACTCTTTGTCTCTCTCTCTCTGTGGATCTTAAGTGAAATATTACATATAAAAATATGTAAAATATATGCTTTATATGTTATATGAAGTGTTTTATGTAAATATATCTATATTATAAATAACATTATATAAAATGATATATATATGTGTGTCTGTGTGTATATGTGTCAGTCACCAGATCATAAAACCACTCTTAGAAAGGGGCACGAGCGCTGCAGTTCGACATGATCTCAGATGACCTGGCAAGACCCCTGCTGGCTGGTTGGATTCACCTCTCTGCCATCCTGTGAAGTAGCATTAGGAGGGCGGGGGCGACGCCGATAGTTGTAGGGACGCCGGTACCCACGGCGAACAGGTGGCTGGTTTGGCCCACTGGCCGCTTGTTGATTCTCTTTATCTTCAGCCTCTCCAACAGGTGGGGCAGGTCGTGGGCGAGGGGGGCCCCTGGAGCAGAGAACACGGAGACAGACAAGCACAACAGGATGGAGCCAAGAACATAGGTTTATTTATTTTTAAAGATGAAAACGTCAAGTCATCAGTAGTTATTGCTAGAATTATGTATTAGCTACTGTAACAAATATTTGATGAAAAGAATATATTTTTCCATCATGCTCCCCCTTCATTTGAATGCCTATTTGTAGTGAGCAAACATACTTTATGCATATTAGGGTCCTACCAGGCATTTGGACAGGCACTGAGGACAGGAAAATAAAAAGGTCAAACAGAACTTCCCCAAGATGGCACAGCCTGAGATTGACAGGGCTGGGATTCACACACACTACTGTCTCCTTTCTGTTTTCAGACATTTCTATGAAGTCTCTTATTTCTGAAGTCCTTAGTAGCTAACCATTAGAATGATTGTCTAAAAGTGGAATAAATCTTGTGAGGAAAAAGGATATAGAGTGGTACAAATTCTTCCTCCAAATGATATTTGTAGTCTCCTTTCAATAAACTCACACTGCTAACTTCAAGTGATACAATGTCAGCTAGGAACAAAGCTCTGCTTTTTTCACTTACCTCAGGGATAAGGTGAAGGCCCAGGAAAGTTAGCACCTTAGAAAGGTTAAAAAGGACCTTAGGGAGTCCAGTCCAATTCAATTGTCACAAGAGACAATGCACAAGTAAAATAACCCACTCCTTTACTATAATAACATCACTGGCTGTAATAGTACCTGTACATTATTGAGGGCTTACTATACTAATCAGCTTAGAGGCACTAGTACTTTCAATCCTACTGACAATTGTAGAATATTCTTTAATGTCCATTTTATAGACCTGGTAACTAAGTCTGAGAGAGTCCAGAAACTTGCCAAAAGACATAGAGGAGATATGAGAATTTACACACAATTTGATCTGTAGCTGATTTAACCCCAATATTAAAATCCCTCAGTTAAAAGAAAAAATTCAGTAACCCAACTACTCTCTGGCACTCAATTCTTCTTCCTTGTGTAGCACTACCATTGAATTACCCATCAATTAGTTCATTTCATTAACTATAATAAAAATTAGATATTAATTTATCCCTGAGGTAAGTGAAAAAAGCAGACAAATAATGCTTGGGTACAGGGAAAATAAGAATTCTAATTGTTAAATTAAGGGGGAAGCATCACACAGATCTGGGAACATATACCGGACAGCACACCCAAAAACTTGGACATACCGTCAAAGCAGCCATGTATTTCAATTACATAATGAATCCTCTAAACAGATCCATGACATCCTTGGCCATTCTACAGCTGTTCGTTCACCAGCCCTTCGGCCTGTCCTCAGTGAGGGGGAAACGTTACCTACCTACGGTACCTTGGGCGGTAAGATGGATTTCGATGAACTGGGCCCTGAAGTTGTGCACCCTCTGGGACTCCATCCTTCATCTCTCCAATCTCACCAGCCTAGAAGGGAATGAGAGCAAAAAATGAGTGTCACACTGCCAGATGTAAGAGACGCAGAGCACACAGTTGCATTCTGATTTTTTTTTTAAGCAAAAAATAAAATGCTTGATTTTATTGGAGAACTCAGTACCCAATCAGTTGGGAACTCTCCACTATATTGGTGAATTATTTACTGATTTGTTCTTTGTGAATAAGAAAGAAAATCTCTTTCCCACTAGAACTCTCTTCTGCCTTATCTCAGAGCACTTAATTTTATTTCAAAATATTAACATTTTGAAGTGTCCATTCACCTCTTAAAAGAAAGCCTGTATTACAAAAGGAAATGGAATGGTACACTACATTTGAGCAATGAGAATCATTTCAATTTTTTAAGCCTCAGATCCGCTAATCTACAAACTAGATGTCCCTCAACACCATTAATGGTTTATTTCTGTCTTCAAAGGTTCTCCCACACCTCTTCCACACAGCTTCCCCCCCGATTTCCTCCTTTCACAACTTTTTCCTTTCATCTGTTTGCATTATTTACTTAAGTATAACATTTACAGAAATAAAATATACTTTCTTGATGAATTTATTTTAAGCTGGGGGAATACAATTAATTTATTAAAGAAATTTCAGGGGAAGAAAGAACAATTAAAAACTAACAAACACAAAAACTCACCAGCAACCTCTGAAATTCTTCACAATATAGCCACATCTCAACCTTTTTTCCCCCAGAACTAACATCCCTTCCTTCTCCGTGTTTCACTAGAAAGAGAGGCAATCAGAAAAGAATTTCCACACTCTTTCGTCACCAAACCTACCAACCAACCTGCATTTGTATTAATTTTCTTCTCTCTCATTACACTGGACAAGTGGTCCATGCTCATATCCAAAACCAGGCCCCCCCCCGCCTCACTTTTACTCTTTACCTCTCCTTTTCCTTCTCTTTTCCATCATTTCCATCTAGGTATATAAACATGCCAAAATAGCATCCATTTTTTCAGTTTTTAAAAAACTCTGAAATAATCACAAACTTAAGAACATTTGGAAGCATAGATAAGAGTCTAACTTAACCCTCAGAGCCTACAAGGTCTGCCAGTCGCCCCAGTGATGGCCTTTAGAGAAGAGACCCGCCCCTAGAGCCATGCACCGCGTCTTGCTGTCTGTCTGTCTGCAGCAGTTCTTCAATCTTTACTTGGCTCTCATGACCTCGACACTTTTAAAGATGACACGCCAGTCACTGTGCGAAGTATCCCTCAGTTTGGATCGTTCGTTGTTTCCTCACGACTGAGTTCCTGCATCTTTGGCAGGGAAGCCACAGGAGTGACACTGCATTCTCCTCTCTGTCCTGTCAGACAGTGGATGTTCAGGGTGTGGCTCGATTTCCTGACAGTGTTCACTCTGGAAAGCGTGGAGGTGGTATTGGCCAAGGCTCCTCCACTGCAGGTTTACTCTTTCCCCCTCTGTAATTAGCGAGGATTCTGTGAAGCAGGACTTTCAGACTCTGGAAATTTCTCATTGCTCATCACATTCTCAACATATTCATTTATTTATTCCGATCTGTATAGACTCGTGGCTTTCTATTTTATTCAATGAGTTATAATCTGTTACTATCATTACTGGCCAATGGGAAGCCTTTCAAGCTGGCTCATGTCCTCTTGACATGCCTCCAACATTCTTTGAGTGTTTCCTTGCTTTCTGGCACAACAAGATGTTCCAGGCTCACATTGTACTTTCTCTGGCCCAGCTCTGAAATCAGCCATTTCTCCAAAGGAGCATCGTTTCACTGGAGGATGGCACTGGGAAATGAAAAACTGGGTGCTAGGTATGCTCCATGCTATGAAAGTGTCACTGACTGCCAGCACTTCAGTAGACAGAAATAAGGGACAGACAAATATATACACACATACACAGTACATGTACACATATACGTGTGTGTGTGTGTGTGTGCGTGTGTGTGTGTGTGTGTGTGTGTGTGTGTGCTGGCATACTCGATCTGCCCAACTAATGGTTTTAGGAGTCAGTTGTTGGTGAGGGAAGGGGTACGGGAGACCAGAAGAGAGCTCAGCATAAAAATCAAATCAAATCAAACAAAACCTTGCCCTGACCTCATATCCTCTTCAAATTACTGCCCCTTTTCTTTGATCTTCTTTATAGACATCCATACTAAGAGGAAAACCACCACTACCACAGAAACTTCCTCCATGGGGAATATAATACCTCTTCTTCCTCCCCTCTGCTCTCTTGAATTCATTCTAATCAGACTTTTGTCCTTAACCACACCATTAATGTCCAAGTTACCAGACCCAGTAATCACTTCTCGGCCAAACGTGCTCTCTTCATCACCAGCATTTCACACAGCATTTCCTCCCTGAAGGCCCCCCTATCTGCCCTTTCTCCTTGTCCCATGCTCGACTCCTCATTTTCCTGATCTTTAATTGCTGGTGTGCCCCAGAACTCAGTTCTAGGATCAGTTTTCTACCTACAGTCATTTTTTAGTTAATCTCATCCTGCACCATGGCCTTTTAAGTTTTCCTGTGACTCCAAACTTGTGCTGTGGTCTCCCTTCTCCCCTCTGGGCTCCCCCGTACCACAATACTGGCCATTTGTGCCCTTCCCAGCACTTGAAAAGACTGGCTCCCTTACTTCATTTAGGTCTCTTCTCAAATATAACCCCAAGGACTTTGTCAATTACCTTACCTAAAATTACACCTTATTTCATTTTTCTGCCTACTTGGTATCACCACTTGGAGATAAAATTTAAAGTGGGAAAAAAACCTCCAAATGATCTCCACCTCTCCCTCCAAACCTGATCTTTCCTCAGAGGTCCTGTATTTGTTTACAACAAAAACCACAGAGGTATCCTTTACTCCTCACATCACACATTCACTCCATCATCAGAAGGCTGTCATTTCTATGTTTAAAAATGTCCAAAATCTGACCACTTATCATACCTCCAATGCCAGCACTCTATTCCAACCCATGATCATCTCTCCACAGGGAAATCAGAGGGGCTACTAGTCTCCCAACTGTTGCTTCCTGTAGTCTGGCCTCCATAAACAGTCTGATGATCTCTAAACTTTGTTCCTGCCCTGTTTATATGCCCTCACCAGCCCTTCATCACATTTAGATGGCTCAACGGTCCTTATCACCACCTACCAGGCATGCTTGGTCTGCCTACAATATCGCCCTAATCTCACCTCCTAGGCCCTCTTCTCCTGATACGCCCCTGAACCCATGCGCCTCCCTTTAGCGCTCTCAACAGCAAAGCTGCTTCTTCCTCAGGACCTTTCATTCACACAGACACACAGAAACAGCAAATGACATGTATAAGGGGGAGAGTTTACTCGAATGATGGAAGGGGAATAGCAAGGGCAGACAAATGAGTTTAAATCGAGCTCTACCATGTCACACCACGGAACCTTAGGTAAACGCTGCTAGTAAGAGTAAGGAAGTACTCAAATCTCTACATTTATAACAATTAAAAAATAAAAATATGGAAATCATTCCAACTTCTTAAAACAACAGGGAAGATTGAGTAAGAATTGATTTCAATTGTCTGCCACTTAGTAGCTGCTGAACAATGTTACTCCCTTTCCTCTTTATCACATAAATTCTTTTCTCAAGACAAGAAGGAGTTGATTTTAGCTCACTAACCAGTTCTACTTAATTTTCCAATATGCAGAATTATTATATTTTAAAAAGTGGAAATCATTTGGTCACTCATGAACCATGCTATACTATGTCCTTCAGTCATAAGGGAAACACTATTGGCTCGTATGTTACCACTGTATTCCTACAGTGTCCAATAAAATTCAAGTTTTGAATATAATAAGACGATGTAGGCAAAGACTTCTATTTGACCTCAATAATCCTTACCACCCTAAAGATCTATTTTTAAGCCATTACACTGACAATGTTGAAGTAGCCTAGTTACATGGAAGAAAGTTTTAAGAATTTTCATTTGATGCTGACGGTTAGCTTCAGCAGACGTCTTAGTCACTGACCATACATAGTATGCATGAGAAAGAGCCAAAGGAAAAACTGTTGAAGGGATCTAGGATAGCTTTTACTTTAGATATGGAGTGGGTAAGAAATTCAGCCCAGGTTAAAATGACTAAATGCTATTATCAGAATAAGCACATGTTTTTTCACAATTAGTTTTCAACCAATGTCTACAAATGATGTTCTATGTGGCCCTAAAGAGTCACTCTGCTCTGAACCTTCAGTCCCTAAGGTGAAATAGTTTATTCAGGCAATATGGAAAAGGATTATCTTGTTCTCAAAAAATATAATACAAATGTATATGCTAAAGATAAAGAACGATTATGTCAGGAAGGTACTCCTAATGCACTAAAAATAAATGTGTGTTACGATCTGACTCTTCCTGTCCTCACTTCCGAGAAGCCCAGAGTACTGCCCTAAAGAAACCTACTATGCCTCATGTACCCAATCTCACAACATATGTAAGTCTGCCTGTTATTTTTAGCACACTTGTCAGGGACAGCTGTTACAGGGTGGAACCGGTGCACAAAGAGCACAGTCATGCTTGCCGGGATAGGAGTAGAGTAGTAAAGAACAGACTGAACATCACGTTCAGTCAGAACACTCAGTAAAACAAAAAACAAACACCAGAAACCAAGGACACTTGAGAGGAAAAAGTTGTGGCTGGGGGTAACAAACCTGATGCCCTAACCGAAATTCTCCAAGCTTCCTGGGTACTGCCAAGTGGGTATAAGGCTTATTAGTTACAGGTCACGTTCACAACAGCTGCATCAGTATTTTGCAGCAGAAAAAGGACAATCAACCAATAATCGACAATCTCCATTCGGTGTTAGGTTCCCCTAATAACCAACACCACCCACCTAAATCAAGGATTTTATGGATGTTTCTATCCTGAGACACTGCGGTAAAGTCCTCACCTCTGATTTAATTGTCAGCCCCATGGTGGAGGCATATTATCTATCCCCATTTAATGTACGGACAAGTTAATCTCTCTTGAGTCTGGTGTTCTCAGAAGCTCACAGATGGTAAGAAGCAGAGACAAACATTCCAATCCAGGCCCGGCGGGCTTCAGAGTTCAAGCGCTTACGAATATACCATCTGGCCTCTCCTTTCTTTCTTTTTTTTTATAAACAGAACTGTACCCGACCCACCAGGTCCCCAGTCACAGGCATGGCTCCTGTGGCTGTGCTTTTAGGAAGGTTCTAGAACGACTGCAGCGAAGAAGCAGAGGAAGGCCTCGGCTTCCGTAGCGGCGGGAAGCCACGCGCAAGGTTTTATTCCCAGCGGCTGGTTGGTGAGGAGGAGGAAGAGGAGCAGAGCAAGGACTGAGGGGTGAGAACTGCTGAAGAGAAGTCCCAGGTGCAATTTTACCTGCATTCTGTTGGGTTGGGGAAAGACCCGTGAGCGACGGTCAAAGGTCTGTCCCACGTGGTAAGGCGGGAACCGCCGCCGGTACTGAGGGCGGTACTGGGGGCGGCGCGGCTGACTCCGGACCCCGAACTGCCCGTCGGCGGCAGGGGGGTCAAATCCTTCACTGCCGCCGCTCCCTTCCTCCTCCTCCTCCCCAGCGTACTAGCGAAGCAAAGAAACAGAGGTTCAGAAGAGGTTCCAGCAAGGAAAGAACCAAAGAATACCATTTAGGATGAGTATCACCAAAAGCAAAATAAAAGATCTCCCCCAAAGGAATCACTCCTTGTATTATGTAGACAAAATGCATTTAACCCAGATTATCATCTGATTGCCTGGGATAAATTACATTAAGATTAAAGTAGATTTGTGCAGATAAAATACCAAGAAGCGAAAAAGCATAAGCAATCAATCTATAATGAATGTAGTAGTCATCTACAGGTGACCCTTCAAACACAGGTTTGAAAAGTGTAGGTCCATATACAAGTGGATTTTTTTCAATAAATATACTGGAAAATTTTTTGGAAATTTGCAGCAATTTGAAAAAACATACAGAATATGTATGTAACATATAGAACACGTATTCATCACCTGCTGATGTTATTGGTAAGGCTTCCAGTCAACAGCAGGTTGCTGGTGGTTAAGTTTTTGGGGAGTCAGAAGTGATATATGGATTTTGTGGTGGTATCAACAGTTTTGTCCTAAGTGGTATACTTCCTGCATCAGTTTTCAAAGCATGAATGGGGTCTCTGAAACCCTTCCCAGGGTTTATCCAAGTCCAGCTACTCTCATAATGCTACAAGATGCTACAAGATGCTATTTGCTTTTTCCCCTTCTCGTTCTCATGACTATGAGGAGGCCTCTCCCAAAAGCTAGAAGGGCATGTGGTCACTCTGCAGGGTAAATGCAGGAGATAGGAGAATCTCTTTATATGTTTAGGAATAAAGTTTCAATTGCATTTTCGTAACAGACAGAGATATAGACAGTTTCTCAATATCAGCCTTATTAAGAAAGGGAATTATTAATTCATTTTATATTTTTTCCCTGAATTTAAACTACCATATCACATACTGATATTTTACATTAAAAAATAAAAACAGCCAAATTTCCCTCTTTTTTAAAATTTCGTATCTTACTTTAGGGTATGGACATGTAAATACCAAAGGTAGTCTTAAGGCAAGTAACTACAGTTTTTAAAAAGGAGTAAGTTAAAAGCTAACAAAATAATGACCCATATTTTGGGGGGGGGGGTGATGGTTATTGAAGATTTAGAACCCTCTGGAAGAAGTTCACATGCACAACTAGATTCCCAAAGAGGAAAAGCTTCAACTACAGCCTCAACTAGTCTAATTTTAGAAAAATTAAGCCATTTTACACTTTGTGAAACTTATCAGATGCGACCCTAATTGTGCAAAGACATATTGACACAGAAACTGAGGTTCACCAAAATTAAACGTTAGATTGCACCTTTCTTTTTAGGCTTTTCTGCATCTTTTGAGTTTTATACAGCTAAATCTTTTATTAAGATTTCACAAAATAACAATAATGGCACCATAATTGCCAAACATGCTCTTGAGAGATACTCAACAAGCCATCAGAACTTAAAGACATCACAACAGAAAACCTTCCTTTGTGTGTACCTCCTGAATTCTGAAAACTTCATTTCTAAATATCTTTTACATACATGCATGGCTTCAGAATTTTCGGCTGAGGAGAAAAGTCTTTGAAGGAAATTTTTTTACTAGGTTTTCTACCGTTCTTACTTCTAAATTAACCTAGGGATCCAAATAACCCCAACTGGAGCTCCGTGGCTCTGATGATCCTGACTTAATGGGACACAGTAAGTGCTTGTAGCAGTACGTCCCTACCCTGCCCCCTGCACGGCTTGTTGTTGAAAATCAAATAGGATAAGCAAGACACGAATAAGAAAAATACAGAAACAGAAAAAATGAGATGTCACAATAAGTCTGATAAAAATCAGTTTGGGCAGGGTGTGATGACGACAGGATGAAGAGGGAAAGCATTTAGGTAAGCAGAAAGAGAGAGATCTATCAAAGCATATTCATCCTCAGTCTGCAGATATTTTATCCTAGTGAGATTTTCCACATTTCCCTTGCATGACACACACAGCCACAATCCTGTGCTCACAAAAGCACCTTGGGTTTCACTTTATAGGGCCAAACACAGGTACTAATCGTAGAAATGTCTAAAAATATGACTCAAATCTAATGAGATCCTCATGACCACAGATGGATGGGTCTTTTTTTTTGGAGGGGGGGGTGTGCCTTGAGAATACGTTGAATTGAAGCTCCTAAGAAAGACCCAGCCAGACTTGGTTATAAACCCTTTCACCTGGATTGGTACCAACCAATCTAGAGAACTAAGAACTCCAAGAATGACTTCTTGCTTTACTTTGAAATAATGGGAAAATGCTATGCTAAATAAAACAGCTACACAATCGAGGAAAATTATTAATACTTCTGTGCCCAGCACTGTTCATTGCCTAGTCAGGAGCTATTCCCCCTCTTCCTTCCCAACCAAATGCTGATTTTCTTAGAGGTCAACAGAGCTAGTGCCACGGGATAAACAACAGGTTTGAGCCAATCACAGAAATCCCATTCCCTTTTGCCAGTGAATGCCACATGACTAGGTTCTGGCCAGATAAAAGAGCTAAATGAAGAGAAAGCCTTTTTGACAACCTTGGCGCAGCCTACCTTAATTAAACTTCTTGTTACAAGATAATTAATGTCTGTTCCTTGTAGCCAAATACATACAAACTGATACAACTTCTGAATGGTAAATTTCCAATGAAATCCACTGCTTTGGGTAAGTTCTGGGCACTAAAAATTCCCCCCCCCCCCACAAATCATCATTTTTTCTTTCCAGAAGAAGATAGCATTTATCTACCTGCTCCAAGTATGCACAGTTAATTTTAAACATGAAAATGTTCACAATCAGTGATGAGAAAGAGGGGCAACATACATTACGGGGAGGTCCACGGCGTCTGCCATAGTAGCCGCGTCTGTAACGGCGCCGATCAGCAGCGTAACGGCTCCCTTCCACAGGAACTCCATCCGGGCCAGTCACATTAGCTGCTTCTGCACCCTGAGAAAGAAAACAGAGATGGCCTGTTACAAGGAAGCTAAACTAACCCCACAAAACTGCCTTGGACAGACAGAGTGTCAAAGACTGGCGAATGTACTAACAATTCCTATTGTGACCGCCACAGCATGGCAGGGTTTAATAAGGTGCCTGTGGTCCCTATTTAAGTGTTTAGTTTGCTCACCAAACTTAAACTTTGCCTTCTGGTTTCGTTACACTAAGTCTAAGAGCAGTAAAATACCTCTTTAAAGAATATAAACTGGTAAGTATAACTGTTAAGAGAAGTAATGCTAGACCAGGAAGAATATTCCTCAGTGGAAAATAACTGATAGGGTCACCTTCCTAAAAAATGTTAAAACCTGTTAGTCTGAGGTACTAAAAGAACCCCTAATTCATAAGCCCACATGGCTCTGTCCAGCCCTGAGTTGTCAAGAGTGAAACTTCTCCCATCATGGCAGCAGCAGGAAAGAAGCATCCTTGACTTTGTAATGCCTCCTGTCCACAAATGTGGTTCTCTTTAGACCTTCTTATTATCCTTGAAACAAACTTGGCTTTCATTTCTCGTATGGACAAATGGATAAAATAATGCTCCAAAAATATAAAAAATTCACACAAAGGCGATTCAAAAGAATCTATTTCACACACTATCCATCCATTTGTAGAACTTCAAGTTCTGAAAACATACAGAGGCAAAATTAACCTGCAAAACAAACTGTATGAGTTGGACAGGCTATTGGAGATCATTGCAGACCAGCACTTGCTGGTGGATGATTTGAGACTCCAAGAGATTTGCGAGATAGCCCAGAGCCACGTTAATAAGGAAATCACTTACATTTCTACATTAAATGAAATAAAATATTTTTTCTTTTAAAAACAGAACAGTTTGAGAGCTGCTAAGGAGGACTGCGGAATGGTGTGTGTATGTGGAAAGAGAATAAGCATGAGAATTAATAAGTCATTCACTGTTTATAGCTCAGCTGCCATGATTAGCTGCCATGGCTATTTTACCACATATGGTTTTAAAAGATGTTTACTTTTATTCTATATTGTTTTACTGATACCTATAATAGACATGATTAAAAACTAAGCATAAAGGACACTACTCATATTGGAATTAAATATTTAACAGCACAAAGAAATTCTGTAGATACATTCAAGATGACCCATCTGCTTAGGGTTGCTCTTCATTTGAATAAAGTTGTTATACAGTCTAACAAGATGCCTCCCACTTTCCAAAATCCATGTTAAAGAGGAAACACAATGATTATGTTCAACTCTGATCTTTTTTTATTGAGATTAAAACATTCTTTACTGCCTATTATTTGTAGAGAAGGAAAAATTACAGCCTGAAAACTTTCTTATAAAAAGAAATGTTCTGCCCCCAAGCAACTTCCATCTGTTTTTAATACTATAAAAGTAATTTTTAATCTATACCTAATATTTTGGTACCATGATAAACCATGTCATTTTAAGTTGAGAAATGAGCTTTTCCCATCATAATCAGAGATTCATCACTTATTAAATAAGAAATCCTTTTAGAATGTATCAAAAAATGTTTATAATGACATTCAATAGCCAAAAATATTTCTACTTATACGTCACCTCTTCCTGTTTTACAAAAAAGCCAAAGTAACGTTAATGCATAAGGGCCTGAAAAGACCACTGACCATACAAGAAAGCCATATGCCAGCACGCTGATACCCAACCACAGTGTTCTGTCTCACCTTCTCTCCTTCCACCACATCAAACTCTACAGTTTCCCCGTCTCCTACGCTGCGCAGGTATTTCCGTGGGTTGTTCTTCTTGATGGCAGTCTACCAAGAGAACAGAACATTCCAAGTGAAGTGTAAAATCAGTATCAGCCACAGAATCACTGCTTTCACATTTAATGGGTATAATGAAGACATTGTTGATGTTCTATTTCTTTTTTAAATTATCATTCTCCCACTCACCTGGCTCTCCAAAACAACAAAACAAACAAAAAAACACTACAAAACTATGTTCTGCATGACTTTCTTGACTCATGTTATCCTTCAGTTTATCTTGGTAAGTACATTAGACAGAATGTTTAGTTATTACACACTTCCATGCCATCCCGATCACCTAGTCATGACACTGGATAAAGTAGCTCCCTCAAACACTTAAGTGGCTAAGATTCAGTCTGTAGCTTGGGGGTGCGGGGAAGGATGCCCTCATAAAATCTCTCTCTCTCTCTCTCTCTCTCTCTCTCTCTCTCACACACACACACACACACACACAAATACATATTTTAGGAGCAGAGGTTTCAGTAGACAAGAGAAACGTCTAACCTCAAAAGGACTTTAAAAATGTTTAAAGGGGGGAGGCAGGGAGAACAAAGGGGCACAAAAAATCTCAATCATAATGTAAGCTGGTCACGAGATTGGTGGTACAGCATGGAGAATATAGTCAATGATTCTGTAACATCTTTCTACATTGATAGATAGTAACCGCACTAGCAGGGGGTGAGGATTTAATAAAATGGGTAACTGTTGAACCACTGTGTTGTAATACTTGAAACCAATATAAGATTATATATCAATGATACTTCAGTTTTTAAAAATTATTTTCATACCAAAAATAAACAAATAAATAAATGGGAGGAGCGGTGAAGAAAAAAGGAATAAAATATGCCTTTTTAGATATTTCTCACAGAATATATATAATGACCTCAGGAACAAACCATTACTCCTACTCTGGCCTCTTCCTCCCTCCCTCCCTACCCATTTTATGGATAAGGAAACATGAGGCTGATAAGTGATTTATGAGGTCATAAAGATATAGCCTAGGGGAAGATGGGGAGTTAGGTGGGGAAAATTCACATTTCTGTACTGTATCTACACATTTATTCAATGTTTTTCCTATCACATCACTCCTGTTAGTTCATCCCTACATATTCCCTGATAATACATTAAAAGGTTAATGAAGGTTATCCTGTATTATCCTATACTAAATATCTGCTTATGAATAGGCCTCCCTCTTCAATCAATGGAAGGAAGAGAGAGCATAATTCCTGCAATGAATTGCTCTAATTGGTATCTCTAAATACTTAAAGGGGCTCTGGGTTTCTGCAGAACTAGGTCACCCTTATTTTATAAAGCGATTAGGCATGTGTAATCCAGCCCTTCCCTTACTCTGAGTAGGAGGAAGGAGGAGGGGGAAAGCAAGAATGAGCCAATAGGGCAGAGACATCACCCACAGAGGAAGAAAGGCAGCTCAGGGCAGGATGTATGCACACGCAGTTGAACATTCAGCCATTCCAAAAACAGCCCCTCCTTGCTGTTCCCTTTTTCCTGTTAAACTGGGCAGGCCTCAACACATTGAGGTGACTCACCACAAAGCCTCATGAGGGCTGGAACCAGGTCATATACTCACAGGCTAATGAAGCCGGCCACCAGCACAGAAATGTGTGAGGTCCTCTTTCCCTATCAGTCACCAATGCAGAGTTCTTCCCCCAAACGGTCTATTAACCTCTACGTATTACAAGCAACACTTCTTTTCAGTCTGTTATGACTTTAAAAGTCAATGTATCTGGATGACAAAAAGTCTTCTCATATGATGTAGGTACAACCGAAATATGTCCAGTCAGGCAGAAATATAAGCGATAGAAACCACAGCTAGACAGCTTATTCTTAGATACCAGTAGTTACCCCATTCCACCCCAAGACCTGAACAGAAAGAAATAAAAACAAAGAAAACCAGATGCTTGGCAGGTAAGTGTGCTGGCGCATTAGCACCTGCTTCTAATCTTCCCTGTTGTTGTACAGTATGAACCATGCACAGATTTGAGACAGACAATTCATTGAACACTAGATGTACCAAAGAACAGGAAGGGAACATATTCCTTCCTTTAACCTCTTCTGTAAGGCAAGTCCCAGATACATCATAATAGAATAAATAACATCCTAGGATAGTATTGTAAACAGACTGAGACAACTGTAGCAGAGAAGCCCATGTTTCCCATATTTTACCCATTTGCTACATTTCCTTTGAATCTAAGGGAATGTGGGCCTTTTAACCTGGACATGTGCTAACCATGCCTCATTTTAACAGGAGTGAGGACTACCCTGGGAATTAAGGAGTTTTCTCATGTCTTGGATATACACACCCTAACCAGCTGCTTCACTGTACTGTTTACTTCAAGTCAGAGCTGCTCTGATTAAAAAGAGGAGCTTTTAACCAGTACCCATCCAGGCAAAAGCCAAGTCAGTTCCAGCCAATCACTAAGGAAGTCAGGAGAACAGGATGCTAACATGGAAACAAACGGGCTTTTGTTAAGAAGCAAAGGTTTTCAAAACTATGAAGTAGTCTGAGTATTACTTCATTCAACTGCAAAAATAAAAACTGTCTGAAAACAGTTAATATAATGTGATAGAAGAGCTTATCTGCCAATCTTAAAATGTGGAATGGAGCTCTCCTGCCAAAACAGATTCTCAGAAAGAGTTTAGAGTAATAATTTATAGGACTTCATTTTGGGAAGGGACACCAGCAGATTACAGACACCCCTCTCCTCATACAACAAATGGAACATTCATTATCCCTCTTACCTGATGTACAAATACATCTTCTTTGGTGTCATTTCTGTTGGAAGACAAAAGCTCACAATTAAAGGTAGTGGGTATGTTGAGAAACTTAAAGAACACATGTTTTATGAGTTTAGATCCCAAGACCTCAAACACAACATAAATACTTGTTTATCCTCTAAACTGAGATGCCTAGAATCCTCATTAAAAAATTCTAAACCCATTAAGGTACCCACCTTATCCCTACACATTACCAGAGTACTTGGATCTACGAGCACAGTTCGAACATAAACATCTCTCTCTTCTAATCTCTTTCTAAATCATGTGGTACGTAATCAGAGCCCTAGATTTCCCTCCCAGGGAAAGCAAAGCAGGACAGGGCACAGCTGTGAACAAGGCTCTCCTTACACTGAAACTTAAAACAGTACCCCTACCACCACCCCGCCCTACCATCCTCCCCCAACCATAACAGACAAGAAAGAAATTGGGGGAATATTTTTTAAAGAAAGGTGGGGAAAGCAAAGAAAATGATTAGATCATGTAAAAACATAATACTGTCAACAGCTTGCAGTTGTGTTCTCATTCCTATATAGTTAGAAGGGGGACCATGGTTTAAAGAAAACCCTTCGGTTTCCTACATATGGAGTTGGACCAGACCTGGGTTACAGATCCAGCTCCATTACGCACTAGCTGTGTGACCTTAGGAACACTGCTTAACCAGTCTGAGACTCCATTTCTCCATCTGTCAAATTAAAGATATGGCTTCAATTATCTTAAGGCCCTTCCCACTTGAGTGATTTATCTCTTCTTCCCCTTTCTCTTTTAGTGACCAGATTTTTATGAAATAAGTTATTTATTGGTGTTCCAGAAATGTATTTTAATTAATATTTAATGACTGGTAGCTTAGCAATGAGAATGTTTTACAACGCTTAGACATCTTAAAGCTTAGACAAGCCATGAATAAAGTATGGCAAAGGATTAATACCTGCCGGTGCCACATCATAAGTATGTACTTAAAATGTAGAAACATACACACACGTACCGATTTATAAATCCATATCCATTTCTGACGTTGAACCATTTGACAGTGCCAAGGACTTTGGTGGCTAAAATAGGATTAAGCAGATAAATTAGTATCTGACCTACAAAGACATAAAACTCATACCACAAAGATCTTGAAAGCATTATATAAAGCCCATACGTAACCAAGGAAACCATCGAAAGCTTAATTCCAAAATCTGTTACAACAAAGAAAAGGGACCAAGTGAGGACACCACAAGGAAACACTTTTCAGAAGACTAAACCTTTCTTCCTTGTTAAACTTTTCAGTAAAGTCATAAGGAATGGTCACAAGTCTGTACAAACCTGCAATAATTAAAATAGAAATGCTAAGGAAAAAACAAAAAATAAAATTCTTTAGGATTAAAGTTTTTAACACTGAAAAATGTTCTACATACAAGGAGGGTCACAATGAGAGAGAATAAAGGTAGGTGAACACAGTAAGAAAGACTAACCTTAACACATCACTCTCACGCTTGGAAATATTAGATAAACTTTAATAAGTGAAAAGCTAATCTATAAAGTCACTTGTCCAGTGGCCAGATGGGGGCCTCTCTGAGGAGTCAAGAGTAATAATAGAACTGATACTGTCTCCAACCAGCTCTGTCCTCACAACCCTGAGACATGATGTAACAAACGTGATGAATTTGGGGCTTCTGTTTCATTGTTTACCCTCATCTCTGCAGTTGGTGGGACTCAAACTCACCATTTTCTGTAAAAGCCCCCTCTTTAATTTGATTATTGTCTCTACTTTGCATCATGAGTAGGACCATTTCTACACAATACCAGATTTTAACAGAATTCGTTCAAGAGAAGGAATCTAAACATAGTATGGCCAAAGAACTTGTATTTAAAAATTTTACATTTATTTGAGCCATTGAGTATGATTTGAGATGGCTCCTTTGAATCACCTGTGAATGCCAAATTCAGAATCTCTAGGAAACGCCTATGTCTAAATTCAGGAAATGCAGAAAGCAATTATTAAGACTCAGTGTAACAGGAAATCTGACAATACAGTACCTTAAAAATAAAAAAAAAGCAGCTTAGTAGAGAATGAAAGTAACAATTAACATTAACATGAGCTCCCCTCTCTGAGAAAGTTTGTAATTTCCAAGGATAAACAGTAAGAACTTAGTCTTGTAACTCAAGATTAAAAAATTAATGATTAGGACTTGCCTTATTATGGGAAGAGGTAGTTCTGAGTTTTGCTAAATTGATAAGCTTGAGGAAGTATTTCAACTCTTTGTAAAAAGGAAAAAAAAAAACAGCTCTGTGCCTCCCAAGTCATTCAGCCTACCACTGACTGAACAGTCTCCAGTTTTAATTCCAAGTAAAAACTCTCCAGTGAGGAGATTAAACCTCTGGATCTTCAGTTTCACCATTCTAATTAGAGCAGCAAAGAAAAGAAAAATATTTTACATCCAATTGTACAGAGGAGGACTGGTTTTGATAAATCATATGCTTTTAAGGCACATATTAGTTCAGATATGCTTTTTGTGCCTTTCATTTGCCCCAAAATTAATGACCTACGAAAATACAAAGATTGTTTTGATTCATTTTCATATAGTTAATGAAATAATCACTAGCACTTTTAAATAATTTTCATTAGAAAGGCAACGCTAACTTAATAAGGAGAAAGATGAAATGTGGTTTTCAAGTCCAACTTCAGTCCAGGCTGAAGGTTAATTTTACTTCCCAAGGTAGTTTTTAAAAATGTCCTAATTCCCTAAATATTTCCAGTGACTTCATATGACCAAACACATTCATGCATACTTCTTGCCTTAAAACCGTAAGCTCACTTCACATACACAAAGGGGGAGGTGGGGACAGAGGAAGACCAAAAGACTTCCATAATGCTCATTAGAAGGGAAGCTACATTTCACTGGGGTCAAGTCTATCCCAGGCCTATGGCCATCACTGCAGTTGAAGACGTTTAAGAACCAGAATGGGAGAATCCGAAACCTGAATGCCATTTCAGACAGCACTGTGCCTGGCACATTTTAGGCACCCATGTGTTTGTTTAGCAAAGGGCAGGAGAGGGCAGAACACACTGAACAGAGACAAACGGTACAGTGTTGAAATGTCATGTAGAAGCCTGCCCTTCACTTTGAGAGAGTTGGTGGAGAAATGAAAGACCTCCAGACTCACCACCCGGGATGTAATAGGGGGTTCAGCAACAGCTGGTGGTTGAGAAAATTAATTTATCTGTTTCTTTCATCTTTAAAGATACCTGCTTTAGTTTAAATCCAGAAGTTTAGTTAAGATCCGGGGGCGGGGGTAGGGAGGGTACAAGGATCAAGTTAAAAACTGCAATATTTCCTTTATACAAAAACAAGTTTTTAAGAGTATATCTTAACACTGGTTTGGGTAATCCAAGGTTGTCTCTCTCAGGCATTGTGCATGGAAGTGTTCCAAGAAATACGTGCTGAAAACAATACCACAATACAATCCTGACTAGACTTGGGCTACTCTTAGTCCAGCCAAATGTGGGCTATTTTGTTTCTTAACCTGTGCATACTACACTTCGCACGTTGTTTGCTGGTCACTGAGTAAAAAAGTCCTGGGGTGGGGAGGACCCAGAAAACAGGCGTCTCTCAAGGTGGGAAACATGGATGGAGTCTTATTATACTTTCTTAACATTATTCCCTCAGTATTTTCTTCCTTGGAAAACTGGGCAGGGAAGGCTCAGAGATGAAACATGTCCCACCCAAGATACTGAAAATTTCTCTGAAGCATCCTACACCATCTCTTAGCTTTCCTGTTTACAGACAGAATGATAGGCGCACACAACCTTGAGAGTCCGTTCCCCACCCACCTGCTTTGGAAGCCTGGTTAAGGCCTCACACAGGGCGTTACTTGAGAGAATGCAGAAATTTGCGACCAAAACCCACCATCACTGAGACCCTTCCTAACGCGCTGCCGCCAGACCAGAACGTCTCATCGTCCTACTTCCTTTCCCGAGTTACAAGTCCCAAGATAACAATGTTTCGAACACGTTCTGTGGGCGGCTGCGCCAAGTTCGTTCCCACAGTCCAGGAGGAGAGAAAGTGAAGCGATCGGTAAACCCTGAACGGCTCTCTGCAGCGGTGGGCAGAGAGGGAGAGGCCGCGGGACCAAGCTTTCAGGGCACGATTGCAACACCTCTTGGCCGGCATGCGGCCGCCGGACGCATGGCGTCTTTCCCGTGCCCATGTGGGAAGGGCGTCAGGGACGGGCACCTGAGCCCTTAGCCTTCCCACCTTCCCACCTTCCCACCTTTCTCCTTCCAGCGCCTTCCTCTTCCCCAAAGGGAATCCCCTCTCCTCCCGCAGAGCCTAAGCAAAGGCTGCAAAGTCCCCGTCCCACGCGTGTCCCTGCCTCCCCTACGTCCACATGCACACCCAGCCTCACGCTGGGGCGGGCGCCTCACTCCCAGCCCGGCCTCCTTTCCTCCTCGGACCCAGGTTTTCTCCGCTGCGGAAAGTGCCCCAGTGCCGGCCGCGGGGACGGCCCTTGAGAGCCCGAGCTGCCGCAGGGCGCCACGCGCTCCCCTGGGAGCCGGCGCGGCGGGCCGCCCCTGCGGCCCCGACGGCCCGGGCACCCATCCCGACCGGTGCCTCCCCCGCCGCCGTGGCAGAGGCCGCCAGCCGCCCCCGCCCCGCTCGGCGCAGCGCCCCCCTCCCGGCTGACTCACCGAGAACTTTTTTCTCCGCGTCTTCCCCGCCGGCGGGGGCTGGAGAGGAGGGGCCCACGGGGCCCGGGGCTGCGGGGGCCGCGTCCCCGCCGGGGTTTCCAGCGCCCGGGACGGCGGCCTGGGGCGCGCCGCTGCCCGGCGGGATCTTGGGCGCGGGGTCCTGGGGAGCCGCGGCGGCCGCCTCCGCCGGAGCCTGCGGGAGGGTGGTGGTGGCCTCGCCCGCCTCGCTCATGCCGCCTGCTCCGCTCTCCCTGGGGCGCCTCGGCGGCGGTTGGTCGGCGGTTAGCGCGGCTGGTGGTCGCGGCGGCCGGGCTCGCTCTCGGGGAGCCGGGGTGGATCTCGCGGCGGAGGCGGCTCGAGCTCGGGCTGCGCGCTGGCTCTCGGGCTCCTCGCTCGATCTTACTGCCCCAAAAATGGCCCCGCGCAAGTTTTTCAAGGCGGCGCACCGGCCGGGGCGGGAAGGGCGGGCGGGGAAAGTTGGCTCCCGAGTTGGGCACCGGTTCATTAGCATTTAAAGGCGCCCGCTGCCCTTTCCAGCCCGCGACGTGCCCGGGACGGAGCGAGGGCCGCGCTGAAGAGGAAAGGGCGGCCGGGGGAGCGAGAGCGGGGCCCTGGGACCTGCATTTTGCGCGGAGCGCGCGCGGCAGCCCCTCTGTGGAAGCCGGGCAGGGGCGCGCTCCTCCGCGCGACGTCCTGACACCTGCAACCGGCCTTCGGGAGAGGTAACTGGCCATGCATCCCAGTTCCGCTGCGCTTCTCTCTCCCAAACGCTGGTTTTTTTTAAGTGCTCTATATTTGCTCATTCAACATTTATGAGGCACCAGAAACGATTTCTAATACAGCAATTAAGAACTGAAATAATAAAAATCTTAACACGACTTGGCTACTTTAGTCCTGAAAGGTAATTTACGGATAATTTCGTCTCTAAGCCGCAGGTAAGGAAATTGAAGTCCAAACCTCAGAGAATTAATCAGGGTTTACACCAATTTAATGGCAACAAATAATGAGCTGTTTTACATGTATTTGCTATTGTAGTTGGAAGGAAAAAAAACAATAAATCTACATCCTACCTTCTGTTCCAACTGTGAAAGCTTAAGCAGCTGAGCCCTCTGAGGCTCAAGGATGCGAGACGGAGAAGCAAATCACCCAGACGTTATTCCCAGTTTGAAGAGCCCAGGTGGCCTTTATAGAGCGCACTGGATTCTGTTAAACACTTGGCTAGAGGGACTGTGACCTGTACCCAAGAACTATTTGGAGTACAGAATTATTTGGTGTTCTTCACCTCTAGAGTCCAGACAGACCCAAGTATAAATTCTAGTGCTGCCCTTTATTGTCGGCGTTAACCTGGGCTGGATACTCAGTGTCCCAGAGCCGGTTTCCTCCTTCAAGAGGGTTTCTAAAAGGTACTATGGAAAGTAGATGAGATTATCCTATGTAGCTCCCATATGTCTGGTCCAATAAGGCTCCTTTTTTTCATACCTTCTTCCTGTCATCCGTTTACCTTTTATTTTTTTCCTGGAATTGTCTGTTATGTGGCTACATCAGGAGGGTGGCCATCAAATGTAGCTCATCATTATATCCCCACTGGTGAGAACAGTATCTAGCGTAGAGCTAGAGCACAGCAAATGTTTACTCAGTGAAAACAAAAATACCCAAATTCAGTTCTTTATCAAGAGTCGTTAGCAATAGTCATGAGACCATCCTGCCTTATTACTTTCTCACTCCATCCATGAAAAATACAAATTAAAGAAAACAAATTCTTAGAATAGCAATATATGGAATTTTTGACTTTTGCATGTCATTCAACTGTATTTTTTAAATTACATATATCTAAGAGTTAGGTTCGTATTTTACTTTGACTTCAAGATGGAGCATACAATAAAGTTATGTATGGGTGTTTTGAAAAGGGGCCTAGTTTTAAGCATATTGATATATTTCTTAATTGTAAAGGTTATAGCCTTAATTAAAATTAAACTATAAGCATGATTTATTCTGGCCTCTGACTTTCTTATCCACCAAAATGATTGTTTTTGCAATTTACCATGTAGAATTCGACTGCAAGGAGGAAAATCTGAGGGCTTGGACACTTCAAACTCCAATCTCATAGTCAAGCCCTTTTTAAAATATATATGGGTATCCCCTGCTTTTCAAAAGTCCTTTTTGAAGTTATACCACTTCACTTTTATGAAAGACTTATATTAGTACCTGTTTTCACTAACCAAAAGAAATCTGAAGAGAATTTTCACTTTTACAAAAAAAGGTTGGAAGTGAAAATAGTATTCAGCTCTTGTTTTGCAGTGAGCGCTTAGAGGCAGCACACACCCAGTGAGAGTGTCTCTGCCAAGCTCCTTTCCTCAGAACATGCAGCATCTCAGCATCATGCCGCCATGGTTTTGAACTGTGTCTGTGAGCATCTGTGCTTTATCTCCATTTATTTTATTCATCTATTAGCAAGATGTATCCGAAGATATCAGAAAAGCCTAAGAAAGGTTATTTTTGGGGTTGGGAATGCTAAAAAAGTTTTTCCGTATAAATTAATGGTAGGTAATTGCTTCTTCTCTTTACGCCATTTCAGATTCTGAAAGTTCTCACAGGAAAGCTCTACTTTTGGATAACAGGGGAAAACTGTATACATATTTACCCTTGGATGATAATTCATAACTAACAGGTGTGGTCTCCAACCTCTGGAAGACTCTAAAATAATTACAGATGCATCTTGGAATTTCCTAGAATTTCGTGCTGGAATGACTCCCAAAACTACTCATCATTTTCATCCAAAAAAAGCTGCGAGCAGCTGGAAATTCCTGGTACTGTGCTGAATGAATCTAGAGAGCATTAATTAGAACAAACATGATCTATGTTGTTTTAATAACCATAACTAGAGAGCAGCTTGGATATAGATGCACATAAAGTCTTCCATTCCTTCACTCAATAATCCACCTGCTCCCTCATTAGCACATGTTTATTAAACACACACTATGTGTCAGACGAAGGGCTCCATTTTGAATACCCAATGCTGGTCAAAATGGAGCTTGCCCTAAGGTTTTCTCATGTGACGCTAAATCATTTTTTTTCACTGTGACTTCTATTGTGCGAAAATATCATTTCTTAAATGTGAGGTTAAGTGGAACAACAAAAGATTCACAATCCAATTGTTGACAGCCATCATTTTTAAGCAATGACTGATTTGGTCGTGAAAACAAAAGCCACTCTGTTCTTGAATGGAGTTATAATCGCCACAGCCCATGGAAGAGATGGAGGAGAGATAATCTGAGAGGCTCTGCTGCAGATCTCGGATCCAGTCCCCAAGCCAGGGACTCTCAGGAGCTTTCCTAAAGGCACCAAAGTCATAGGATCTCTGGGTGACTCTCAGCTCCTCAGGGCTAGAGCCAGATCTTGTGAGACTTAAAGCTTATACAATTTAGAGAGTTAAGAAAACAATAAATAAAATTATGAGAACAAAATTATTAAAAACCACCCCCAGAGTCTTAGAAAGGGCCCACGCAAGCAAAAAGCCCTGAAGTTTAAACTTTATTTACTTCGCTGTGAGTCCACCCCACACTAGCTACCTCAGTCGGCAACATAAATGCTGGCATTCCATAGGAAGTTTATCTGGAAGCAGTTTTGGATCTTCCTTTGCCCACGCATGTTCCTGTAACTGACTCTGGAAAACAGTGGGGTCCTCCTCTTCTGCCTTCTAAATCTTGAGCTAGTGCCTCCAACCTGGAACCACACAGGGAATGATGAGATTCTGGGGAATGTAGTTCCGGTGTTGGAGGCTAAGGATGTTGCAGAGGTGAAAAGGCTATCTAGCTATCACCCTAAGGGAGGAAATGCAATTAATCCATTAAGGAGATTAAGGAGAGTTGAAACCATTCAGGGCCTAGAATGGAAACATTAATATATTAGCATATCTGAAACTGAAAAACTGTAACATATTAATCTAAGCCTGATTGATAGATACTAAAATGACACAGAAGGAAAATGGTCAGTTTGGAAGAAAAGAGTAGAGAAGTTAAGAGTAAAGATTTTTCATTGTCTCCTGCAATGCTAAGGGGAGAAAGTACCCTGATTATACCTCTCTGACATTCGTTAAAAATGCATGCAACACACATATTTGTCATTCACGTTAGATGCTAGGGATACCATGAAAATCGAGAACAGAATGGCCCCCGTATTTCAGGAGCTTATAGTCTCTACCAGCACTATCCAATTGAAATACAATTTGAGCCCCAAATATGAGCCACAGATGTAATTTAAAAATAAACAAAAGAAACAGATGGTATTAATTTTAATACATTTTCCTTAAGCCCATATATCCAAAATATAAATCATCATTTTAACATTTAATCAATATAAAAATTATTCGTTGTGTGTTTTATGTTCCTTTTTTCTTTTCTTTCTTTCATTTGGTGCTATCTTCAAACCCTGGTGTATTTTAAACTTGCAGCACAACTCAACTTGGTCTTGCCACATTTTAAGCGCTCAGTGTGACTAGTAGCCGCTATAGGGTGTTGCACAAGTCTTTTAAACAGCTAGAAGTTTAGTCTGAATAAGTCTCTTTAGCCAGAAGCTCACTGTGAAAAAGCCCTGACCCTACGATTTGGACCACTCATCAGTGTGAGGTAACCCATCATGATAATGTTAATCTGTCAGGCTCACATGAGCTTCCTTATGACATATAATACCCACAGAATTTACATGAACCATAATTCCATAGTCTGACCAGCTATATAATGGTGTCACTGATAAATTCTACTAGAGTAAGTAAAGTTAATTTACGATATCCGTTCCATGCCTTCACTACATTTGCAATGCCCTCTCCTCCTTCAAAATATATTGCCACACCAAAGAGAAGATACACTGTGGGCTTTCTTCCTTTTCATTAAGAAAACTAACAGTAGGGTGAGGGATTAACTGTGATTTAATCCCCTATAGGAAGCTGGATTTAGGATTTGGAAAAGGTTGTACCTCTAGATCTCAGATTACTGAGAGGGGAGAATTACTAAATTTAAAAATCAGGTTAAAAAAATTATTTCAGCATGTGTTGATTTTATACAGAAGTTCCATCTTCTAAAAGACTGTTGTGTTTGTTTTGCTTCTATTGTTTTTTTCTAAACTATTTAGACAAGTTTTTATTGTTTCTGTAAAGAACTGCAAATTGGTGTACTTTGGGTTGAAGAACTTGAAAAGATTGTCTGATAGATAAATAAGAACTGGAAAGAAATCTTAGAAATTATCTGTTTCAACCTCACTCATTTTGTAAGTGAGACTACCAGAGATTAACCAACTTTCTGAAACTTCAGTTTGGACCACACATCAGTGTGAGGTAATCCATTTCATGGCAAAGCTAAAACCAAAACCTGAGTCTCCTTGTACTTAATCCGATGCTCTTTCTACTATACAATTCTGGTTGAACAAAGTCCCCAAGCTCTAGCATTGTGTCTAGTGCTGTCTCAACTCTCCTCTTCCATTAAGGACATAATAAGTGGACTCTGGTAACATATAAAAAACATGTAGAGAAATCTGTAAACACTTTGAACTCACTTCAGAAATAGCATCAAGCAAGGCTCTCTGGTCACTAGAAGATGGTCAGATCTTTCCAATTAGGATTCCTGGAGAGGAAACCAAACAGCTGTGTGCAATTTTATTTTGTAACATTTTGGAACTAAGTCTCTAAAACAATGAATAAAATATATTCTTTTTCTTCCTGAAAAAAATCTTCCTTCTGTCTCTGCACAGTTTATTTTTTTTCTCTCTCTCTCTCTCTTTTAATTTGCTTTCTCTATTCATTTCCATCTTCATCATTACTTTCCTTTAATCCTCACTTGTCTAGGAATGAAGTCTCATGGGGTATCTAATCTAAATTCTTGTCTAAAAGATCTAATGTCTTAAGTTTTTTGGTAGCTATGATAATTCAGGAACATAGATCCTCAACTAACAAAAAAAAAGGAAAAGCATCCAATCTTCTTCAGTTTTTGCTCTCCTAAATTCTCTCCAGTTTTCTTTAATTAGAACTCTTGCTCTCAGTTGGGCTTCCATTTGATCTCTACTAGCATCCTTAACTGTTCACTTTAACGTTCCATTTAATACTCATTTTTTGGAGACACCTGTTTAATTTGATTCTGACATCCCCTACCAACATGGGAACTTGGAATAGAAACTGAAAATAGGAAAATTTGGGAGAGTTAAGGAAGAAATTAATTCCTAATTTTAAAAATAATCAAACATCATTAGAGTTTGGCTTCCATATGATAAGTTCACAATATTGAAGAAAAAAATATTATATATATACAAAAAATACCATAATGTAGCAATATTTGAACTAAATATAAACGAGGAAAGCAGTATCTACCTTTTCCAAGTGTTTAGATCTCTAGAAACTTTACTGCACTGTGAGCAAACTATTCCTAGTGCTCTTCCTTCCCTTCTGTCTTTATATGCATCCCTTGCATCTATTACCATTGGTCTTGATCTTTTAATGAGTATTGGACGTTGGAACGCAGAATTTGAATAAAATTAAGTATTATGATAGGATGCACGTGCCCGTTTTAGGTTGTATGTTACTACAATTTACAACTACAGATAAGCCTGTTGCACATTTCCAGAAACACATCTGTCTAATGCCATTTTGCTCTGAGGCATAAAATATATTTTAGAAACACTTGGGCTAAAATAGTCTTTCCTTTATTTATACTCCTGTTTAGGCAATATTCAGTGATTGCAACGTCTTGACTCTTAAGCCAAGTTTTTCTTCCCTTTGGGTTTATAAGCCATTTAAGGAGGAAAGGAGTAATAAGTGAAAGATCAGTTTTATTGCTAATGACGGAGCAATTTTAGAGTTTAAAGATATCCCGAGGACTTCCGGGAAGATGGCTGTGTGAGCAGGGCGGCAGAAATCTCCTCCCAACACTATATTTATCTATGAAAACACAGAAAATACATCTATTCCTAAAAGAGAGACGAGAATACACAGGAAAGCGCACAGCGTGCAGCTACACCCGAGAGGACTCGGCACCCCAAGAGGCGGGTAAGATACGGAGCCGCGACCCGGCGGGACCCGAGCCCTCCCCCACCCCAGCGCACCGGCGGGAGGAGAGGATTCAGAGCCGGGAGGGAGTGGAAGTGCACCCCGCGAAGTAGCCAGCCCCGGTGATCTGCGCGGGGAGCGCTGACCCACATTGCACAGTGCAGCGGAGATTGGAGAGACAGAGGGGCAGGATCTGAGCGGGGAACGCGCCAGGGTGCTTGCAGCCAGCTCCCGGGAAGGAAAAAAAAAAAAGCGCGCGCTTTCTTCAGCGGTCTTAAAGAGACAGGAGCCCAGCGGAGGAGCCGGATCGCCCCAGCACACTCAGCCCAGCAGGCTGGGAGTCCTGGGGAGTTTCAGACGCCTTAGCTGGCGACTGAGGAAGCGTAGCCATACTTAACACTTCTCACTGAGATCAACAGCCTCCTATTCGTTCCCACCCCTGCCAGAGGGATAAAGGGCCCTGCGGAGCGGCACAGTCACAGCTGTGGAATAGTGGGGCAATAGCGCCACCTAGAGCATTCCCACAGAATCTACGTCCGGTGGGCTTTTTTGTTTTGTTTTGTTTTTTGTTTTGTTTTTGTTTTTCCTTTTCTTTCTTTTTTTCTTTATTTCTTTTTTTTCTTTTTTTCTTTTTTTCTCTTTTTTTTTTCTTCTCTTTTTAAAGTCTTAAA
This sequence comes from Smutsia gigantea, assembly GCA_032199065.1. Lineage (NCBI taxonomy): Eukaryota > Metazoa > Chordata > Mammalia > Pholidota > Manidae > Smutsia > Smutsia gigantea. The sequence continues at coordinate 320,366 of JAVSCE010003555.1, forward strand.
GAGCCCAGCTGACATACGTGGCAACTATCAGTGACCAAATTATACAGCCATGAAAAGACAGAGGAATATGGTTCAGACCAAAATCAACCAGACAACCCCAGAGAGGGAGTCTGAAGGGATGGAAATGCACAGCCTCCCTGAAAAAGAATTCAGAATAAAAGTCATAACCATGCTGATGGACCTACAGAGAAATGTGCAAGAGCTGAGGGAGGAAGTGAGGGAACTAAGGAAAGACAATACAGAAATCAGACAAGCGATCGACGGGCTTAACAGCAGAATGGATGAGATGCGAGAGACTGTTAATGGAATAGAAAACAGAGAACAGGAGTACAGAGCAGCTGAGGCAGAGAGAGATAAAAGGATTTCTAGGAATGAAAGAATATTAAGAGAACTGTGTGACCAATCCAAACGGAACAATATTCGCATTATAGGAGTACCAGAGGAAGAAGAGAGAGAAAAAGGGATAGAAAGTGTCTTTGAAGAAATAATTGCTGAAAACTTTCCCTTGCTGGGGAAGGAAGTAGTCTCGCAGTCCACCGAAGCTCATAGATCTCCCAACACAAGGAACCCAAGGAAGACAACACCAAGACACATAATAATTAAGATGGCAAAGATCAAAGATAAAGACAGGGTATTAAAGGCAGCTAGAGAGAGAAAAAAGATCACCTACAAAGGAAAACCCATCAGACTATCATCAGACTTCTCAACAGAAACCTTACAGGCCAGAAGAGAATGGCATGATAATATTTAACGTTATGAAACAGAAGGGCCTCAAACCAAGAATATTGTATCCAGCACGATTATTATTTAAATATGATGGAGGGCTTAAACAATTTCCAGACAAACGGAAGTTGAGACAGTTTGCCTCTCATAAACCACCACTACAGGATATCTTAAATGGACTGCTCTAGATGGAAGCACACCTAAGGCTAAAAAGATGTCACCAGAGAAAATAAAATCATAGTAAAGAAAGCAGACCATCCAAATACTAACTAAAGGCAAAGAATAAAACACCTATTATAGAAAGAATGGAGGAGGAGGAATAAGAAGGAAGATACAATAACTTAACAAGAAAGTTAAGTTAGATTGTTAGATAGTAAAGAAGCAACCCTTGAACCCTTGGTAACCACGAATCTAAAGCTAGCAATGGCAATAAGTACATACCTATCAATAATCACCCTAAATGCAAATGGACTGAATGCACCAATCAAAAGACACAGAGTAACAGAATGGATAAAAAAGCAAGACCCATCTATATGCTGTCTACAAGAAACTCACCTCAAATCCAAGGATATACACAGACTAAAAGTAAAGGGATGGAAAAAGATATTTCATGCAAACAACAAAGAGAAAAAAGCAGGTGTTGCAGTACTTGTATCAGACAAAATAGACTTCAAAACGAAGAAAGTAGCAAAAGATAAAGAAGGACATTACATAATGATAAAGGGGTCAGTCCAACAAGAAGATATAACCATTATAAATATATATGCACCCAACACAGGAGCGCCAGCATATGTGAGACAAATACTAACAGAATTAAAGGAGGAAATAGACAGCAATGCATTCATCTTAGGAGACTTCAACACACCACTCACTCCAGAGGACAGATCAACCAGACAGAAAATAAGTAAAGACACAGAGGCACTGAACAACACACTAGAACAGATGGACCTAACAGACATCTACAGAACTCTACACCCAAAAGCAACAGGATACACATTCTTCTCAAGTGCACATGGAACATTTTCCAGAATAGACCACATACTAGGCCACAAAAAGAACCTCAGTAATTTCAAAAATACTGAAATCCTACCAACCAACTTCTCAGATCACAAAGGTATAAAACTAGAAATAAATTTTAGAAAGAAATCAAAAGGCTCACAAATACATGGAGACTTAACAACACTCTCCTAATTAATCAATGGGTTAACGACCAAATCAAAACAGAAATCAAAGAATATATGGAGACTAATGACAACAACAACACAAAGCCACAACTTCTGTGGGACGCAGCAAAGGCAGTTCTAAGAGGAAAGTATATTGCAATCCAGGCCTATTTAAAGAAGGAAGAACATTCCCAAATGAATAGTCTAAAGACACAATTACTGAAATTGGAAAAAGAAGAACAAATGAGGCCCAAAGTCACCAGAAGGAGGGACATAATAAAGATTAGAGAAGAAATAAATAAAATTGAGAAGAATAAAACAATAGAAAAAATCAATAAAACCAAGAGCTGGTTCTTTGAAAAAATAAACAAAATAGATAAACCCCTAGCCAGACTCATTAAGAGAAAAAGAGAATCTACACACATAAACACAATCAGAAATGAGAAAAGAAAAATCACGACGGACCCCACAGAAATACAAAGAATCATAAGAGAATATTATGAGAATCTATATGCTAACAAGCTGGAAAACATAAGAAATGGACAACTTCTTAGAAAAATACAACCTTCCAAGACTGACCAAGCAAGAAACAGAAAAACTAAACAACAGACCAATCACCAGCGAATTAAATCGAATTGGTAATCAAAACTACCCAAGAACAAAACCCCTGGGCCTGATGGATTCACCCTCTGAATTCTACCAGACATATAGAGAAGAAATAACACTGATCCTCCTTAAAGTTTTCCAAAAAATAGAAGAGGAATACTTCCAAACTCATTCTATGAAGCCAGCATCACTCTAATACCAAAACCGGGCACAGACCTCACCAAAAAAGAAAATTACAGACCAATATCCCTGATGAACGTAGATGCAAAAATACCCAACAAAATATTAGCAAACCGAATTCAAAAATACATCAAGACGATCATACACCATGATCAAGTGGGATTCATCAGGGATGCAAGGATGGTACAACATTCGAAAATCCATCAACATCATCCACCACATCAACAAAAGAAGAACAAAAACCACATGATCATCTCCATAGATGCTGAAAAAGCATTTGACAAAATTCAGCATCCATTCCTGATTAAAACTCTCAACAAAATGGGTATAGACGGCAAGTACCTCAACATCATAAAGGCTATATATGACAAACCCACAGCTAACATCATACTTAACGGTGAGATGCTGAAAGCTTTTCATCTAAGATCGGAGACAAGACAAGGATGCCCACTCTCTCCACTGTTATTCAACATAGTACTGGAGGTCCTAGCCACAGCAATCAGACAAAACAAAGACATACAAGGCATCCAGATTGGTAAAGAAGAAGTCAAATTGTCACTATTTGCAGATGACATGATACTGTACATAAAAAACCCTAAAGATTCCATTCCAAAACTACTAGAACTAATATCTGAATTCAGCAAAGTTGCAGGATACATAATTAACACAGAGAAATCTGTTGCTTTCCTATACACTAATGATGAACTAACAGAAAGAGAAATCAGAAAAACAATTCCACTCACAATTGCGTCAAAAAGAATAAAATACCTAGGAATAAACCTAACGAAGGAAGTAAAAGACCTGTACTCTGAAAACTACAAGACACTCCTAAGAGAAATTAAAGAGGACACTAACAAATGGAAATGCATCCCATGCTCTTGGCTAGGAAGAATAAATATTGTCAAAATGGCTCTACTACCTAAAGCAATCTACAGATTCAATGCAATCCTTATCAAACTACCAACAGCTTTCTTCAATGAACTGGAACAAATAATTCTAAAATTCATATGGCACCACAAAGACCCCGAATAGCCAAAGCAATCCTGAGAAGGAGGAATAAAACGGGGAATTACGCTCCCTGACTTCAAGCTCTACTACAAAGCCACAGTAATCAAGACAATTTGGTATTGGCACAAAAACAACCCACAGACCAGTGGAACAGAATAGAAAATCCAAACATTAACCCAAACATATACAGTCAATTAATATTTGATAAAGGAGCCTTGGATATACAATGGGAGATGACAGCCTCTTCAGCAGCTGGTGTTGGAAAAACTGGACAGCTACATGTAAGAGAATGAAACTGGACTACTGTCTAGCCCCATACACAAGGTAAACTCAAGGTGGATCAAAGACTTGAATGTAAGTCATGAAACCATAAAACTCTTAGAAAAAAACATAGGCAAAAATCTCTTGGACATAAACATGAGCAACTTCTTCATGAACATATCTCCCCGGGCAAGGGAAACAAGCAAAAATGAACAAGTGGGACTATATCAAGCTGCAAAGCTTCTGTACAGCAAAGGACACCATCAGTAGAACAAAAAGACATCCTACAGTATGGGAGAATATATTCATAAAAATGTATCTGATAAAGGGTTGACATCCAAAATATATAAAGAACTCATGCACCTTAACAAACAGAAAGCAAATAATCCAATTAAGAAGTGGGCAGAGGACATGAATAGACACTTCTCCAAAGAAGAAATTCAGATGGCCAACAGGCACATGAAAAGATGCTCCACATCGCTAATCATCAGAGAAATGCAGATTAAAACCACAATGAGATATCACCTCACCAGTGAGGATGGCCAACATCCAAAACACAAACAACAACAAATGTTGGCGAGGATGTGGAGAAAAGGGAACCCTCCTACACTGCTGGTGGGACTGCAAATTAGTTCAACCATTGTGGAAAGCACTATGGAGGTTCCTCAAAAAACTCAAAATAGAAATGCCATTTGACCCAGGTATTCCACTCCTAGGAATTTACCCTAAAAATGCAGCAGCCCAATTTGAAAAGGACAGATGCACCCCTATGTTTATTGCAGCACTATTTACAATAGCCAAGAAATGGAAGCAACCTAAGTGTCCATCAGTAGATGAATGGATAAAGAAGATGTGGTACCTATGCACAATGGAATATTTTTCAGCCATAAGAAGAAAACAAATCCAGACATTTGCAACAACATGGATGGAGCTAGAGGGTATTATGCTCAGTGAAATAAGCCAAGCCAAAAAGACAAGTATCAAATGATTTCACTCATATGTGGAGTATAAGAACAAAGAAAAAAACTGAAGGAACAAAACAGCAGCAGACTCACAGAACCCAAGAACGGACTAATAGTTACGAAAGGGAAAGGGACTGGGGAAAATGGGTGGGAAGGGAGGGATAAGAGGGAAAAAGGGGCATTACGATTGGCAGATGTAATGTTGGGGGGGCACGGGGAGGGCAGTACAACTCAGAGAGGACAAGTAGTGATTCTATAGCATCTCACTACGCTGATGGACAGTGACTGTAATGGGGTTGGTGGGGGGGACCTGATGAAGGGTTAGTTTAATAATCGTAATATTGCACATGTAATTGTAAATTAATGATAATAAAATAAATTATATTAAAAAATAAAAATAAAAATAAAAATAAATTTAGGCCTTTAAAAAAATAAATAAATAAAATAAAGCTATCCCACACTAGGAGTCCCCACAGTGGTGATGGAAAATGAAAACACTAGGGGTGGTGAAATAGCAACAGGGAAAACTTAAACTCAGGTAGGCTGATTTTTAAAAACAAGATTGCAAGAATCAAGTAGAATTTGTTTGTTTTCTGAGGAGGTTACTTTGTTTTAGTGGTAGTGGGGATGATCATTTGTGTGTGTGTGTGTGTGTGTGTGTGTGTGTGTGTGTGTGTGTGTGTGTAGCCGGTATTAAAAAAAAACTCACCAAGCTAAAGACATCTTCAGGATGATGGACAATCCAAAGAAGTGTGTGACAGTGAAGACATAGGGTACCCAGCTTAGCTGTGATTACTCCTATTCTCTTGTAACTCAATTTCATGAATTTTTATTCATATTCAAGGTTTATACTCTATAACTATAATGAAATGAAATACTGTTCTAAAGTTAAAGTATGGAACCTGACATCTAAAGGGACCCAGAGAGTATATTGGAGCCTCAGAGTGTAGAAGAATGCCATTTTATTTGGATTTCACTAATGAACAATAATGCTAGCAAGGTATTTCATTATCTCTCACAAGAGTAAAGCAAGGAACACTAAGCTGTACCAAGAAGGATCTCAGTTTAATGGCATCTAACTGTGAGATGGTGAGAAGTTCAATAGGGTGACAAAAGTACTTTGGGGTGTCCCTATTTGGGAAGGTACAAAAGACAAACTTTTGGGGCAGGCAGTTTTTTGGCATTTGGATAGAATATTGACCTACTGTGAAAAGCCTGTAGGAATGTGCTTAATTGGTGTTTTACTACCTGGATTTGGGAGGAGCAGGAGTCTGCTCTGGAGGGTGAGATGCAGTTTGCTCCATCACTCAACATGTCTTTATAGCTTAGGAAATAAGATTCACTGTGGCTGCTCGGCAGGTATAGCTGGGCACACCTTAAGCTTAGTTTCTGATTTCAGTGTATTCTATCTCTCAAGATTAGTTGGCACTTTCCTGACCTTTATTATGGCAGAAACTCTTAAGCAAGCTGTACATACCTATAGAAATAGGCCACAGTGTTGTTTGAAATAGAAGCCTGGCAGGAAAATGCTGGATTGGGATTGCTGATGCCTTTTGTCTAGATGGGAACCAAACTTATAGCGAGAGTTAGTTTTGTCCAGAGTATCCCTCCCATCTACGTGTCAAACAAAAACTGGAAAAAAGAGACACCAATATCTCCTAGGTGGAGACTTTATTTTCCTCAGCTGACCCTTTGCATTTACCATTCTTAAAATTTCATTTGTCCTGAACTCTAATCTAGTTCATTTTTTTAATCCATCAAATTCTGTTCTTTTCTTTCATTTGTTGTTCTCTCTAGTAGTGAGGGTACACAATTATTTGAATGCTAATAGGAGGCATTATTAATCTGGTATCAATCATGGGCGAGGTAATAAACAGGGGCCTCATATTTATCATTTCTAATCCTTTTACCAGCTCTGCAAGATTAGTATTGTAATCCTAATTTTATAGATGAGGGAACTAAAATTCAGAGTGGTTATATGACTTGCCTAAGATCATAGAGCTAATAGATCCTAGAACATAGATTCAAACTCAGATCTTTCAAGGCCCAAAGCCAGGACCATTTGTCAACTCTACACTGATGCTTCCTCTGGCTCTTATCATATAGATTATGTTAGCGTACTTGGTCTAGAAGATAATCTAGCATTCATTCAGAGAGGTATGTTTGTTTGAAAATTGCAGACAAAGCCATATTACTATATGGTTATCTTCATCCTCACATGATGCTCCATTTCTATCAAATGCAGAGGCTCAGACACATGGAAGCAAAGTGAGGATAGGATAGATATATGTGGAGTGAAGAAAGTAACTAGGCTATGGCTGTTTCTCTGTCTTTTTATACACTGACTTTCTTTTATATATATATTTTTGTTGTTGTTGTTTCTGTCTTCATGCTAGGACTAATCTCAATTTCTCCTTCTGCTATTCCAACACCATCTAAATTTCCAATTTGATTTATGTAAATTAAGTTGCATGTTATGTATGTTGCAGTGGAAGAATCAGAGAGAAGTTGGACTAACTGGGCTTGTTTTTGTGAGTTTCTTTTTCCTTATTCCAAAAAGAAAGCAAAAATTTGGCAGTTAGTAGTCTACAAGATTGAAGACAGAAGCTGATTCAAAAAGACTGCTCTCTTTGAACTGTGAAAATCTAAACCGACTAATAATGCTAGGGTGTTTCTAGTGGAAGGGAGAAGAGCTAGTGTCTTTGTCAGGAGGTATGCAAAAGCAAAAGCCAAGCCAGGAAGCCTCTGAGGCCTGGGAAAGGGATAGCAGTAGGTTACTGTGGGTAACTGGACTGTGGTCTGCTCCCTCTAGTGCCCCTCAGAAGGACTTCGTACTGTGAGGGATGTCTGCATGGTGGACACATTGGGTAGCATGGTGATCCTTGGCATTCCCACCTCTGGTAAAGACTCCCATGAACTCTGTGGTGCAGAGCCACTGGGCCACTGGACTTGGGCATTCTTGCAAGCTTGAACAATGCCATCTCAGCAGCAGCATGACTGCAGTGTAGACTAGAGTTTGCTCTATGTAATAACAGTCTTAATTGGGATGGATATGGGTGGGGAGGGGAGGCAGAGCCCCACTAATGATTGAATTTCCAACAACTGTGGTAAGAATGGGTTCTCCAAATAGGATTACTTTTGATTTGAAAAAACTTCAGGCTGAATATTTTTGTTTATCCTTTAGATCCATTCTTCACCTTTCTCTTCCCTGCTCTGTGTCCCAAGAGCTAACCTTTCTGGATTGTGTCTACAGACTTCCTTGCCTTCTGGATTGGATTCCAATTGTATCCAGCCATTGAGAGGCACTGGCAGGGGATCAGAGGCAGGGAGGAGAATGAATTGGGAGATTTATTTCCAAGGATCCCTTCCTGTGGGTTGACTGGGTCCCTTTACTGAAGGCAGCAGATCCTGTCTGGTGGCCTTCCCTTAGAGTTACTCTCTCTGGGTTGGGTTCCAATAACCATTCCTCTCCTTCCCTTTCAAACTGAAGATCTTTGGAAGCTTTCCCACTGTTGTTGTCCTGGTGGGGCTTGGAGGTGAGAGAGAGAAAGGGCACCACACTATTCCTAGCTGATTTCCCTTAACCCTCTCTATGCCTTTTCTTTGTCATATCCTCCTCGATCATGCCATCTTTTTCCTGCTGTGACCCTGACTAATGCATTTTGTGGCTTTATTTCTCATATCTGAATATGTGGATTCATAACCTTTATATGTGTTATTTTTTTTCTGGAATTACCAAAAATCTGTATCAGAGCCGTAGGCAGATTTTAAGTCCTAGCACAGAAGCCAAATCATTTTGAGATTTTGTGACTGAAAGTCCCACATCCTGGGAAATGCCTCAGTCCCAAGCAAATTGGATGCTCCGTCAACCTAGTGATGACTCTGGTGTAAAGTTGGATTGCTCTCTTAGGAGTCCCTTATGATTTGGTCTAGTGGACTGCAAAGAGAAAGCTTGATAATTACTGCACAATTCTGCATATAAGATGGTCCACAAGGAGATGAAGGAAATTAAGGTAAATGCAAATTTGCTCAACAACTGTTTCAATAATACCTTTAAATGGGGCATAAGCCCCTGGGATAAATTGTCAAAAATTAAACCACTTGAAGATAGAGAGGCAGTACTGTCAGACCCCTGGGTACAAAGTGGAAATGATTCTCCATATGTGGACCTGCCATCTGAGGCATAATTTCACATGTTGAAACAGATGAAAGAGCTAAAAGAAGGCCATTTAACTTGTGATAGAAATGATTACCAGAAACTGAGAGTGTTTTTAAGGGATACAATTTCCATCCCAAGAGAGAAGGCCGTTGTAATTTGGATAAGGCTAATATTGAGATGGCAGGGAGCTAAGAAAAAGAATATGGCCTATGGGATGTCTGTAGAGGTCAGCCCGGCGAGGCCACTGGTGCTCTCAAGCAGAATGCTTCAGTTGAGGGTACCCGAGAGCCGGTTCTGGGGACTTAAATCCAGAATATGGTAGGTACACCTCCTAAGTACTGTCAGAAAGTTAGGGAAAGTTGAATATATTCATAATAAGGTTAGAGACTTTGTTACAAAGGAACCTGTCCTCAGAGCCTGGGGGAGGGCGGAGCTGACCCATTTAGCCCAGGTGTGACAGGAGCAAAGATGAACAAAGCTTAACCTGACTGAACTCAACCCCTTTCCAAACTTCTTCCAGCTAAGGAAGCTGGTGAAAAAGGGGAAGAAGAAGTGTTTCCTTTCACAGCAGGGAGGGGTCCCTTGCGCTGACTAGGCCAAATCACGGGAGGAAGTAGATGGGGAATCAACATGGCCATCAGTCTCTGAATGCCAGTGACTTTTCGACATTTTACATAAGTAGGCACAGATACCCTTTTCCAGTTATCTCTGAGAATCAGCTTCTGTGATGAGTGAAACCTGGTCACAGACTTTAACCTCCCAAACTGTCAGACTTTAACTTGCCATCAATATGGTGGCTGGAGGCACCTGCAGAGAGCCTGTGACTTGAATAAGATGGGACCCTATGGTGGGACCAGCACTGACCAGTATCTGTAGTGTTAAGAATAGAGGTCTGAGGCCTCCATTGCCTGGGGTCTCAGTCTTATAAACTGTGGAACTGTGGGAAAGTTCACGACTCCTTGCTTCAGTCTCCTTATCTGTAAAATGGGAATAATAATAGTACTTTTATGAGGTTGTTGTGATGATTAAATGAGATAATGTATATACAAGTCTTAGAATAATACCTGTCACATGGAAACTATTTAGTAAAGCTCCACCCTCCTCACCATCAGAGGGGACATATTTATAAGATAGCTGCTAATAGTTTAGAGTGTATAATCACCCTCCTTTTATTGTGCTTTTGAAGAAAATGGACATTCCATTACTGACCTCACAATGAGTGCATGTGTTGAAAAAGCCATGGTGCACTTTGAAGCTCCCACGGGGGCAGCACCAGGGCTACTCTCATCTCGGGAGAGGCCACCTGCAATTGGCAGCTCTTCTGCTTGACTCAAAGCCCCTTAACTCAACCCTCTTCTGATCTACTTTATGTGCTTATGAATCAAATACTTATCATTACCACTCCAGAGTCTGCTCAGAATATGAGTTATTAGTTGTTAACCAGGAAATCTCTCTCCACTAGAGAACTTTCTGTGTTTTATTTGGGGAGAATTTTTAGGAAATAATAAATAAACTGTAATCTGGAAAGGGAGGAAGGTACAGCCTCAACTCTCACCAGGTAATGAATGAAGGTCAAGGATGGATGAAGGCCAAGGAGTGAAATATCACCTTTTCACCCTTCCCCCAAACGTGCGTGGATGTGAGCAGGAGGCTATGACCCAGGGGTGAGGGGAAAAGGAAGGAAGTGGAGTCTGTGTGGGTGAAGGGGTGTGCCTGTAAGGATGAGTAGGTTAGCTGAAGGTTTGACTTGGGTGAGCAACTCCTATGCTTTCCACCAATAGACCCTATGTTTCTGCCCTAAGCCCCTATTAATTAAACAAGGAGGCCATTAGCCTGAGGTGATGTAGTTCCTTGGTAATATCTGTAAGCAAGCCTTAACCTCAAGGTTAAGAAATTAAAACCTAAGAGCAGCCAATCATAAACAGCCAGCTAGGCTTTCCCAAGTATGCAAATGCTGAAGCTACAGCCAATCAATATCCTTGCTTTGCTTCCACATCTTCTCTCTCAAAGTCACCTAGCTCTCATCAGTGAAGCTCTCCTAACTACTTCTGGTTTGTCTCTGCCCAGTTTGAATCAATTTTGCTCAAATAAATTCTTAATAATTTAATATGCTTCAGTTGATCTTTTAACAGTTCTGGTTTGAGTAGTGGGATTTCCAAAGGAGACCTCCCCACCTCCAGTAGCATTGGAGCAACAAGCAATAAGCAGGTGTAGGTCCCTGTTGAGCTCATTGCGTTCACTGCTTTTTCACTACCTCTGCAGGTGATGAGTGTGTCCCGCTCAGATATGTGAGCTTTACAGCTTTTCATTATGACTCCCAGACTTTATCTGAGCACTCCTTTTACAGGACTGGTCCAACTTAGATCAGACTGGGTGTGGGCTGGACTGGCTCTGACTTAAATCAGACAGGGTCCACTGTGAGGCTTCAGGTAAATAAAATGTCCTTTGAAGGGAAAAAAAGAAAAGGGGTTCTTCCAAGTCCAAAAAGTCTGGGACTCCTCCACCTAGGACTCCAGCTAACTATATGTATAAAAGGTATGGTCCCACTGCTCATGTTTGTCTGAACAAGCCAGTTAACATTATGAAAGGTAATCCTAAATTACAGTGGCCACAGTGGGAAATTTTAACCTAGATAAGCTTATGCATTTAGGAGGTGCCATAGGAAAAAGGTGTCTCAGCCAAGAACTCAGAAGGGTAGAGGGAAAATTACTTCCCAGATGGGACCTCCTGGGACACCCCACTCACTCGGTGCCTGCAGATAGGATCCTGGCAAACCTAGCAGAAGCCAGCAAAAAGCAAGAATTCTTACAAAAGTCAGCTTTCCAGCTCTCTGTCTGTTGTGCCTGATGGAGAGAGGAAGGTAAAATTTCACATCGTCCTTTACTTTCTAAATGTAGACTCTCGGAATTTGGGTTTGGAGTACCCCTTGGTAATTGGTCCTTTCCCTCCCAGGGACAGCAATTGCTTTCTTGTCTCGTTTTGTGTCCTGAGAATTGGGGTTGGCTTTTCTCCTGTTGGGGTACATGGGGTATGTGCTCTTGTGTGTTCAGGAAACTCAACCATAAAACTTGGAGCCCAAGAATATGGCTGGATGGAAATGGGTTGTAACCCATTTGCAGTAGTGACCTATACTGACTGTTGCCAAGTCTCATGGGAATTGTCTAAGTCTTTACATTATCTTTGGGACTGGTTCTGAAGTTGGGGAGGGCTACATTTTTTGCACCCTGTTTGGGGACCCCTCTTGTGTCCATGGTTAAGGCTTAATTGTTTTTGTTTGTAAGCATTTGGTAAGTATCCTTTGGTTTAAAAGAAAAAAGGGAAAAGTAATTTTTTTTTTAAGAGTTCAGTACAGCCAGGATAATTTACTGTTTGTCCTGGCTAAAATCTGATAATAACGTATTTGATTCCCCACCCCGAACTCTATTGCGATATAATTGACATATACATTGTATAAGTTTATGGTGTGCAATAGGTTGATTTGATTCCCTTACATACTGCAAAACAATTACCAAAATTATTAGCTAATACCTCCATCACATCACATTATTACCATTTCTTTTTGTGTGTGTGTGGTGAAAATGTTTAAAATCTACTCAGCAACTTTCAAGTATATAATACAGTATGATTAACTATAATCGCCATGGTGTTCATTGGATCCCCAGAAACTATTCAGCTTATGACTGGAAGTTTGTATCCTTTGACCAGCATCTCCCCATTTCCTCTACCTCCCAGCCCTTGGTAACCATCGCTCTGCTCTGTTTCTGTGAGTTCAGTTTGAAAGGATTTTTTTTTTTTAATGAGCTCTAAGGTCAGTAGTTTGCCAAATTGGAAGCTGATATTCAGAGCCTGATAAGAAGTTTTTTTTCAAAGTCTTTCTCTCCTAAGTTAAAATGGAACAATGTACACAGAAGGAAAGAAAACATCCTGCAGCCATTGTGGAAGGATTTACTAAAACATTCCAAAGACGCACAGCCTAAATCTAAAACGTAGGAATCTTTTGATTTCCCTTTTAGTTGGAAATCTTTTCCCTGAAAGAAAAAACATGTTGGATGGGTGGGTCAGCCACTTCATATTTTTCAGATTGCAACCCAATTCTCTGAGGAATTAAAAATAATTGTACTTGTTTTACAATAATACAAATACAGCCCTAGAAGCAATTCAAAGCTTACTAATCCTTTTAAAAATCCCCAAACCTTCCCTGCTCATCTCAAAAGGCTTGCAGATAGTGTAAAAAATCAGGGAACAAAACTCTTTCTTGGGGAAAACTATTTTCTTTCTCTGTACCTTTGAGTTGCAAATGTTTGACCCTATCTCCTCTAGGGACTTGAAGTCTTAATAAGCATAATTTCCAGATGTAGAAAGACAAATACCAAATGATTTCACTTATATGTGGAATCTAAAAACAAAACAAAACAAAATGAACAAAACAGCAACAGACTTGTAGACACTGAGAAGTGACTGGTGGTTACCATGGGGGAGGGTTTCGAGGAGGGGAATGAAATAGCTGAAGTAGATAAAGAGGCATAAAATATCAATCATAATATAAATTAGTCATGGGGATGAAAGTGCGGTGTAGGGAATATAGTCAGTAGTTCTGTGACATCTTTCTATATGGACAGATAACAACCACAGTAGTTGGGGTGAGCATTTAATGATGTACATAACTGTTGGGGAGAAAAATCCTTCTTAGGTTGTGTGTGTATGGATATATGTTACTAATATAGGTATTCCAGAGACTGAAGTTCATATAAGTTTGTAATACTGTCATTATCCAATTATCTTAAATTGTTGTATGCCACAGAAATAATTTTCTTATCAAATGAACTCTCATCACATCTTTAACCATGGCCATTTTTAAAGTCTTTTTGCCATTTATTGGTGGTTATTGTTTTATATCATTACGTTTGCAAAAGTGCTTTGTTTTCAGAGACATTCATGGAAAGGATGCTGACAAGTACTGTAGAACAAAGGTTTCTGATACTTTAAGATCATACCACTGAGCTGGGTAAGAATTTTCAAAACTCTCACGGAAAAATTGGATTCAACAGAACAATAATTATTAACATGGGATTAACTGAACTGATGGGGATGATTATAATTTTTAATGAATTCATGTTTGAAACACTGCTGGCTCCTTAATGTGTTGGTTTTCCAGGTTTAAGGAAACTCATGTCTCCTTTCTTTTAAGCTATCTATGACTTACAGCAATTTGTTAAAGGATACCTTTGTAAACAGAATTGAAACATTTACTTTTTCTCCCTACCTGATCCCTTCAGAATTTGGACTATCTTTGATAGAAATGGGGGTGACTATAGAGACAAAAATCATGTTTCAATAGAAAACTGTAGCACAACCTTGTGTGTCTTAAATTCTACTATTGTTTATTGTCTTTGAGGTTTTTGTATCTACCATTAAACTGGACTGGATCCTGAATTTTATTTCCTCAAACATCTGGCTACAACCCTCCAAGTTAACATTCCCAATTTTCTCCCACTCTTTTGACTTGGCATCACTAAGAACAAAGACTGCCCTTGATCTACTTTGGAAAAGAGTTTCCAGAAGGTCATACCAGGTCACTACAGAGTCAGCCACCAAGCTTTAGGGCCTTAAACCTTGGGTCCACATCTTCCAATTAGAAAGGGCCCCCTCCAGACTCTTGGAACTGCACACCAGCTGGAGATCTAAAATCAAAATTGCCTAGGAACGTTCTTGCCTAGAAGCAGATGACATCTTGAGGTGGATAATTCTCCCAAGATCACAGATGAACATCTCCATCTCCAACCTGAAACCTTTATTCCTTTGTCTTTCTGTACCTGCTTTTATCTCTGTGAATGCTTTTATCTCCTTAACTGTGGCAACTATCCTTGAAATCTATCACTAACGCCATAGCTGCACAGCAGAAGTCCCTGAGCGCTCTTGCTAAGGTGGTTTTAAATAACAGAATTGTTTTAGGCTACTTATTGGCTGAATTGGGAAGAATCTGCACCCTAGCCAATACCTCCTCTCATACCCGGGTTGACACCTCTGGTACTGCAGTAAATGCAAGACATTGACAAGGCAAGACACTTCATTAAAACAAGCAGATGCCTCTTTACATTCTTTGATGTATTTCGTATCAGCTAGTTTGGTTCATGGGAGCCCGGACTAAGGAGCGTACTTCAGTTTCTCGGCACTATACTCCCCATAGCCACCGTTGTCTCCCTGATGAGCTATGTTCGCTCATAGGTCTTAAATATGGGTTCTCAGTCAGCAGGGGGACATCAGGAGGTTTCAGAAACAGAGAAACAGAAACGAGATGAACAATAAGAAGAACAGCAAAAACAATTCTTCCTGACATCAGAACCCACGTGTTTCGTGCTGAGGCAAGAACCACTTAACCCTGCTGGCGACTGAGGGTAGCGCAAATATCACGTTTTGGGTCAACCTCTCATATGTATGAGAGGATGACTGTAAGGGGGATGGTTAAATTAATTAAACAAAGAGGCCATTATATTGAGGTTCATTTGAATGCCTGTAAGCCTGCCTAAGCAACCCAAAACCTCAGTTTGTAATGCCTCAAAATTAAGAAAGTAAAACCTAAGGACAGCCAATTGCAAACAGCCCATGAGGCTTTTCTATAATGCAACAGCTTAGGCTACAGCCAGTCTTTCCTTGCTTAGCTGCCATGTCTTCTCTGTAGTAGTCTTTCCCCTCGCTCCTGGCAGTGGGGTGCTCCTAGCCACCTATGGTTTGGTTCTGCCTGATGCAAACTGGTTTTTGCTCAAATAAACTAAAATATTTTATATGCCTCAGGTTATCTTTTTTTATTTTTTTATTTTGGTATCATTAATGTACAATCACTTGAACAACATTATGGTTACTAGACCCCCTATTATCAAGTCCCCCCCACATACCCCACTACAGGCACTGTCCATCAGCATAGTAAGATGCTATAGAATTATTACTTGTCTTCTCTATAAATACTGCCTTACCCATGTCCCCCGCTGCAGCATTCTGTGTGCTTATCATAATGCCCCTTTTCCCCCCTTGTCCCTCCCTTCCCACCCATCTTCCCCAGTCCCTTTCCCTTTGGTAACTGTTAGTCCATTCTTGGGTTCTGTGAGTCTGCTGCTGTTTTGTTCCTTCAGTTTTTGCTTTGTTCTTATACTCCACATATGAGTGAAATCATTTGGCACTTGTCTTTCTCCGCCTGGCTTATTTCACTGAGCATAGTACTCTCTACCTCCATCCATGTTGTTGCAAATGGTAGGATTTGTTTTCTTCTTATGGCTGAATAATATTCCATTGTGTATATGTACCACCTCTTCTTTATCCATTCATCTATTGATGGACACTTAGGTTGCTTCCATTTCTTGGCTATTGTAAATACTGCTGTGATAAACATAGGGGGGCATATGTATTTTTCAAACTGCACAGCTGCATTCTTAGGGTAAATTCCTAGGAATGGAATTCCTGGGTCAAATGGTATTTCTATTTTGAGTTTTTTGAGGAACATCCATACTGCTTTTCACAACAGTTATACTAATTTACATTCCCACCAGCAGTGTAGGAGGGTTCCCTTTCTCCACATCCTCGCCAACATTTGTTTGTGTTTTGGATGTTGGCCATCCTCACTGGTGTGAGGTGATATCTCATTGTGGTTTTAATCTGCATTTCTCTGATGATTAGTGATGTGGAGCATCTTTTCATGTGCCTGTTGGCCATCTGAGTTTCTTCTTTGGAGAAGTGTCTATTCATGTCCTCCGCCCATTTCTTAATTGGATTATTTACTTTTTGTTTGTTGAGGTGTGTGAGTTCTTTATATATTTTGGATGTCAACCCCTTATCTGACATGTCATTTATGAATATATTTTCCCAAACTGTAGGATGTCTTTTTTTCTACTGATGGTGTCCTTTGCTGTACAGAAGCTTTTCAACTTGATATAGTCCCACTTGTTCATTTTTGCTTTTGTTTCTCTTGCCCAGGGAGATATGTTCATGAAGAAGTTGCTCATGTTTATGCTGAAGAGATTTTTGCCCATGTTTTTTTCTAAGAGTTTTAATGGTTTCATGACTTACATTGAGGTCTTTGATCCATTTTGAATTTACTTTTGTGTATGGGGTTAGACAGTAATCCAGTTTCATTCTCTTACATGTAGCTGTCCAGATTTGCCAACACCAGCTGTTGAGGAGGCTCTCATTTCCCCATTGTATATCCATGGCTCCTTTATCGTATATTAATTGACCATATATGCTTAGGTTTATATCTGGGCTCCCTATTCTGTTCCACTGGTCTATGGGTCTGTTCTTGTGCCAGTACCAAATTGTCTTGATTACTGTGGCTTTGTAGTAGAGCTTGAAGCCAGGGAGCACAATTCCCCCTGCATTATTCTTCCTTCTCAGGATACCTTTGGCTATTCGGGGTCTTTTGTCATTCCACATGGATTTTAGAACTGTTTCCTCTAGTTCATTGAAGAATGCTGTTGGTATTTTGTTTGGGATTGCATTGAATCTGTAGATTGCTTTAGGCAGGATGGCCATTTTGACAATATTTATTCTTCCTAGCCAAGAGCATGGGATGAATTTCCATTTATTAGTGTCCTCTTTAATTTCTCTTAAGAGTGTCTTGTAGTTTTCAGGGTATAGGTCTTTCACTTCCATGGTTAGGTTTATTCCTAGGTATTTTATTCTTTTTGATGCGATTGTGAATGGAATTGTTTTTCTAATTTCTCTTTCTGTTAGTTCACCATTAGTGTACAGGAA
This sequence comes from Smutsia gigantea, assembly GCA_032199065.1. Lineage (NCBI taxonomy): Eukaryota > Metazoa > Chordata > Mammalia > Pholidota > Manidae > Smutsia > Smutsia gigantea. The sequence continues at coordinate 338,170 of JAVSCE010003555.1, forward strand.
TGCAACAGATTTCTGGGTATTAATTTTGTATTCTGCAACTTTGCTGAATTCAGATATTAGATCTAGTAGTTCTGGAGTGGATTCTTTAGGGTTTTTTATGTACACTATCATGTCATCTGCAAACAGGGACAGTTTGACTTTTTCCTTACCAATCTGCATGCCTTTTATTTCTCTGTGTTGTCTGATTGCCGTGGCTAGTACCTCCAGAACTATGTTGAATAAAAGTGGGGAGAGTGGGCATCCTTGTCTGGTTCCCAATCTTAAAGGAAAAGCTTAGCTTCTCGCTGTTAAGTATAATGTTGGCTGTGGGTTTGTCATATATAGCCTTTATTATGTTGAGGTACTTGCTGTCTGTACTCATTTTGTTGAGAGTTTTTATCATGAATGGATGCTGAATTTTGTCAAATGCTTTTTCAGTATCTATGGAGATGATCATGTGGTTTTTGTTCTTCTTTTTGTTGATGTGATGGATGATGTTGATGGATTTTCGAATGTTGTACCATCCTTGCATCCCTGGGATGAATCCCACTTGATCATGATGGATGATCTTTTTGATGTCTTTTTGAATTCGGTTTGCTAATATTTTGTTGAATATTTTTTCATCTATGTTCATCAGGGATATTGGTCTGTATTTTCTTTTTTTGTGGTGTCTTTGCCTGGTTTTGGTATTAGAGTGATGTTGGTCTAGTAGAATGAGTTTGGGAGTATTCCCTTCTCTTCTACTTTTTGGAAAACTTTAAAGAGGATGGGTATTAAGTCTTCACTAAATGTTTGATAAAATTCAGGGGTGAAACCATCTGGTCCAGTCATTTTGTTCTTAGGAAGATTTTTGATTACCAATTCAATTTCTTTGCTGGTAATTGGTCTATTTAGATTTTCTGTTTCTTCCTAGGTCTGCCTTGGAAGGTTGTATTTTTCTAGAAAGTTGTCCACTTCTAGGTTATCCAGTTTGTTACCATATAATTTTTCACAGTATTCTCTCATAATTATTTGTATTTCTGTGGTGTCCGTAGTGATTTTTCCTGTCTCATTTCTGATTCTGTTTATGTGTGTAGACTCTCTTTTTTTCTTGATAAGCCTGGCTAAGGGTTAATCTATTCTGTTCATTTTCTCAATGAACCAGCTCCAGCTTTAATTGATTCTTTCTATTGATTTACTCTTCTCAATTTTATTTATTTCTTCTTTAATTTTTATTATGTCCCTCCTTCTACTGACTTTGGACCTCATTTGTTCTTCCTTTTCTAGTTTCATTAATTGTCAGTTTAGACTGTTCATTTGGGATTGTTCTTCTTTCCTGAGGTAGGTCTGTATTGCAATATATTTCCCTCTTAGCACAGCCTTTGCTGCATCCCACAGATTTTGCCGTGTTGAATTATTGTTGTCATTTGTTTCCATATATTGCTTGATCTCTGTTTTTCTTTGGTCATTGATCCACTGATTATTTAGAAGCATGTTATTAAGCCTCCATGTGTTTGTGGGCTTTTTCGTTTTCTTTGAGTAATTTATTTCTAGTTTCATACCTTTGTGATCTGAGAAGCTGGTTGGTACAATTTCAATCTTTTTGAATTTACTGAGGTTCTTTTTGTGGCCTAGTATATGATCTATTCTTGAAAATGTTCCATGTGCATTTGAGAAGAATGTGTATCCTGTTGCTTTTGGATGGAGTGTTCTGTAGATGTCTGTTAGGTCCATCTGTTCTAATACATTGTTCAGTGCCTCTGTCTCTTATTTTATGTCTGGTTGATCTGTCCTTTGGAGTGAGTGGTGTGTTGAAGTCTCCTAAAATGAATGCATTGCATTCTATTTCCCCCTTTAATTCTGTTAGTATTTGTTTCACATATGTAGGTGATCCTGTGTTGGGTGCACAGATATTTATAATAGTTATATCCTCTTGTTGGACTGACCCTTTTATCATTATGTAATGTCCTTCATTGTTTCTTGTGACTTTCTTTGTTTTGAAGTCTATTTTGTCTGGTACAAGTACTATAACTCCTGCTTTTTTCTCACTATTAGGTGCATGAAATATCTTTTTCCATCCGTTTACTTTCAGTCTGTGTATGTCTTTGGGTTTGAAGTGAGTCTCTTGTAGGCAGCATATAGATGGGTCTTGTTTTTTTATCCATTCAGTAACTCTATGTCTTTTGATTGGTGCATTCAGACCATTTACATTTAGGGTGATTATCAGTAGGTATGTACTTATTGCCATTGCTGGCTTTAGATTCTTGGTTACCAAAGGTTCAAGGGTAATTCCCATACTATCTAACAGTCTAATTTAACTCACTTCATATGCGATTACAAACACAACCTAAAGGTTCTTTTTTTTTTCCTCCTTTTTCTTCCTCCTTCATTTTTTGTATCTTATGAATCATATTCTGGACTCTTTGTCTAGCCCTTGGGTGACATCTATTTAGCCTTAGGAATACTTCCATTTATAGGAGTCCCTACAAAATGCACTGTAGAGGTTGTTTATGGGAGGTAAATTCTCTCAGCTTTTGCTTATCTGAAAATTGTTTAATCCCTCCTCAAATTTAAATGATTACCTTGCCAGATAGAGTATTCTTGGCTCAAGGCCCTTCTGCTTCATTGCATTAAATATGTCATGCCACTCCCTTCTGGCCCGTAAGGTTTCTGTGAGAAGTCTGATGATAGCCTGATGGGTTTTCCTTTGTATGTGATCTTTTTTATCTCTCTAGCTGCTTTTAAAAGTCTGTCTTTATCCTTTATTCTTTGCCATTTTAATTATTATAAGTCTTGATGTTGTCTTCCTTGGGTCCCTTGTGTTGGGAGATCTGTGCACCTCTATGGCTTGAGAGACCATCTCCTTCCCCAGATTGGGGAAGTGTTCAGCAATTACCTCCTCAATAACACTCTCTGTCCCTTTTTCTCCCTCTTCTTCTTCTGGTACCCCTATAATGTGAATATTGTTCCATTTGGATTGGTCAGTTCTCTCAATATTCTCTCATTCTTAGAGATTCTTTTTTCTCTCTGTATTCCTCTTCTCTAATTTCTTTGTATTTTCTTCTCTAATTTCTGTTCCATTTACCATCTCTTCTACTACATCTAATCTGCTTTTAAATCCCTCCATTGTATGTTTCATTTCAGATATGGAATTTCTTAATGATTGAATCTCCGACTTAAATTCATTCTTGAGTTCTTGAAAATTTTTCTGTACCTCCATAAGCATGTTTATAATTTTTATTTTGAACTCTCTTTCAGGAAGACTGGTGAATTCAGTTTCATCTGGCCCTTCTGGGGTTTGTGAGATTTTGGTCTGAACCATGTTCTTTTGACATTTCATATTTCTGTGTGGTGCCCGCTAGTGCGCAGAAACTCCAGTCTCTGGAGCTGCTCAGCCCCTAGAGTGAAGTTGGGGGTTGTAGGGGAGCAGAGCTGGTGCCTGGGGGGTGGAAAGATCTGTTTCCTGATTCCCGTCTGTGGTGCCTGTCTCCCGTGTCAGAACCAGTGGGCCAAGCACACATGTGTAAGCCTCTGGCTTTGTGTCTCTTGCTCTTGTAGGTAGGGCCTCCCTCTGCCTGACCTGACGCTAGCTCAGTGACCTCCAGTTTGCGAGCAGGTGCCTGCAGGCCAGTAGGAAGGCTTGGCAGGCTGTGTGTCACAGTGGGGGGCCTCGGAGCCGAGTAGGGAGCCAGGGGGATGGAGCCCCTGAAGCTCTTCAAAGTTCATAACCAGATGGGCAGAGCGCACCCAGACAACCTTGTCCAGCTCTCCATTCTCCCATGCAGCAAGCTCCATGCAAACCACACCCCTTCAGCAGCCCTCTCGCTGCTAGGAAGCCTCTCAGACCACCCGCCCATCCTCTGAAACAGAGCAGCCTGGTGTGGATCCTGCCCTCCACAAACAGCCAGAATGTCAGTCTCCCAGGCCCTCCGCCTCTCCAAGCTCCCCAAAGACCAGAGCACCACACAATATAGGCTTCCGCTCACAAAGCAAATCTCCAGGGCTAGGTGTTCAGCAGTCCCAGGTCTCCACTCCCTCCCTGCTGTTTCTCTTCCTCCCGCCGGTGAGCTGGGGTTGGGAAAGAGCTTGGGTCCCCCCAGATTAAGGCTTTCATACATTACCCTGTTTCGTGAGGTCTGTATGCAGTCTGATTCAGCCTTCTTTCTTCTTGCTGTTTTAGGGTTAGTTGTATTAATTAACTATATTTTTGTACTATTTGTGGTTTTGGGAGGAATTCTCCGTGTCACCTCTCAAGCCACCATCTTGAATCTCCCCGCCTCAGGTTATTTTTTAATACCTCATATTATCCGAGGCTAATACAGACTGAATCAGCTCTGTCAATGAGCAGATTTGGGGCTGTTCTGGGAGAAAGACATTTTTCCAAAAGGATTCAGTTCCTGAAGGAGACAGCCAGGAAATGTCCCTCGTGCTCAAATCACATATTCAGCTCTTGGGGAAAATATTGCTGAGATATTGTGATTTATAATAAGAAACATATATTTGGTCTTCCTCCCTATTCCTGTCCTAACACTCCTACAACCCTTGAAATTTCCTAAATGGTAAGACCCTTAAAGATGTCTTTTGTTATTCATAACATGCTCCGCTCAGCCACACATGAGTTATATTAATGAGGTGAATTTTTGAAAGCCTTTAAGGAGGGGGGACTGGTTTCCAGGAGAACCACCAGTGATTAGAGGATTTGACCTTTCAGCCCCAACCCCTGATCTACGGGGAATGGTTGGGGACTGGAGATTAAATTCAGTCACCAATAGCTAATGATTTGGTTAATCATGCCTATGTAATAAAGCCTCCATTAAAATCTCAAAATAATGGGTTTTGGAGAGCTTCTGATTTTGTGGACAAGAATGTCAGGAGGATGGTGTACCACAAGTCACAAGGGGACAGATACTCCCATGCTCAGGATTCTTCCAGACTTTGCCCTATGTGTCTCTCATCTGGCTGTTTATTCATATTTTTTAATATCCTTTTTAATAAACTGGTAGTCTAGTAAGTAAACTGTCTTCCTGAGTTCTGCTAAGCCACTCTAGAAAGTTAATCAAACCAGAAGAGAGTTTGGGGACCTCAAATCTATAGCGTAAGGGTCAGCAGCAGAGATAACAACTTGGATAGGCAGTGGGCATCTGAAGTGTTTGTGTGAAGATGGGGGCAGTCTTTTAGGACCACCTTAACCTGTGGGATCTGATGTGATCTCCAGGTAGATAGTGTCAGAACTGGATTATTCTCCGAGTAGACAGAAAACAGGAAGAATTTTCCTTTACAATTGCCCATATATCCAGGTAGTGATTTTTCTGACAGTTCCTATATTTGCAACACTGCTCATTCAGGCTAAAAGTTTTGTTTTGTGCTGTGAAGAGGACAACAGACTAGAGCTCATTTTGTTTTTTTACATAAATGTAAGGATTAACAGTGGGAATTGGGCAAAAAGTGTCTTAAAATATAATATTAAGTTATATTTTTGCCAGTCTGGTTGGTTGAAAAATTGGATTTGATTTAATTTTAAGAAAATAATGATTTTTAAGACAGTTTTTAAATATCTGAGTTTGTAAAGATTCATGTCCTCATTTCCTCAAAAGCTTGAAAGCATAGCAAGTTCCGTATTAGGCAGACACGGCTGGGTAACAGCTGATTTAGCTCCTAGTATTTCTTAAGCAGGGCGCTGTAGAAGTAATTCTAGCTAGTCCATTCATACACCCATCAGCTGATCACAAGAAGATTAGATTAGAGGCCCTGAGTCATCAGTGCAAATTCATTTTTACTACTGGAATTACAATTCCAAAAATTTGCCTTTCTCATGTTAGCTTCTTATACTGATATAAAAAGCAGAGCACTAGGAATGTCATTTTGTCAAGGCCATGGCATGCTGCCTAAGGAAACTTTCTCACAACTTACTTTTTACATTTTTTCATTTAATTCAGAAAAAAAATAAGGATACATACTATACTACTTATGTTAAAAGGTATGCAGTAAAAAGTAAAAGTTTTAATCTCCCTGTTATACTTTTTCCCATATATCCCACTTACCAGAGATAGCCACTATTAAAAGTTTATTTTACATAAGTATAGTAATGAATTATAACCCATTAAAAAATATAGGAGTTCATGAGTCATACTGATAAAAATAAATAACTGGGGAGAAGCGAGGGCTCTCGCTTAATAACCAAAGGCTAAGGTGTGACTGGTGACTGTGGGGGGACTTGTAAATCAGCATCTTGTAACCATCGTGATACAAATGGGATCAGGTAAGATTCATCAGGTGACACTATGTGGAGGAGGACATGTTAATGAGGAACAGGACATTTCCATGGATTTAAAGTATCTCCCCACTGATTGCTTATTAGTTGGAAGGAAAAAAATAGTGAAGATACAGAGAAGAAATTGCACAACATCTTGCCAGGTGATCAGAATCAATACCACCAAGAGGGGTAGATGGGTATATTTTGCCTCTAGATGAGATAACCTGTGAAGGATGCAATATCACCTCAGTAGTATTCCAGCCTCGAATGCATAATCTGAATCTGATGTTGAGGAAATACATTGCACAAACCCAAATGAGGTACGTTGTATTAAAAAGAGGATAGACTGTGAATTACTGTGCTAGAAGCTGGTCACGGGAATGGCAGCACAACATGGAGGACATAGCCAATGATTCTGTAACAGCTTTCTACATTGATAGATAGTAACAGCACTAGTCGGGGTGAGGATTTAATAATATGGGTAACTGTTGAACCACTGTGTTCCACATTTGAAACCAATATAAGATTATATATTTGTACTTCAATAAAAAAGAGGAAAGAATGTATTCTTCAAAAGCGAGCGTTATAAAAGGCAAAGAAAAGCTGTGGAATATTCCAGAATAAAGGAGGCTGAAGAGACATGACAACTAAACACAGTACTAGACAGCATATGTGTGCGGGAAGAGAAAAAGCGCTGTAAGAGACATTGTTGCATTCAGTCACGAAATTGGAATTCAGGCAGAAGAATAGATGGAAATATTATATCAATGTTAAATATATTGACATCAATAACTATGGTGCTTATATGAGATTATCACACAATTCTTAGGAATGACACATTGAAAATTTTAGGGGTTAAAGGCCATGACTTACATAACTTACCCTCCAATGATTCAGCGAAAAAGAGAATAATAAAGTAAATGGGGTAAAATATTAATAAGTGAATCTGGGTAAAAGGTATGTGGATTATATTTGTACTATGCTTATAATTGCAATTTTCTGTATGCTTGAAATTATTTACTAATTTTTATTAGTAAAATGTATTAACTAATTGCATTAGTTAAAACAATTTTTAAAATATTTTTTTATCCTTTTAGGCTTTTGATATGTATTTACAATGTATGTGTGTGTATCACACATTCAAATAACTTTTTCTGTCATTACAAATCAAAGTTATCTTTAAAATGTGTTCATCTATCAATTGTTATGATAAAACCACAGAGCTCAGCGTGAGAGAGGGGTTGTAGTTCTCAGTGGTGCACCAAGAAATAAAAGGTCTAGAAGCAGACAACAGGGCATCTTTGTAATTGATGATTATAATGGTCACTTGGAAAGGTGGGGAAGGGAGCAAAATGAGGGTGGTGAAGAGAAGAGCATAATGTGAACATCTTATCATGTTGAAGCACCCAAATTAAAATATGTAACACATCATATATAATAAATATGGGCCATTATACCTTTGACATACTGTGTTGCTTATCCATCTTAATATCTGTGCAACATCTAGCTATTGTGCAGATGCAATCAAATTCCAAGATAACGAAGATTAAAGTAACATTATCGGGTTAACTCTTGTCGGTCAGTTGCAGTGCTTGTGTCAAAGCTGCAAAAGAGTTCCTAGTTACAAGAAAGACTCTGCTACTGATTGTCAGCCCTTCAGAAAATAGCCTCTTAACTGGAGGCCTGTTTGACCTTTCTGTAAAGGACCATCACAATGCTGACCCATTTCTCAGTACTGCTTTGCAAAGTAGCTTGTAAAAAAGGTTAAAAGACTTTGAAAACTTAGGAGTGCCTCATAAAACTAAGTTAATAATGACAGTGTATCTCTGCTCCATAAAACACTCTATTCTCTGATTGCAAGGTGTAGGACAGAGGGGAACTTCCGAAGACCTGCCTTCTGGAGGCAGTAATGAGCTTTATGTAATGTGTGTGAATGTTGTGACAGTAAAGATATTACTGTTACTACTGAGAGAGGTTAATTCCTGGAGCAGTGCAGCACGGACCTAAGCAGAATCAAAAGAGGAATGAAACAAAATTTTGGAACAACTACCAAAATGTCATCACTTAAGTAGCCCAGAAAGGTGCTTACCTACCTGGCCAGCTAACCCATTCTGTTGGCCATTACTCACCTCAAAGGTAAGAGGAAGAACAGATGTAGCAGATTCACAGGGCTTGACCCCGCATGCCCTTTCCTTGCTTCCTCTCTCCCAACCCCTGGTCCACCTTCAGCAACACTAGCACCTCTTTGCTCTCATCTGACATGTGGACTGAAGGCTGACACCAGTGAAAATTAGAGTTATTCACACAGAAAGCTGCCTCTACTATAAAAGATCTGCCCCCCTCCCACCCCCCCCCAGGCTGAAATTCTACAAAATGCAGACACACACTTCAGTTAAGGAAGTTATGACAAAATAGAAATAGATTTCATATGTGTGCAAACTTCAGTGGATGGGGAATGGATTCATGGGTGGCCTGGTTAAGAAGGACTCTGAGGTGAGGACACATCTGAGCTCAGCATGAAGGAGACTCTTGATAGAGTAGCATTGTCTAGCACCGTAGAACAAGGGGTCAGTAGCAGCACTGCTGGGTCAGATCTGCCTACTAGGTAAATGTATAGCCTTCTTTACAAACCTTTTATCTTCATGTGCTGTGACATCTCCATGCAGTTTTACAGATTATTTTGTCCACTTGGAATACCCTTTTCCCCTCTGCACATCTGAGAGATTTCACTCTTCCTTCGACACTGTTCAACTTTTACTTTCTCTCTGAAGCCTCCCCTCATTTCTCCAAGCTCCTTCGGAGAGAGTCTCTGAAAATCTGGTGTTTGGGTTTCCTCACCACACACTCTCCGCAGTCTCTGATGAAAAGCCAACACCACATGAATGATGAACAAGTAAACGTGCACTCTTTTAAAGATCACAGTTGAGTGGAGAATAAGAGAACACAAGTAGTATTTGAGATAGAAAGTTGAGCATGAAAAGAACAAGGGAAAAAGTGACTTCAAGTGTTGTGGGATGAGGAGGCTGAGACATTTCTGGGAATAAGGCAAGGAATCATGAAGGAAGTGACATTTGAGTGGCACCTTGACAAACAGCTAATATTTGACTGGGAGAGGTGGCAGCCCTCATTGGGAAGGTACCTATCTCCTCATGAAGGGAAAAGTAGGAGGATAAAAATGCCCTCCCAAGGCATTTTTATCATTTATAGCATGCTTAATGCAAACAGATTAGTTCATGCCATGAAACAGACTCTTCCATACTGAGTAGTCAGAGAGGATTAGCAGCTCTGTTATAGAAGTTTGGGGTCAGATTCTTTTCCCCCTGGGAACAAGATCTACTATCAGAAAGACCGAAAGGATTATTGGAGCAATAGAGGAAAAAATGGAGACTCATTACGGAAAATAAATTTTCCCCACAACTTAGTTTTGCCGAGTTAAGTCTGGCAACATGGTCTTGATGGATTAAAATATGAATGTAGTGAACATTACATACAAGAAAGCTAAGGGAAAGGCCCAGAAATCAGCTAACTGTGCAATGAGAACCTCTGGTTCACAACCTTAGCCAGGGAATTTGAGATGGGAAAGACAAGGGACAGAAGAAAACTCATCTGTGTAGAAGGCAAGCGTTGGTCTCAAACGGTTGAGGGTGTGACTTCGAAGTTCTGCAAATGATTTTGGGATTCTGTTTTCCTGTTCGCCAAGTGGGAATGGTGGCCTTGACAGTGATGACGATTCAGGGAGCTCTTATGAGGCTTAAACAAGCTAATGCACCTAGTTGAGTGTCTTGCACATAATAGGTTTCTAATATGTTATTTTTGAATGCCTACTATGGGCTAGACATTTTAATATATGTTATGATAGTATTCTCAGCATCACTTTTATCGGTATTATGAAAATATACAAGATTCCATACTTGGTAAATGGTCAGACAACAAAATCTATTATGATTCCATTATACTATAATCCTTCACAAACATGTAACAACATGAACACATATTTCCTTGCCTTTCATTTTGTCTGGTACTAGCCTTGACTCCAGCTTTTGCGCTTTCATTGCTCTTTGAGAGAATATGGGATGTCATTTTTTAAATGTGTCTATATATACTTAATTATCCTGCCTACCATTAGCCCCACATTTCAGATAAACCAGAACCCTAAGAAGGAAGCCAGTGAAGTATTTTGCTGTGTTTTTGTTTATAGTCTTCGGCATATTTGATTGTGTTTGGTGTAACTCTGTGTGAGCCCAGAAAAGTATGAGTTAGAAATGGTTCCTCTGTCCTGAGCTTAGAGCAGGAGTTCTTAAAGTTCTCAAAGCTCCTTTGACATCAGTCTTGGTAATGAGTTTTTTGGGTATGACATGAAAGGCAAAGGTAAAAATAAACAAGTGGGACTACATCAAACTAAAAAGCTTCTGTACAGCAAAGGACACCATCAGCAAAATGACAAGGCATCCTGGGAATGGGAGAGAACAGAGTAGAAAAGTGGTTGCCAGAGGGTTGGAGGTTGGGGGAAATAGGGAGAGGTTGATAAAAGAATACAAACTTTCAGCTGTAAGTGAATGAGGTCTGAGGATCTCATGTAGAACATGGTGTCTACAGTGGTAAAACTGTACTGTATCATTGAAATTTGCTAAGCAGTAGAACTCAAATGTTGTCACTGAAAAAAAGAGATGAATATTAGATGATGGATGTTAATTAACTAGATGGAAGGACTCTTTCACCAGGTATGTGTATCAAATCATCACGATGTACACTTTCAATGTCTTACAATTTCATTCATCAATTATAGCTCAAAACAGCTGAAAAAAAAAAGACAAATGGAAAATCTCTGAGGATCTGGATGAAGTTTTCACACATTTTAAACCATTCTCTGCATTGTGTGGTCATTTGCACAGACAGGTGTGAACGTGTGAGGGGAACCATAGCACAGTCTGTGAAGACAACAGTAAGACAATCCCAGATTTAACACCACACTGAGATGCTAAAACAGACCCGCATTAAATTTCAGATTCCCCACAAGCTCTCCAGACCCTCCATTAACCATAACATGAACGCATCACCAAGGAAAACCTCCCGTTTGGCTTTCATAATGACCTGATTACCCTAAATCACACTGTTAGAGCAGGATTGACACTTGACACCTCGCACTGCTGAATTTCTTAAAGCGAACATGGAAAAGGACCCTAATGCTACCAAAGGGGAAAAAAAGGAAGGAAAGAAGGAAAGAGTGAAGGAGGGAGGAAGGAAGGAAGAGTTCCTCTATCCTCATTTAAAGGAGGAGGTCTCAGAGTACATTGCCTGGACCATCAGCAACCCCAGTCATCTGTGCAAATTATCAGACCATCACCAGACCTAAAGAATCAGAAACTCATGGAGGGCAGAGGGCAGGCAGCAAGGCATGTTTTAACAAGACCTCCAGGCAATTCAGAAGTACACCACATTTTGAAAATCACTGATGTAGGATATAAGCAGCATGTAATTTAGCTTTTGAGAATAGTTTACATTTGTAACATATTGATAACTTTTCCATTATTCTATTGCTAAATAGAATAAATATTGGTTGTCACTTAGAAAAGAAAATTCATGGACCTGGATCGAATCAGGATGTTTAATTGTCCTTGTTACATCTGCTTTATTATTTAAGGGCCATTTTTTCCAGGAAAGAAATGTTCATTGCAACTGACAACCCCGTTCAGAGACTCCAAATGTAATCAGAAGTCTTCCTGTATCTTAAATTTAATCTCTTGTGATTTTAAGTGTATTTCAACTTGATCTATCATTTGGGCACAATTTTTATTTTTACACAATATTTCATTTTAAAATAGGCAGGCTGAGGTATATAGAAGTATAAATTCAGAATTTTCTAACTTAGGCCTACCTTTAAATATTCTGAAAAGTTTTCAAAAGCTTTGTCCCCAGTTATGGTTTGATAGCACCATTGGCAAAGGGGAAAAATACATGGACACACAGAATGGTTTAGAATTTCATCCCAATGTTCTTTCTAATTTCCCAGAGAGATATTTAGCCAGGTGTTATGTACATTTTCTGGGGTGTCTGCCTGACTCAGAACATACTTCTTTGATAATCAGCACCCCTGTTTGTGCTTAGTTACTGTACAGCCATAACTAAACCATGTTGAATTATCTCACTCACAGGTTAGGAATCTAACTCCAATCTCTGTTGGAACTAAGGATGTGTGAATTCAAGAGCTATGGGGTTTAGAGAAGAGAAAGCCAGTTGTTTTAAAGGGGCAATAGCCCAGACATGCCAAGAAAAATCATGGACTAGAGAACATAGAAAGAGAGAATAAATATGCGCAATTGTTGTAATTCCTATGTAGACTAACACCAAGCATTTATTATAAGTTTTTGACATAATTTGATTATGATTCTAGTCAATGCTTTGATAAGGATTCTAATCTTCTTTATGATCTAAAGAAAATTCCTGTCTTTGGGGTTTTGGGAATGTACCTTTATTCCATGACAAAAAAAAAATCTTTTTTTTTTCTTTAACCAAGTTTGAATGCAATTGTTATTTCCACCTCAAAGTGCCTTGGTTAAGATTACAGCCAATGCAGAAACGTTCCTATTACATGTAAGTGGCAGGAAAGAAATGTGAGAGACTCTGCAATAAATGCTAAAATTGAAATTGCTGTGGAGACCAAACCACTATAAATAGTGCCTGGGAAATTATTTGTATTGTCCTATGCTAAAAATGAATCAAATATTTTTAAGCTTCCCTATAGGTATAAAGAAAATATCAAATGTCTCATTTCTATATCAATGAGGAAGATGGTTAGGGAAGAAGGTCACTTGGTGTAAATCAAATGGATTTTCTCCAGAGCTCTCAGCGAGGGTGCTGAAGGGACCTTGGACTTTGACAAGGGACACTAAGGTGTGCATTCTGGCTCCATCACTTAATACGTCTATTACCTTTGAAAACTTACGTAATTTCTCTCGTCCTAGTTTCTTCTGTAAAATGAGGGTGAGGACTATAGTCCCCTTTACATGACTGTGAAGACTGCAAAGGGTGTAGATCATAGCTGGTTCTCCTGTGAGAGTCATGACCAACCTACTTAGGGTCCAGCCTTTGTCCCCCCAGCTTCTCTGGCATCAGTGACATCATAAAAACAGGAAAAAAGAAATTTGTAAACATTAGCCATTGAAGAGGCCTATTTCTTAGAGTCCAACTCTGCATTTACTTTTGATTCAGTGTTCTTGCCACCTTATGGATTTCTTGGGTAATGAAACTCAGTCTAAGAAATGAGAAGGGATTAGTGTTAACTGTACTTTAGGAAATCTGTTGTCATTGTGAGCACCGTTTTCTGCGTGTTGGAGCGATGCACACACTCAGCATTCCACTTTGGTTTGTAAAGTCAAATGTACAGCTGCAGGCATGAATGAGATCATTAATTAATCCGCCCTTCTGCTGAGAACTCCGTCCTCCCCAATTTTCAAATATAAAAGCTGAATCCCAAATTATCTGAATTTCAAAGCTGGCCAGTAGTAAATCCAGGAAGAAAATTTTAGATCTCCTGACTTCCAGTTGAACATACTTCCCACTTACATGATTGTATAAGAGATGCTCCTATTTACAATTAGCTGATGGGTTTTTTCCCATTATTTACTTATTTTACAGGTGGTAGTTAATTAATCAATTAATTAATTTGCCTTCTACCACTGTATTTACATGTGACCCTGCTCTCTTCTAGTCTGTTTCCTGGGGGCTGCCCAATTGCTTCCATTAGAAGCATTTTTCTTGTCACTGTTCTGTGAAGTATTGGGAGATAGTTTCAAGTACCTGCCCTATTAGCTGAAGATTCCTTTTGAATTTTCACTTTTGTGTACCCCTCCTACTTTGTAAAATATCCCACTTCTCTGATGCTGTGCAAATTCTATTTTCTCCAGGCACAATTCAAATTCCACTTAATTCTTCTGAGCTTTTCAGGCCACAGTGGCTCAGGCTACCTCTTTTGGGGCTCCTATCCCTGACTTCTACGTTGTTTTAACATGCATAATTATTATTTATTTAGTTCAACTACGATCTCTTTGAAAGCAAAGCCTATTTCTTAACTGTATTACTAAACACTTGAATTCCCAATATACACATGATTAATATGTATTTCTAGATCCACTGTGGATGTCTCCGCTTGCGTTTCCTTTTTCTATCACATTTCCATCTTTCCAAGCAAGCAGAAAAAAGAGTATGGTCTATTTTAGTAGTAGCAGATTATAGCTTTTTGTTTCTACTGTTTTTGTGACAACCCGATTCCTCATTTATGTGCATGTTAGTATGCTGAATGTGTGAGCGTGTGTGCATGCGCATATGTGTTTAATTTCTCCCATAACTTCCAGTTCTTAGCAATCTATCTACAGATATTCTTTGCAGATCTGTGAAGTTCAAGCTGCTTTCTTTCACAAAGGTTTCCATTTCTGCTTCTTAGAGGCAACCGATGTATCACTTTAAAACAAATTCCCAGGCTGGAATTTTGAGGACTAAATGTTGCAAATATGTTGGAAGGCTAGCTTGTGGTTAAGAGTAGAGATTTTTTTCCCCTCCGTCCGCTCATTTCCAAGGTTGAAACCACAATAAATTTATTGTTCCTTTTCTCAGGAGGGGAGTCTCGTTTTTTAAAAATATATTTGTTTATTGTTCACCCTCACCATGAGATTGTAGCCTTCTTGTATTCCAGATGCATGGGGCAGGGGGAGGGGTTGGTTTCTACTAATAAGTCTCCAACATGACTAATGTTTTTTCACTAGTAAACTTGTGTGATTACTGCATTTTGTGTCTGTGATTTTTTTTCATGGGCTATAATCTGGTTGGAAAGCTACCCTTAGTCTGATCCCAATTTCAGGTTTTACTTCCCTCTATCGGTTATTGCCCTCACTTTATTTTGTTAAATCTGTGAGCATTTTCTTTGATTTGGGCCAGCTCAGCAATGCAATGAAAAAGACTTTTTCATGTCATATCTAAAATTCTTAGTCCTTTGAATTGGAATGGTTGTTCCTGATGTACACAGTGATCACTCACCTCATCTCTTACGTACATTTTAGGATAAATTTGTAAATTTCACAGACCAATTCTGTTATGATTTTTGGATTGAGATTTCACTGAATTTATAGAAGAATGCAGGAAGACTTAATATCTTTACAATATTTATTCTTCTCATTCTTACATGTGGTTGGCCTTTCCACTTATTTACCTCTTCATTATGTCCTTTAGTAACATTTATGTTTTTCTTTTAAAGCTCTTAAATGAGATTTTGTAAATTTTTTTTAACTTGCATTTTCTACAGGTCACTGCTGCATAAATAGCTAAGACTTGCATACTACTTACTATGTGCCAGGCATGATTTTAAATCCTTTAAGTAATCTTTTATGTAGCGAACTTGTTTATTAATTTGAACAGTCTGTCACTTGATTTTGCTTGCATTTTCAGTAAAGGCCATTGTATCACCTATAGTGACTCTTCCCTTGCTTTCTTTTCAATGTCTGTGACTTTTATTTGTTTATTCATTTTTCTCTTATTGCTGTTCTATTTGTTACCTCTCTTTAATGAAACTGTTTTTCCCCTATTTTCCTCACCTTGATTGCAGGCTTATATTTGCATTCAAGAATTCCTCTTTCCCTGGCTGGGGACACTTTTTACTGTTGCCTGCCTCCACTTGGGGCAAAATCGTTGGAATCTATTACAGAATCTTCCTGTTCATTCCTATGAGGATTTTTCCATTCCTTTTGGGTATTGCCAGACACCTGGAATGCTATATTGCCTCTGTGACCCAGTTTTTCATTCTCACTTTGCCAGTGTGGAAGCAGGTGCTCCACTGCTTACTGCTGAACTCATGTGTGTGTGTGCGTGCATATGTGTGTTCACGTGTGCTTGTATGGGAGAGAATGTTTGTGCTTGCACAGGTGTGGAAGCAGGGCCAACCTGCCTGACTGCTTCACATTCCATCGCTAAGCAGTCACCCTAATGATTGTCCTTGGCTTCCTGCTCCTCTTAATTTTCATTAATTACGAGTTAGAAGAGTCCTAAGAACTGATTGTGCCCATCTCAGCTATTTTATCTGGTGTTTATCTTCACACCAAATTTCCTTCCTCAGTTCAGCCCTGTCAAATTTCTGCCTTATAGACATATCTAACATTTCTGGTTTCCTAATGACATTCTCTCTTTTTTCCAGATGGCTAAGGATTTAGTCCTTATTTTTAAATTCATTTTCAAAGATTTCTTTTGAGGTGAAGTTTGTTGCATTTGCCCATTCTATTACTATTACCCACTTACTAATTATTAATACCCACATTAATTGTTTCCCTTATTTCTAGCTATTTCTTATTGGCTCAGCTGCTAGTGAAATACAGATTAACACTACGAGTAATGAAAGATTATTTGTATTCATTGATCTCTGATCAGCACGTAGATCAGGGAAGCATTGAATTGACTAAAAATGAATCATTATCTTAGGCTATTCTATATAAACTGATATGATATTGCATTTTCCAAACCATTCAGAAATTATTACATCAGCAAATCCTCTGCACAAGTCTGAGATAAATATTAGAATTTCAAGTTGAGAAAAATATGTCCAAGAATTAACTGAGACACACTAATAGCTGGCACAAAAGAAAGACTCAATGCTCAGGACAGCACAGCTATTAAAACAGCCAGGCAGCCTGGTTTCAGATTTCACCTCAAATTATGAACAATTGTGTCACCTTTGAAAGTTATTCAATTTTCACATTTCTTAGTTTCTCATCTTCAAAATATTATTATACTATTGCCTTCAAAATATAGGAAAGCTTTGAAAGGGTGTCTCGCCATGACCCTCCCTTCCCCAAAATAACTTAGGGAGGCACAAATCCACACAACGGATTTTAATGGCTGTCTCTTAAGTAAAGAGCAGCAGCTCACGGGTGAGTAAGCGCGTTTTTGAAGAGTTGGGGATGGGTGTGTCCTGCCACGAGGACATTGGTGATTGGGTCTTAAGGGGGTGGTGTCATCATCTGGTCGTTGGTGATTGGAGGCTGCAGAAAACAAAATGGCGGCTCCTGATCCCAAGATGGAGGACGAACAAAATAGCGGTTCGTGTTCCCAAGATGGCGGGTGCCTTAGCGCGACGGAAGTGCCTTCAAGCTTATATTTAAAGAGCTTAGAAATGTTGTGATCATATGCTGTCGGTTTGATAAATAGTAAATGTCATTACTAGTATTATTGCTACTATTTTGAACTCACATCTGGCATCTTTTATTACATTAAATCATGATAGGTAAGGCTAATTTTTTTAATTATTTTTTTTATTAAGGTATTATTGATACACACTCTTATGAAGGTTTCACATGAAAAAACAATGTGGTGACTACATTTACCCATACTATCAAGTCCCCACTCATACCCCAATGCAGTCACTGTCCATCAGTGTAGTAAGATGCCACAGATTCACTGCCTTCTCTGTGCTACACTGTCTTCCCCGTGATCCCCCCACACCATGTGGGCTAAACATAATACACCTCAATCCCCTTCTCAAACCCTCCCCACCCACCCTCCCCTTTGGTAACGGCTAGTCCCTTCTTGGAGTCTCTTGAGTCTGCTGCTATTTTGTTCCTTCAGTTTTGCTTCTTTGTTATGCTCCACAATTGAGGGAAATCATTTGGCACTTGTCTCTCTCTGCCTGGCTTATTTCACTGAGCATAATATCCTCCAGTTCCATCCATGTTGTTGCAAATGGTAGGATTTGTTTCTTTCTTATGGCTGAATAGTATTCCATTGTGTATATGTACCACCTCTTCTTTATCCATTCATCTACTGATGGACACTTAGGTTGCTTCCATATCTTGGCTATTGTAAATAGTGCTGCAATAAACATAGGGGTGCATGTCTTTTTGAATCTGAGAAGCTGTATTCTTTGGGTATATTCCAAGGAGTGGGATTCCCGGGTCAAATGGTATTTCTATTTTTGTATTTTTGAGGAACCTCTATATTGCTTTCCACAATGGTTGAACTAGCTTACATTCCCACCAGCAGTGTAGGAGGGTTCCCCTTTCTCCACATCGTCACCAGCATTTGTTGTTCTTAGTCTTTTCTTTGCTGGCCATTGTAACTGGTGTGAGGTGATATCTCATTGTGGTTTTAATTTGCATTTCCCTGATGATTAGTGTTATGGAGCATCTTTTCATGTGTCTGTTGGACATCTGAATTTCTTCTTTGGAGAATTGTCTCTTCATATCCTCTGCCCATTTTTTAATTGGGTTATTTGCATTTTGAGGTAAGGCTAATTTTAAAGGACCTTTTGGATAAAGGATTTATTCCTAATTTTTAAACAAGGATATAAGGATAAAGTCAGAAAAAAATTTTTTTAAACAGCTCCAGAAATGCAACTATACACCAACACACAGATGCAAAGTATCATCCAACCATTTGCATTGTTAGCTCAACCTGGTGCTTCCTAAATTCTAGATGTTAACAAATTACGTGAGAAAAATAGTGCTGCACAAAACAGATACTCCCCTCTCTCATGCAGCTCACAAACTAGGAGAGACAGATATTAAAGAAATGATTACACTAAAACAAGGTCATTAGAATTGCTCTAAGGGCTTTAAACAAGGACCAGTTGGCAATGTACTGCTCGAAAGACTTAGAAACACTCAAGTTCAATTACAGTGATGACTGAAATTCTATCTCCCTGAAGGCATGTCTGGAAAAGAACTGCTTTTTAAACTGTCGAAAAATGTTCTGGCAGAGTATTTGTGCCTTCTGTTAAGAGAATCAAAAACACAACGTTATCATTTTTATCTTTAACTATTCAAGTGAGGGAAACAAAGAATCCTACAGACAGAGTAAGTCAAGCCTATGGAGACATGTCCTCTGTTGCGAAGGGAAGAGCGCAGTTTCCATTGTCGCTGTTGCAAGGTTCTGGAGGGGATGGATAAAGCAGAGTAAATACACACCAGGGGGCTTGCGGATTTTAAGTAGCATGTTAGGAAATTGCTATGGTCTGGATGATTGTGTCCCCCACTCCCTGCCCCCCACCCCCATCCAAATTCATAAATGGTAGTCCTAATCCCACAGATGATGGTATTAGGACGTGGCACCTCTGGGAGGCACTTAGGTCATGAGGGCAGAGCCCTTGTGAATGGGATTAGCGTTCTTGTAAAAGAGACTCTCATCCTTCCACCTTTCCACCACGTGAGCGCACGGCACCAGGCCGGCAGCCTGCAGTCTGACAGGGGGCCCTTGCCCAACCTGATCTTAGACTTTCAGCCCCCAGAACTGGGAAAAATAAATTCCTATCGTCTATAAATTACCAAGTCTGTGGTACTTTGTTATAGCAGCTTCAATGGACTGAGACAAACTAAAAGTAAAAGCTTCCTGTGTATTGATCAGAGATTACTGGATCCGAAAGTTCTTTCACTACTTGAGTCATTAATCTGTTTTATTTCCAGTTGATCCAAAGAGAAATAGTTTAGGCACATTTCTAAGCACTTGAGGCATATTACTAAGCCAAACAGATAAAGATCTCTGACCTCGGGGTACTTTAAATATGTCCATGGAAAATACCCACCATTCTCCACCTACCCAATCTTTGTGGAGACACATGACTGAAGAGCAGAACCCACTTCCAATGACAGAACAGAGGACCAGTTGGAGATAACTGAGTTCCAGTCAAGGAAGGGGACAGCTGAGATGATCCTCGGCTAGTCTCAACGATTCTTGCTGACTGGAGGTATCCACACAGTTTACCTCCGAACAAGCAGCTACACTTGTGGGATCATTTACAGCCAGGCAGGTATACTGTTCAGTCACTAAGCACCCCAGGCGTCACAGGCTGTCTTTATTTCCAAGCACACTATCCAGGGCATGTGGAGAGAATGGGTGGCCTTTCCGGAGTAATGTTATGGAGTAAGGGGAGTCAAAACCAGTACAGCCGACTAGGATGGGAAAGAACGTTAAGACTGAAAGATCTTAGAAGACAGAGTGAGATTTGGTGTCTTTACATGTCACTGAAACAGTCATCCAGGATCCTGCCACCCAGATTATTGCCTCAGGGTTCCTGACAAAGGAACTTATGTGGAAAGAACAGGGCACAAGAGAAAAGCATACTGACATGAAGCTAAGAACTCAAGTCAGAATTTGAGGCGATAAACCTCATATTAACGAAATGACCCACGATAATCCTATCATTGCCCTAATTTAAAGTACTTGGCACCTGTTTTTGCTTTAACAGCAACATATCAGGTCCTATAACCCTTTGTTAGTCAGTGGTTTTTGTGCCCTGAGTTAATCCTTCAACCTTTCTCTCAAGAACCTTGACAAATCCTGTTATTTAAAAAGGAAGAGGGGGGAGAAAAAGAACACTGGCCAATCCGTCACCACTCGTATGTCTGGCCACAGGAACCGTGCACTTCTGTTCCTTTTTCTCTTTCTTTCAATCTTGAAAATCTTTTGGCTCAATTGCATATTATTTCTTTAGGTTTGCTAACATACATCATCTCTTTTTCATTTGGATTGTACTTAGTGTATGTGATGATCAGTGTACATACAATATTCAGTAAGTATCTTAACATTCAGTAAGTTAAGTGTGTGTGTATGGAAGGCTTTCTTTGTAACATTTGATATTATCTGGGTAAACCCTGGGCAATGCAGGGCAATTTGGTATAAACTGGAATAGACGTACAGAGACCTAAGGAGGGCTTCTGACTCTGTCTCTCAAAAAGGCTGAACACAGAGGCGACTCTTGCCTACCTAATGATTTCGCCACATGATGGAGACAAATGGGCAGCCTGCCTCAGAGGAGCAAGTCCAGCTAGGATTTGCTCCAGGAAATAGATGAAGGAGAAAGTATACTCATATGGATTCTGAAAAACCAAATGTACCCCCAATATAATATTGCCTATTTAATATCCTAATATCCTTGGTTCTGAACAAGCAGATTAGCAAACCCTTTAATCCCCAGAAGGGGCACAAAGGAAGGTAAGGTATGCAGAGGGGAGAAAGGGAGGAGAAGGGATTGGAAACATGAGAACAAGGACAAAAGTGTATGGAGAAGGATAAACAAGCCTCTCCCCTCTTATGTCCCCAATTACAAACTCATTGTCCCATAGTTACAAAATGAACCCAAAGTTTGCAATGAAAGACACCACCAAAAGAAGAATGCCTCCTATTATCAATTTTTCAAAGAAAAGTTTCTAGGACTTAAACATTAATATCCTAAAAAAAACCCTAAATTCCAAAATACTCTGCTCTGTGGTTTCATCTTCTGCTCATCTTGTCCAAGCCATTCAGATACCAGTTAGATTCTATTTAACTTACATTGTGAATGAGCTTAAGCCATCCTGCACTTGGGTAATTATAGGTCCTTGCATCTCCAGAATTGTAAAATATCCCCTTGCTTTCCACCCACAGCATTTATATGTCCCATATTCCACAGAACAAAAAGGATTATGGCACATAGAAGAATATTACAAACACATCTCTATAGCTCAATTTAGAAAATTTGCCTTGAGCAAAAACATTTAATGAGCAAAAGCAGTGTTCCCTCACTACTATTGCCAGCCACTGTGGTAGGAAAATGGAAAAAAGAAAGGGAAAAATGACTGTTTTCAATTTGGACTATCAGTCAATTTCTACCAGATGTCTGTAGTTCACAAACTGTGAGCAAAAATCAACTAGAAGAAGTAACTCCTTTAAGAAGTTAATAGTGATTTTATGCTGTATCTCTATATTCTCTCTCAGAGAATAGAATGTGAAGCTTTCTGTCTTCTTGAAAATTTTATAAATAATGCCCATGGTTTACTTAAGGAATTCTTCCCATTAGCTTATGAGAAACCTATGACTTTCCATTTCCTTTTTTGCTCATTAAAAACATGTTCATAGCATCACAATATTAAATGGCCTATGAGTTCTTCCCTGGTATTTTTTTTAAGCAGGGCACCCTTATTTGTAATAGGGAAGTCTACCAACTTTAGCCTTCATCCAAGTTTTCTGCTCTAAAGGACATGTCTTTTTCCCCAGCAGGACCCCAAATCCTTTAGTCCTATTCAATAGTCCCCCCTTATCCAGTTTTGCTTTCCACGGTTTCAGTTACCAAAGGTCACCCGCTGTCCAGAGCATTGATCCTCCTTCTGATGCCTGTCAGAAGGTCAATAGCCTGACGCTATGTCACAATGCCTGCGTCATTCACCTCACTTCATCTCATCACGTAGGTATTTTATCATCTCACATCATCACCAGGAGGGTGAGCACAGTACAATAGGTTATTTTGAGATAGAGAGAAATACCATAGTCACATAACTTATTATGATATATTGTTATAATTGTTCTATGTTAGTATTATTATTGTTAATCTCTTATTATGCATAATTTATAAATTAAACTTTATCATAGGTATGCACATATAGGAGAAAACAGTATATACACATCTTCCTGGACTTACGATGCGGTTACATCCCAATAAACCTATCATAAGCCGAAAATGCATTTCATACACCTAACCTACTGAACATCAGAGCTTAGCCTGGCCGACACATACATATACATATATATGTATATATATGGTGTGTATATTATGCTCACAGGCATAATATACACACTGTATAGTGCATAGATCTTCTTTCTATAGC
This sequence comes from Smutsia gigantea, assembly GCA_032199065.1. Lineage (NCBI taxonomy): Eukaryota > Metazoa > Chordata > Mammalia > Pholidota > Manidae > Smutsia > Smutsia gigantea. The sequence continues at coordinate 360,994 of JAVSCE010003555.1, forward strand.
TTGATGACATTTTACATATAAATAATACCTCCCAGATCAAACTAAACATTTCTGTCTGCTTATCCTTGAATTGAGCTCCTGATGTTTTGGGAGCAAAATCTATGCCTCTTTATCAAAGTGAGGAATGTTATAACCCTTCTACAAGCTCTCTCCTTTTCCCAAGCATGCTTTTTTCTAGCTTCTGGATTTTTCAAGCAGTGAGTAAATTGCACTACTTCAAGAGCAGCCGAAATATCTCTGTATTCCAACTCTTCTCCTGAAGAAGTGGACTAGGTTTCTAGGGTTCCTTTTTTTTTTTTTTAATGTGCTTCTATTTTTTTCTCAAGCCTATCTAACTTAGTTATTTTAATTGCATTTCCAAGTTGAACATCCTTTCTTATGTTATTGGTCATCTGGATTTACTGTTGTATGAAGTGTCCAATCATTTACCTATGATTTTTTGGGTTTTCTCTTTACTTATTGATTTAAAAGAGTCCTTCCTGACTTCTGGATATGAGCCTTTCTCAAAGACTTGCATCACCACTATCTTCACTTTTTGGGTTTGCCGTTAGCACTTTGATGTCCTGACAATTGCTGTTTTTATGATTTCCTGTCATACCATTGGGGGCACCTTTCAATAATATCTGAAACCAACTATTACTGGGAACATGATTCCACTTTGTTCTGTAAGATTTTGCTTTTCATTCTCTATTAAATCAATCCTGACCTATTAACAATAGAGTCTCTCTTTTTTAAGTCTACCTTTAAAGGCCAGTAGGTGTAAGTACAAAGCTGTTTGTCTCCATCATATCTGTTCAGTCTTGCTTCTAAGTTCCCCAACTTTTGTCCTGAGGGAGTTTTCTCTTCTTGGTTTAACTATGCAGCAAGCCCCAAATCTTAGTGTCTTAAGAGAATAAGTTTTTTTGCTTTGTTTTTGTTTGTTTGTTTCCCCCTCATAGATAGAAAGTGCACTGGGGGCCTGAATGCTTCTCTGCCCCACATGCAGTCATTCAATAATTCCAGCTGCTTTGATCTTATGACTCTATCAGCCAAACACAAGGCCTCTACATTTGCCCAGAGAATCGCACAGGGCTTTATGTGCAGAAATGACCTGTCACTTGCAGTCATTTTCATTGCTTAGCATTAGTCACGTGGCTCTAGCCAACCACACAGTGCTGGGCAGTACAGTTTTCCTTATTCCTGGGGGAAGAGCATGAGAAGGAATTTGGTGAACACGCAGCATTGTCTTCGCTATAGCAGGACTTCCTTCTTTTCATTTCTTCCCTTTTTTAAGTTTTTGAGCAAACCTGATTCTTACAGCCAAGGTCTTCCAAATAAAAATCTTTTAAATGTCCTCGATGCCTCTAGTTTTAAAATTATTCTATTAAACAGCCGGTGCTCTGCTGCAACACCAAGAGGTGCTCCACCTCCCTCACCACGTAGAAAGCTCAGTACTACTAACTCAGATAGCCTGATTCAGTTCTCACAGTGAAAAAGAAAAGGAAACAACAACAACAAAAAAACAGAAAAGCTGAAATAAAGGTCCCTCTGTTCTATAAGCCAGCTGTGTTCTATCTGCAATGTAACATATGAACATCACACATAATTTTTGAAATTAAACTTCATAATAGCATCATTAAGAATTAATGATTGATAAAAGAACCTGAGAATTGTGCCAATGACAGTTGTTCATTCTAGAATACAAAGAGTGCAGAATCTAGGTATTTCTGTGACATACAGAAGAACAAATATATGTGAGTCAGCATGAAGGACTATCATTTTAAGGCAGAGAACAGACCACAATGGGGTCTGTGGTTTTGCATTATTCCTTCACATTTTTGATGCCAACTGTCTTCATTCAGAGAGGGTCTATATCTTCCAAGGAATAAGACTTTGGACCTTTAGATTAAGTAGTTGTTTCTTTAAAAAACAACAACAAAAACTGTAGAGACGTACTAGGGAGCTCAACATATCTAATTTAAGTGGAGGTATTGGCCTCAATAATAGTCATTTGCTCTCAAAATTCTAGAAGCAACACATTTTGTTAATCAGCAAAAATACTCACAGTCCCCTTATTTTCTATTTTCTTGTAGGAAGACTGTGGTGGTTGGCTCTGAAGGTACTCTCAGAAGCTCTGAGCAGTCTGAGCATAAAATGATGGAAATGCAAGATGAACTTGGCTCCTTAACTCTTTTATGTAGGGACAGAAGTCTAACACAGATCATCAACCCAGAAAAGTCTGAATGCCATCGTGCTCTTTAAGGATGTTGCTCTCTCAGGAACACCAGACAGCTTTGAGTGGCTGGTAGTGGTTTTCTTGCTCTTCCACCCAGGATTATTGACTCGTGTACTTTACCTTTTATGACATGTTTTTATCCCTCTTGCCAATTTCAACAACCTCGGGAAATCTGAACGAGGAGCCTTTTCTAGACCCTGAGATGGAAAACTTTTACAATGAGGAGGCATTGCATGTCATTAAGAATAAGGCTATCAATAGTGAATAATCCATGACAGTAAAATACTAAAGATGACAACACTATGCCTTTATCTCCCTTCTCTCGTGCTTTGGGACATGATGCTACTCAACTCGGTGTTCCTAACTGACAACACCTCACACCTCTTTTTTTTTTCTGTATATATACCAATTCCCAAAGGGCTGGGGAGACCATTTTTAAATGAAAGGCAGAGGAAAGTTAATAAGACTTTGTATTCAAGGGAGCACTCAGGTAAGGCAAAGGCCCCCAAAGTCATCAATAATAACATTTATTTGAAATTTTTGTAGATACATATGGCGCATAGAAAGGATGCATTCTTGGGAGCTGAGACCCAGGCTTTACTTCGGATTCTTCTCCCATAATGAAGCAATAAGAATGTGGAAAAGTCATTTCAACACTCTGGGCCTTATTCGCTTTCTTCATCTTAAACTTAAAGATTTGGGGGAAAAATATTCTCTGATATTTAACCTCATCATTTTCTGGTAAAATTTGGATTTATAAAGTTGATGATGAAAAATCTAGATTTCAAAGAAGAAAATGAAAGAGCTATATCTGATGGGAGATACTGGTCTTAATTATGTCATAGGATACTTATTCGTGTACATTAATCAGAAACAATATTGTTTTACAAACACAACACAAAAGGTAGAAGTCAATTTGGAAGACACGCTTGAGTATCCTTGAATAAAGCATGGTGTTTTTTCTCAACTTTCTAACACTAGATGGAGCCCTTGAGGGAGTAGCATTTCAGGAGATGGAACGTTAAGGATTCAGATTTGAAACGGAAAATTTCTGAAAAATCCGTGGGAATCAGGGTTAGCGTTAGGTTTAGGATTAAGGTTAGTTATTGACTACAATATGCCAGATAAGCACTTTTTATGTGTAATCTTATTGAATTCTCACAAAAATGTTATAAATAGTTAACTATTATTTCTTTTATAGACATTGAGGATAGGTTTAGAAAGATTAACTAGTTTGCCCAAGTTCACAACTAAAAAGTTTCGAAGACAGTTTTCAAACCACATCTGACTTCAGAGCACAAAATTAACCCCTCTGCTCTATTCCTTAGACCCAAAGGAAAGTTTTCTTTTTTAGGTGTATTCTTTCAAATATTTTCCTAGTGTCCATTACCATCTTTTTTTTGTAATTTGTCATAGACAATTGATAAAATAGCAATTTCTATCCTTAGAAACTCTGTTCAGAGTCCCAGTATGTCAGATAAGCATGTCTTTGGAGAGCATTTAGTTCAACTTTTCAGTTTACTGCCCAAGATCAGGAAGAGTAAGTAGAGGAACCAAGTAGTGAGTTCACAGAAATCATTGGATTTCATGTTTCATGTTTGTGTAAGAGAGCCAGCTTAAAAAAAAAAAACTCCCTGATTTCCTTTCATTGAGGTGAGTTTGTCTTAAATTCCCTTCCAACATGCTGTGGGAGGTGCTATCACCCCCATGAAATGACTCTCTAAACCCTCTCCACAACTTACAACTCTCCACTTCCAACATTTTTGCTAAGGGAATTTCATGTCAGAAACCTTATCTTCACTTTTTACCAAATTTCTGTGAGCTAAAATAACTCTAAATTAGATACAGTAAATTAACATGGGTGTCTCCTTTATAGACTTGCCCTGGCAGTAAGTAGCAATTTCTTTTGCTCTACTGACAAACCAGAAAGTTCTTCCTAAGTCCTCCCCCCAAGTAGTTCCTGTATTATCAAACAATTAGAGGAAGACCGCAGACGCCATATTATCAAGTGACCATTTTAATAACATAGGAATACAATGAAATCAGTGATAAACCACGTAGAGGAAGTGTTCTGCTGGAAGCAACCCATCAAATAAAAGACTGGAGGCCCATCCTGTGTAGCAGCAATACTATTATTGTTCTTTATGAGCTATGCAAGTGGTGAGAACCCCCAGATTTCTCTAAAAGAAGGGAGAGGATAACTCCGATTTAAAGATGCTTTCCTTCTTTCTTTTAGCTATCCTGCTGGCTTTGAGCACAGCACAGCAAAAAGCTCAAGACCAAGAGTGTCAAGTCTGATGTGATGACAGGTATGGTGAAGTGTTGATGGGCGGGCATGTTAGCAGCTAGAATGTCTATCTTCAGTCATCCTTCTGCTTCCCTTTTTCTTAGAATAAACAGGGAACAAGAGGTGGCAGAATTAGGTTAACATAGCAACGAAAGAGCAACTCACCAGAAACAATTTACTAGGCAGATAATTTGTTACACAATGATTTCATTTCACACGTGTTCTTTTGGTCTATTGATCTTTCTATCAGTTACTTACAATGTCAATTATTCTAATCACTAGTCCAGATTAACAACCAATATAGATGAATATTTCTAAAGTTCCTCTTATCCCCTCCCAAGAGTTGTGCCCCATTACTCCAGTTATATGGTATTGAAATTTTAAGGAGCCATTTGGTTTATTTTAATAGTATTTCTAATAGGTAATTAAATTAATCAAAAGACCATTTCTTACTGATATACTTGTCCTTGTGGTCAATAAAAGCAAACTCTTACAATCTTATATAATTAGTTGGGTCAGAGAGTTGTTTTTAAAATAGAAATTTAAAAATACAGTATTCTTCAGTCTATTAACTTTAAATTAAGGGTGTATCCAAAAGAAATATGTGATGTGGCTTGTTGTCCTCAAGGAGCAGACAATCTCCATGGTAGAGTAAGGCTTGAATACACTTAGTAAGATAACATATATAAAGAAGTATTTAATTCAACATTTAACTACCAGACTATATGATATAAATGAGTGATACACATCTTCATGGGCCTGGAGTACTAAGATAATTATTAAGTTGTTAGAATAAAATAAAAAATTATTAAAAAGGGTCAGATGAAATGAATGAAAAAGGGAGATTACATGATGGAACAACCCTTCCATAGGTCTGCAGCTATTCAGTGCATGTGCTATCAGAATGAATATGCAAATAATAGTGCTTGCAAGAAGATTGATAATAACTACTGTAGTGTATTATGTGAACTTCTCTGTCCTTATGAATCCCATTATTTTAAAGTCATCCATTTTTAAACACAGAAACAATATAGCAATTTAAAAGTTATCCTACTTTACAACTTAAATTCAGCTGTCATTACAAAGTTTTCAACTAAATTTAAAAAGTGTATATTTAAGTATTGTAACGCATTTTTTGATTCTTATTTCTTCACCTCCTATTCCTTTCTGTGCATTGTGTTGTCTATTTGGCCTTATATTTTGTTTTCATGTCATGCATCACTCAAAAAAAACTTAAAATAGGAAGCTGTCAGGACAAAATAAAAGGGCCCTGAAGATTGTTGCAATTGGTATCTGGAAATACAATAATGTACAAAGCGGATACTATAGACGCTGTACTCACAGAGACCACAGTGTGGCATCCTAGCTTCATGCATAACATAATAAAACTCAATCTAGAAGCATAATCCCGACGCAATACAAACTACCTCAAAATTATTGTAGGTTCTTCCTTCCAAGGAAGTCATCATGAGAAAACAGGGTTGCACATTATGCTTAGTTGTATAAATTGGATTTCCCCTGGCTCGTATCTAGTTATATCCTTCCCTTGGCAACTGCCTTTTGCCCCTCGCCAAACTTTCCCTTATCTAGAAAGAACACCTAATCCTACCTACTCCTCAAACTAGGTATGCATCAGCTCTCTAACTTCCAAACAAATATCCTTCATTTGCAGAATCGCTTTGCAATTACTCATCAACAGATAGCATTCTGATTTCCAGAACCATCTATCTACACCAGCTTTCAATGAGCCGCAAACTGAGTCAGTATTTGACACTGTTGTTCATCCTCTGGGGAACTCTTTTCTGTTCTGGTTTGGTTATGTTATTCTCTTTTAACTTTGTTCTTGCTGTCAGGTTGTTTCTGTTTGATCTGTTTTACCAGTGCGTCCTTAGCCTCTCCTTCATGTGGCTGCATCCTACAGAACTTTATGACCCAAAGGTCCTTCGGCTAGTGACTAGTCTTATGTACAGAAGCCTAGAGAATATATTTTATCAATCCTTTACTTCAAGTTCAGGGGACATAATCTAACCAATACTGATTTCATAAGAAAATGGAGTTTAGGGAGTGAATATCTCTTCCCCAAATTCCATCCAAGGTTTATGGTTTTCATCCCTGAGGCTCAGAGCATGAGATGCAGAGGAGAAAGCTCCCTTCCGAATCCTCTTTCTCAGGTCCAGCCTCAGCCCTTGTCTTTTTATTGCTTCGCCCAGCCTCCTCTTGTCTCTTCTTGTGTGTGATCTCTGGGAGGGCCTGGACTCTCATTTTCTGCGTTTTCAGATTCTGCAGTTGTATGGGGTGGGGGGGGGGGGATCCCACAGGAGAGGTGGGGAAGGACTATAAAGAAGAAGAGAACTGGAGGCGCTGTGTTGCTATAGGTCAGATGCTTTAGAAGCCAAGCCTGCAACAGGAATGTTTTCAAAATATTTACTGAGGACTTCTCCTGGGGCTGGGGTGGGTGAGGGAAGCAGGGCAGGGCAGGGAATAAAACTAAGCAGGAATGTGGTCTCACATGGAGACCAGCTTAGTCTGACCCCACAGAGAAAGCTCTGGAATCAGTCTTGCATGGCCAGGGAGCCAGCCTTTTGCACCCTTGTCTGCGAGTTGCCGCTGAGGGAGACTGCATGGAGGAGGGGGCAGCCAGTACTCACGAGTGGGGGGCCGCGCCCTCGTCAGTGGAGGGGATCAGGACAGAGCTCCCACAGCATTCACTGCCTGTTACCTTCAGACAGAGGTTCTGAGAGAATCATATTTTTTTCACTGCAAAATTTAGCCTTTGCTAATATGCTCGAGCTAGTCAAGTATCCATCTTTGTCCCAGTACTGAGTTACATTAAAAAGGCTCCTTTCAAGTAT